>CM040422.1:48957301-49496159 GCA_022702705.1 Papilionanthe hookeriana x Papilionanthe teres
TTCGAGGTCGGAGATGTTACATCTAAAACCTCAAAATTCCAATTTTCATTTCAAATCAAATCCTTCAAATTAATTTCGACAAACTTCAATCTAAATTGAAACTCCAAACTAAAATCTAAGTTCACACGTCAAACTTAAACTAAAACAAAACAAAATCTAAATCGAAATTCCCCCAGGTCATGTGATTTGGGATTCACCTCCTTCTCCTTTCCCCAACGAGAGTTCAAGAATCTCCGGCTCCGTAGATATACTTGACACTCCCCAGCCAGAACTCTTCTACTTCGTCCTAAGTTCGTCACTCGACATCCGTGTTGGTTTTGTTGATCGCTTCGGCCAACACCAATACGCGCGGTGTGCTCCGTCACCACCACACCTATCGGGGTCCATTTGTCGACCTCATTTTCGATGAGGTCTTCCTTTCTTCTTTTAGTGCTTAGGATCTAGCACTAGGCTTTTCCTTTCGACTATCTTAGAGGAATAGAATCGGGACCCGCCTTTTAGAAATTCAAACCACTTCTAAACTCCCCGCAAACTCCACAAACTTGACTATAGACCCCTAATCACCTAGAGGGTTGAAATCAAATGTGGAAGTTTAAAGGATGAGTTCCTATGGGATTCTTCGGCCTTAGATCGCCTCAGCGGCCTCGGTCTCAGTGAAGGGGCCGACTTACACTACACTTACACACTACATTTCCACACACTTCCTCAAACCACACCCATACCCAACTTAACCTCCCGACTCATGTAGGTGATTCACATGGATGGTCCTTAACCCCTAAGCCCTCGCTAAGAGGGTTAGGAACAACATAAATGAATGCCTCAAATGAGTCCTTTCATGGCTCATATGGGCTTGAAATGGCTTCATGGCTCAACCAAAATGATTTCTTTCCACCTAAATTCACCCAATCTTCAATTTCCCAAATTTTCAATTTCCCAAATTTTCAATTTTTGACCCCCGGGACCCTACACCTACTAAACCTACCCAAAACCCTTGAAATTACCCAAATTTTTGCAAAATTTCCAAATTACCCAAAATTTTCCAAAATCAATCCCAAACATCTCCACATCACTTAAATTGATCATCCATACCCAAAAATACCAAAGATTCCAAAAATACCTCCCAATACCCTCCAAATACCCAAAATACCCTTCTTGGCCTAAAAATCCAAAAATTCAAAAAATTCCCAGAAAATTTCAGAAAATCCCAAATATTCCCAATTTCATTTTGTCCAACTACACCATGGGCCAATTTTGTCAATTTACCCTACTTTTGTCAAAACCCCCAATTTCACCCATTTTAACCCAAAGTGAACCCAATGTCAAACCAAACCTACCTAATTGACCCAAATTCTGGTCCAATTCAATTCTAAACTTCAATTCAACATTCCCAATACCAATCTAGACCAAATCCAAGTCCAATTTGATTGACATTTGGATCCAATCTCACTTTTGGCCTTAAAGCCCAATTTGGACCTATGACCCAAACTTAACCCAAACTCACCCAATTCAACTCCAATTAACCTCAAATCTTTTCTAAATCTTCCTTAACATTCCCACAAACAAAACCCTAACATGATTTGCCCAAAATTTGAACCCAAGTCCCACTCAAACTCAACCCAAGGTCAAAAGGCCCATTTTTGACCTAAACCCAAACCTAACCCAAATTCAACCCAATTCAAATCCAAACTACCCCAAATTTGCTTCAAATCACTCATGACACATCCATGAGCTAAACCCAACAATTTTTTGGCCCAACATCTTTACAAAATTCCCATCCATAAATTCATTTTTAAACTTAAGGGCCCATTCCTTAAACCATTTTAAAAAAAACCCACTTCCACCAAATCCAAAGCCCCAAAAATTCTTCCAAAGCCCATATGACATTTCCCCTCATCATACTTTCAATTAAAATCATCCCTAAGTCCTAAACCAATGATCAAATATTTCTAAATGAAGCTTCATCCAAATTTCCACCAAATTATCCAAAATCCTTAAAATCCTTTTTTATGAAATCGACTTCACTTTTCCCAAGCCAAATGGAGCCATGGAGCCATGCACAAGCCATATGCAAGCCATGAGAGCCTCTTTACATGTCACCATACCATTTTGGGCAAAAGGAGGAGGCTCTTTCCTTAATTCCTAAAGGTGATTAACCACTTCCATGACTCCACTAAACCATGCTTAAGCCTAATTGTACTTGGATTGCGACTTGACCCCACTAATCAAGCCGATCCAAATCACTTTCTCCTCAGCTCTAAACCGAGCCTCGGGTGGTGCACCTAGCCCAAATGGGTGGGTTGACCCATTTAGGTCCAAATCTAGCCATGCCCCATTCCACTTTGGATCAAAGCCTTTACACATGTCCATGGCCAATCGATTGCACAAACCTCCAGCCCTCGACCCACCCGACCTCGAGGGTGACCCATGCTCGGCCGGCCGGCCACCATGCCGCCGGAAAACACCATGGCCGAGAGCTCACATGTGAGCCAACATTGAAATTCTCACTTGCCGAGCCGCCCCATCCCCAGTGGCTACCATGGCCGATCTTCTCCTCACCGGAGCAGCTCGATCCCAAGCCCTAACTCCCCCGGGAGGCCCCCAGCCAACTCTATTTAAACTCCACCCCTCTCGGCCATGAGAAAGAGAGAAGCATAAACCTTGCCAAAACTCGCCAAAATTGTTCCGCACCCTCCTCCACCCTTAGAGCACTTGATCCCCGCTGAAATTACCCCGCCATTTCTCCTCCGTAAGCTCAATTTCGTAGTCGAAATTCCACCCAAAACCAGGACACTTCTCCACAATGAGCCAATTCCCAAATCGATTGACTCTACACCTTCACTGCACCAAGGGAAGGTGTCCACCATCAAAAGCCCCATCTCCGTGCCACCCAGCTTGCTCCAGCCTCCAAGCTTTGTGATCGGGCTTGGTCGAAATCATATCCGTACAATTCACCGGACCGAGAGACTTCATCCGGAGCTTGTTGGGACCCAATCGAAGGTGCAACAACTCTCGATTGAAGCCACACTTCTCTGAGCCAAGGTATGAGCTAACTCTTCATCCCGAGCTTCTGGAGATTCTCCATTTCAAATGCTTTAATTTCAATGCATGTTAACCGTATAGATGTGTCCGTCTCTTCAAGATGAATCCATAGAGTATAAGAACGTAAAAATCCATTGAGGATCGAGTGAGATCTTGTGGATTTAGTGTCGACGGCTCTCGGTGAGAACACTTGGGGACGATGAACGGATGCCGTCCATTCAATACACGCGCGCACGGACGGCCGGATCGCGTCGGACCGGGAGACGCGTACGAGAACCGCGGGGCCCGGGCCGCTGACTCAAGTGGCGGCGTCGAATGGGAGCGCGCCGCGTGGCCTTTCTGGAGTCGCCGAGGATGCGTTGGCGCCGACTCTGATAAGTAGAAAATTAGGGATTTTCCGATCTATTTAATTCCCTAAACTTCAAAAATTCATATCTCCGTGTAGAAAAATCGAAAAATAAAATAAAAATACCCTCTCGCTCGGTGAAGAGAGGAGAATAATGTGGAAAAGAAATCACTTAATTTCATCAAATATTTTATTTTTTATAATTTATTTACTCTATGCATTGTTTTAATTCTCCATGCATGCATACAATTCACCATGGCATGAGACCATAGGGCTTTTGAAGCCTCCGAATTTGGGAACATTCCCCGAATTTTCCAAAGTCGAGGCCATCCCTATGAAGAGTTCTTGATTTTTCAAGTTCGTGTCACCGTTTTGAGTATTTTAATTCCTGTAAATAGCATGTTGTGAAATAAATTCTAGGAAAATTTGGTGATGTTCCTTATGACCAGAGAACCCTAGGAAAAATAGGTTTTGACTTAGTTCATTTAAAACAACCCTAATCGGCTTAAACACCCAAAATAGGTCTTTAATTAATTAGAGTTAACCAGGCATCAAATTGACTTGAAATCAATTCTCCACTGACCTTTAGGATCAGAGGAACCCACCATAAAAATTTGAGGTCAATTGGACTTGGTTAGCCCTACTAATTGGGTTGATTAAGTCACTTAGCCATTTTAAACTTTAAAAATTCATAACTTTTAAAATACTTTTCAAAAATTCACCAAATTGGTTTTGGAGCCTCTCCGATATCAGGGGAATCTAAGAAAATTAAAATTTCAATTTTCTAAAAAAGTTGATTTTTAATAATATTTTAATATTTTTAATAATTAAAAAATAATAAAAATCACAAAAATAATAAAATGCACCAAAATGTCATATTTTGAATTTTAATCACTTAGGAACAAATCCCACATTTTTCTTAGGTCTATTTAGTGAGATATTGAATTTTAAAGCCCTAGGGTAATTTTAAAATTAAAAAAAAATGTATTTTCTAGCATTTTCACTAAAAAATTATAATAAATCATAGAAAAATCAGAAAATTGCAAAATTTGTTTCTCTGGTTTCCTTGATATCAGAGAGATTTTTGAAAAATATAAAATCCATTTTTCAACATTTATTTTATTTTTAAACTAATTAACACTCCAAAACTAAAAATAATTATAATAAAAATAATATAATTCAAAAAATCACCAAAATTGGTCCAAGTGCTTCTCTGGTCATTAGGAATGTCCCCTAATTTTCTTAAGGACAGAAACTTTCCTTTGGTCATGTTATCAAATTTTCCTTGAAAATCTCTATTTTCCACCAAAAATAATTATATAAATAAATTAAATAAAGAAAAATCACATTTTCTCCTCTCATGTCTTTATTGACATATGAGTGAAGTCACATAAAAATTTCAAGTTCATTTAAGTTCAATTTAGTGAGTTATGAAATTATTAAGCTTAAGGGGTAAAATGGTAATTAAACTTTTAACCCATAATTAAAACTTTAGGTTTAATAAAAAAATCAACAAGTAAAATATTTGATCTTAATCTGGTTTGGATGATTGAAATTTAAATAATTAAAGGGTAGAAACCCATTAAATAATTTTAAAATGATTAAACTTTAATTAAATAATAGATTAAATTTGGAAGAATAATAAAATTGGAATTATTAAAATAAGGGATATTTATTAGGAAGAGATTTATTCTTTAATTTAAAAAAATCCCTAAACTAATTATATCATTAACACTTAACTCTTAATTAAAATGATAACTCAAATTTAAAATATTAAAAAACTTAATTAAATCATTAAACTCTTTTAAAATCTCAATTAAAATTATAAATTAAATTAAATTAAAATTAAATTAAATAATTAAATTAAATTAAATTAAACAATTAAATTAAATAATTAAATTAAATTAAATTAAATTAAATTAAATTAAATTAAATTAAATTAAATTAAATAATTAAATTAAATTAAATTAAACAATTAAATTAAATTAAATAATTAAATTAAATTAAATTAAATTAAATTAAACAATTAAATTAAATTAAACAATTAAATTAAATTAAATTAAATTAAATAATTAAATTAAATCAAATCAAATCAAATTAATTAAACATCAAATCAAATTAAATTAAATTAAGTTAAATTAAAACTCAATTAAATTAAATTGAATTAAATGTAACATCACCTAAGACATAAAAGAAATTAAATATAAAGCAACTTGAACACTATTCCAAATTTAAACCCTTTAACTTAAATCAAATCATTTGAATACTAATTTACCCTTGAAAGCTTTGATTATTATAACTCCTAAATGAAACATTAAGTGAAATGCTACTTCACTCATAAGATATTCAAATGTCTTAATTCACTCAGGCAAGTTAAGAAAACTTGAAAACCTCGGACGATTGATTCATTTATATAATTAAATTCATTTGGACTTAAAACAATCCTAAAAATATTGAAAAGATGTTTAAGATTCTTCTTAAGCACTTCCTCAATATGATAGGATATTTATAAGAACAATTGGATTTAATTGTTCTTCGATGAAGAAAATCGTCCTCAAACAAAAACACAAAGAACCTAGACGTCATAGGAGATGACTAGCTATAGGATTAGGAATTTGGTAGAAAACCATAACCTTTCCCTTAGCTTTACCTAGGAACTTGCTTAAATATTCTAATTGTGTTTTAAGTGTAGCATGGGATGACGGGAAGACCCTCCAGGTACGCTTTTATTTTATTGCAATTTATTTTCTTGCAATTTACTTCCCGCAATTTACTTTATCGCGGATGCACTTTACTTTTCTTGCATGTTAAAACAACTCGTTGCATGAAAACCCACACCTTTAGGATAGTCCCTAAAACTGAAACCAAAACTAAGTTAAAAGTCATTGCAAGATAAAATTCACCGCCACAACATTTCAAAATATAAAACAACTCAAAATTTAATCACAAAACGAACACAAAACTACAATTGCAACAAAATTAAAACGTCCCGTTGGATGATCGGGAATACCTCGGATGATGTAACCTACGTGTTGCTAACTGGATTTCCCACGGTCTAAATGAAAGTGTAGAACTCATTCGATTGAGTTTAGCAAATTCATCTGGACTAAGTGAATCCGATAAAAATAATGATGCCGGAAGGATGGAACCGTGGGATCTTAACCGGTGTCGTTATAATCAACTTTAAGATTTGTTTTAATCAAAGTACAAAACACTCGAAAATTAAGACTTCTCTAAACCAAAACACTTTTCTCATCTCCTGATTTATGATTTCTAAAACTAAAACCTCTGCAACAACAAGGAGCTTGGAGCATGGTGGGAAGCACGGCCATCGTCGTCAGCAAAACTTGAACCTACTTCAACAAAACCTTCTTAGAATTAAACAACAAAGCCATAGGACTTCGAGGTAGCTTGCCTAGTGCAACATAAATCCTCAACCTCTTCGTTAGGCATTTGCATTGCAAATTAAGCCCTAACCGGTCTTAGGATTCCGAGGTAGTCGTCCGATACGACAATAAACCCTCATATCTTCTAGGCTATTTGTTTGATTTTATCATACAAATATAAGCCCTAATTAATTAAAATTGGCAAGATTGAAATACTAAATAAACATTAGGATTTTCCAAAATTCAAGCCAAACAATAGGATAGTCGGGAAATTACCGAAGTTCGCTTCGAATCTGTGATTTCTCCTACCTTTCTCCCTTTGGATTCCCAAAACAAAATGTTCCAAATTTGATCCATTCCCTATTGAAATTCCAAAATTCAATCCTCGAAAACTTAAACTTTGAAATTCTTGAGAGCGAATTATCGGTTATTAATCGAGAGTTTTCTTAGGTGATTCCCGTCACTTAAGATGTAATTAACTATAGGGGCTTGCCCTTATAGGAATTTTAAAGAACCTGAGTAATATAAACCCCGTTTAATACTTTCATATTAAGCGTGGGAATTTGTCGGCTTATAAAATTGGTTCGCGGACCAAACGGATGTCACAAAACTTCTAGTTTATTTGATCGAGCCCCACCCTCGAGCAGTGTGTCTATCTTTAGGGATAGATACACGGTTTGTGGTGCGGTGCTCGTTTATATAAACTATTTGGGATGTCGGATCGGTTTAATCTCATATCTTAAAACTTTCAAATTTAAAATTATTTTCAAAGTCAAATACTACTTTCTAAATTATATATATATTTAAATCAAATTTAAAATTTAAATTCGCCGACAACTTCTGTTAGGCGACCCCCTTTTAAAATACAACACAACCTAAAAATAGTGCCGACACACCAAATCCAACTCCAATTTGATTGACATTTGGGCCCAATTTCAATTTGAAACCTAAGGCCCAATTTTGGCCTATGACCTAAACCTAGCCCAAACCTAGCCCAATTCAACTCCAATTGGCCCCAAATATTTTCTAAAGCCCTCCTAACATCCCCATAAACAAAAAAATAACTTGATTTTCCCAAAATTTGAACCAAAACTCCACCCAAACCTAACCCAAAACCAAAATCCCTTAAATTGACCTAAACCCACCATGAACCCAAATGGGCCCAAATCCGAAAATCACTGACCAACCAGAGTTGAAAACTCTTTATAACACTCCAATAAACATTTATCAACATTAATTTTACATCAAATCAAACCTTAGCCCAACCTTAGCCCAAGTTAGCCCAATTTGGCCCACCTTAGCCCCTTTACCAAAAGAAAAAAACCCAAATTAAACCCAATACAATTCAAAATTTTTATCCAAAAGTCCATTTTTAAAATCTAAAAGCCCACTTTCTTAAACCCTTTTAAAAGCCCACTTCCAACAAATTCAAAAGCCCAAAAATTCATCCAAAGCCCACATGACAATTCCTTCTCATCATCCACTTGATAAAATCATTCCCTAAAGTTTGAAATCTATGATTAAATCATTCCAAATTAGGCTTTATCCAAATTTCCATCAAAATGCCAAAATTCCTAAAATCCATTATGAAATTGACTAAGCCATCCCCAAGCCCAAATGAAGCCATGAAGCCATCCTTAAGCCCCATGTAAAGCCATGAGAAGTTTGACATGTGACCATCCCTTAAATAGCAAGAGGTGGAGCCTCTTTAAGGATTCTCTTAATGGTGATTAAACCTTTTCATGCTTCGCCTAAACTATGTTTAAACTTAAACATGCTTGGATAGTGACTTCTCCCCACTAATCTAGCTGACTCACCTGACCTCCCTCATCCCAAACCAGAGCTTAGAGAGGTGAACCCAACCCATTTGCATGACTTAACCCAATTGGATCCAAAAACACCCCCTCCCTATACCACTTAAAGCCAAACTCTTTACACATGTCCATGGTAATTGACTGCACCATTGCCAACCCCTGATCCTTCTGATCAAGATGGTGACCTAACCCTGCCGGCCAGCCGCCTGGGTCGCTGGAAAACGCCATGGCCGAGAGCTCCATGTCAGCCAAAATTTTCAATTCTTCCTTGCTGAGTTATCACAGTCCAATTGAACACCATAGCTGTTCTTTTCTTGCGTAGAGCAGCTGATCCCAAGCATCAAACCCCCCTGGGAAGCCCTCCAGCCATGTCTATTTAAACCCACCACTCTCTCGTCCAAATGAGGTGATGAACCAGACCTTAAGGAAACTCTACCAAAATTGCTCCAGAACCTTCTCCTAACCCGAGCAGTTGATCCCCAGTGTTCCATTGCCCTAATCCCCATTAACAGAGCTCAATTTCTGAGTTAAAAATCCACCCAAAAAATAGGACACTTCACCACAGTGAGCCAATCTTCAATATGATTGACCCAACACCTTCACTAGACCTAGAGGAGAAGTTCCCCAGCAAAAGCCCTCTCAGCAGGCCAGCCATTGCTTCCAGCCTCCAAGCTTTATGATCGGCCTTGGTCACTTTCATACTTAGAAATTCCCCAGAGCCAGAGACTTCATCTGGAGCTTGCTTGGACTCAATCGAAGGTGACACAACCCTCAAATCGAAGCTTCACTTCTCTAAGAAAAGGTATGAACTCATTCTTCCTTTCGAGCTTCCAACAACTCTCCATTTTGTTTGGGTTAATTTCATAGCCTATAAACTGTATGGATGTGTTCGTATCTTCAAGACGATTTGATAGAGTATAGGAACTAAAAAATCCATTGAGAATCGAGAGAGATATTAGGGTTTGAGTGTGGACGGTCACGGGTGCACACCAGTCGTAGATGATGACCAAGAGCCGTTGGATCACGCGTGTATCGAGCGGACGGTCGAGATCAAGCCGGACAACGCAATGGTACGTGAACCGCGGGCCCCTGGAGCGCTGAGTCAGATGGCAGCGGTGAATCATAGAGCGACTCGTAGTCTTTCGAACTGCCATAGGATGACGCGAAGCCGAGTCGGATAAGTCGGAAATTAGGGTATTTTTGAATTATTTAAATACCAGAATTTCAAAAATTCATATCTTTGCATAGCAAAATCACAAAAATAAAATAAAAATACCCTCTTGCTCAGTGAATAAAGGAGAATAATGTGGAAAAGAAATCAAGTTAATTGGATAAGTATTTTATTTATAATAATTTATTTACTGTTTTCAATGTTTTGATTCTCCATTTGCATAGACAATTCACCATGGCATGAGACCATAGGGATTTTGAAGCCTCTGATCTTGGGAACATTCCCTGAATTTTTCATGGTAAGAGGCCATCTCTGTGAAAAGTTATGGAATTTTCAAGTTCATGTCACTGTTTTAGGTATTTTAATTACAATAATTAACATGTTGAAAAATAAATTCTAGGAAAATTTGGTGATGTTTCTTAGGACCAGAGGACCCTATGAAAAATATATTTTGAGTTAATTCATTCTTAATAATCTTAATTGGCCTAAACTCCCAAAATTGAATTTGAGTTAATTAGGGTTAACCACCCACCAAATTGACTTGAAAATAATTCTCTATTTCTCTCTAGGGTTAGAGGAACCTTACTTAAAATTTTGAAATCAATTGAACTTGATTAACCCCACCAAATGGATTGATTTAGCCTCACAAGCAAAATGGAACTTTAAAAATTCATAACTCCAAAAACACTTTTCAAAATTTCATAAAAATGGTTTTAGAGCTTCTCTGATATCAGGGGAGTTCAGGAAAATTAAAATTGGAATTTTTTAAAAAAAGTTGATTTTTCATAATATTTTAATATTTTAATAATTAAAAAATAATAAAAATCACAAAAATATTAAAAATCATAAAAATGTCACATTTTGACTCCTAATCATTTAGGAACAAACAAAATATTTTTCCTAATTCCCTAGGATAAGATATTGAATTTTAAGGGCTTAATGTAATTTTTAATATTAAAAAAAATCAATTTTCAACCTTTTTCACTAAAATAATTTTAATAAATCAAACAAAAATCAGAAAATTATAAAATTTGTTTCTATAGACTCCTTGATGTCAAAGAAATTTAAGAAAAATATAAAATATATTTTTCAACTTTCACTTTATTTTAAAATTAATTAATACTCTAAAACTCAAAATAATTATAATAAATAAAATATAAGTCAAAAAATCACAAAAATTTGTTTAAGTGGTTCTTTGGTCATTAGGAACATTCCATAATTTTCTTAAGGACAAAAACCTTTCCTCGGTCATGTTGTGAATTTTCTTTGAAAACCCCTATATTCTACAAAAAAATAATTATTTAAATAAATTAAATTCAGAAAAATCACATTTTCTTCTCTAATGTCTTAAGTGAGTTAGGTGACATAAAAATTTCAAATTCATTTGAGCTCAATTTAGTGAGTTATGAAATAAATAAGCCTAAAAGGGCATAAATGTAATTAAAAATTTTAACCCTTAATTAAAACTTTAGGTTTAATCAAATGGAGGGTAAAATATCTGATTTTAACTTTCTATTCGATGATTGAAACTTAGGGAAATTAAATGGTAGAAACCCATTCAACACTTTGAAAATATCAAAATGAAACCCTAATTAATTAAATAATTTAAATTTTGGAAAGAATATATTTAAATTTGGATTATTAAAATAGGGATATTATTAAGAGGATATTTATTCTTTAATTTAAAAATCCCTAAATAAGTAACTTTAACAATATTTAGTTCTTAATTTAAAATTAAAATAATAATCCAAATTAAATAAATTAAAAAAAATTCAAAGAAGATAACCTTTAAACAAATTAAAGCTTAAAATGTTAAATGGTCTAATAATTAAAATTAAATTTAAAATCTTGGAGTTAAATTAAATTAAATTAAATTAAGTCAAGTCAAAGTTTAAATTAAATTAAATTAACACCTTAACAATTAAATAAAATTAAATTTAAAATATTGAAACTAAAACTAAATTAAATTAAATTAAATTAAATTAAATTAAAATTAAATTAAAATTAAATTAAAATTAAATTAAAAATTAAATTAAATCAAATTAAATAAAATTAAATTAAATTAAAATCACTTAATAACAAACCCAGATGAAATCATTAAGAGTTAAATCAAAACATATCAATAATTTCAACACCTCTTTCTATCTAAGTAAATTTAAAATATAAACATCAATCGGAAATACTAAGATAATTGAAAGTGTAAAGATTTAAATTGAATCAAAAAATAATTTGAACACTATTCCAAACTTAAAATTATTAATTAAAATCTCATAATTAAATTAAATCACTTTAAATCATTAACTCAAACTTCAAATTAAGAATGATTGAAATTCTCAATAAACCAACTTGCCCCTAAAGGTTTTAATTATTATAACTCTTAAATAGAGTATTAGATGAGATGTCACTTCATTCATCAGGAAATCCATTTCCTATTGAAATTCCAAAATTCAATCCTTTGAAACCTTAAACTTTGAAATTCTTGAAAGCAAAACCACTGATCATTGTCGAGAGTTTTCTTAAATGATTTCTGTCATTTAAGATGTAATTAACTATAGGGGCTTGCCCTTATACGGAACTTTAAGAACCCTACTTAATTTCTTTATATTAAGCAGAGGAACCTGTCGGCTTATAAAGTTGGTTCGCAGACCAAATGGATGTCACAAATCTTCTAGTTTATTTATCCAAGCCCCATCATCAAGCAGTGTGTCTATTCTCCGGGATAGATATACAGTTTGTGGTGCGGTGCTTGTTTATATAAACTATTCGGGATGTGAGATCAGTTTGATTTCATATCTTAAAATTTTCAAACTCAAAATTATTTTCAAAATCAAATACTACTTTCTAAATTACATATATATTTAAATTAAATTTAAAATCTAAAAAAACAAATTTGCCGACAACTTCTGTAGGCGACTCCCTTTTCAAAATACAACACACAACCTAAAAATATGCCGACAATAGCAGGTTTAAGTTTAAATGAATTAGCAGCAACAATAAGATTTTGAATAGTTAAGTGAATTTCATCAGCAGTTGGATTAGCATAATCTCTTAAAGGTCTTGGTATATTTTAGATTTGACTGTTTAAATTGTTCGCCATTTTGTGAGGATTTGCAGATTGTTTTTTTTGTTTTCAAACTTTTCTAATAGTATGCTCTAATTCAAAATTGTAAGACACTAAACCTACAGATCTGATACTACATATACAAACACAATAAACACACACAACTATGAGTTGCAATTCAAATATATTATTTCCAATACCACAAAAATAAATTTTAATAATTACTTTTTTTTTACCTTGCCTCCCTGGGGACTGCGCCAAAAACTTGGTGCGACTATTTTAATTTGCAAATATTAATAAACTCAAATTTAGATTTATATATTAATTTAAATGATAATGAGTCACACAATTAACGCAAGTATACATATCACTCAAGTAATACAGAGCTCTAGTAGAGTCCTGGAATATCGATCCCACAGTGAGGCTTTACTTTTATAGCGTAGCACAAAAATCTATTATCAAATCACAGTAGAATTGCAAGTTGCTTAATTTTAAAATTAAAAACAAATAGGTTCAGTTATTATATCTACCAAAGCACGTTCTATGCTCTAGCAAGTTAAACTAATGCAACACTAAATTTATAACAAAGTTCAGTTGTAAGAAAGTGTCTTCCTCCTTTCCATTCATAATGTGATGATTATTGCGACACAGATTAGTGATGCAAATGTAGTGTGCCAAATAGGAGCATTCCTATTCTTTACCTTTATTTTAGTGTATAAAGAACATTGGCTAATCCTAAGTTTACTCCCCAAATTCGTGGTTAGGATGAGAGGATACTGGCTCTCACTCCAAAGCTCCCACTTCCCTTCACCTGAAGGCTAACTCTCGCTTCAGTTTCTAAACATTAGGACCAAATTGTGGATTTCAGCTATCACTCTGATATCTCCAACTCTACGCCCATTAAATTATCTTTCCCTAATTATAAGCATTCAACCCCATGAACTTTACCATTCATGAAATTTGAATGTGATCTTCACTTTTATTGTGGAACTCATAATCCTTTTGGAACATATGTTTCCCAACAAGTTTTAACAATTCAATTGGCCAGTTTAAAATGTAAATGAAGTTCTAAGTGAAAAGGTCATCACAAATTCTTCATAATAAATCAGCACATCATTTCCATTTCACAACATCAACACATCACATGAAAGGTGAGACAAAGAAATCTACTTAAGTCTCATGAGGAAAAGATGACAAAACATGGATTTCATATATAGAAACAACATCATACAAATAGAGTAAAGTAAAGACTACTTATCCCAAACTCTTCCCCAAGTGAATCTCAAAGAATTCCTTTGACTCCTCTTCTTTCTTCACAAAAACACACAATTCTCTCTTTAGATTTGTAAGGAAGAAGAAATCTCCCACTTTTCCTCTCCTCTCACACTCCTTAGAAAAGAAAAACAAAAACCTAACTTCCTACATAAAATGGAAAGAACTCACTCTCTATACTCAAAATTCTTCTCTTCCTTTCTTCCCACCTCTGAAATGTGGCTCCAAAAGTGTTTAAATTCAGCCGAAAATGAATTTCTAAGAGTTTCCTTAAACAACCTTTCAAAATCCAAACAAATGCATTAAATCATGATCAAAATCAGGATAGGGCACTGTCCGGCGCTGGTAGGAGAGTCGTTCGGCACATTATTCTACTAAAACATCGTAACACTCTGGAAACTGGCGCTGTCCAGTGCTGGTCATAGTGTCGTTCGACGCTAGTTCAATAAAATGCTCTTTTATACTTTTTCGCTCCAAATTTGCTCCTTTTCACTTCCTTTTACTCCAAAGGCCTAAAATCATTCTACCTGCATGAAATCATCAAAAATACCATTATTTATAGTGCAATATCATCAAAAAATAGGTATGAAATGACCCTGTGGCCGACAATTGTCTGAGTAATCCCGATTTGCATATCTGACACCTAGTGAAGATCTTCACAATCGAATCCCATGTTGGTGCAAGCTCCTTAGTAAGCTCTGGCAAAGTATCTATAGCAAATGGGTTGGAAGAGGTTTCCTTTATTTCTGGATCATAACTTTCCTCTTTAAAAATTGGTGTAAGCTCTGTAGCTATCCCTCTAGCTTTTCTTCTCTCTATCATGTCCAATCGATTTGTCTTGTGACGGTTGGCATTTCTTCTATGGATACGCCTAAGTGGTGTTTCTAGGTCTCTTTCTGTGGTGAAAGTAACTAGCTCTCCCTTCGATGTGGTAATCATCGATGGGACTCATTTACTTATTAGTGTAAGGAGGTGTGAGTCAGTAAAACCTCCAGTGGCCCCATGTCTCAACGTTTCTCCTTTCTCTTGGTGACTAATTCTGACCAAGGACAGTAGGCCTTCAGTTTTCTTGTGGCTGACTAAATCCATTAAGGGGCCCTCAAAATCTACATTTCCTTCTAAAAAATCAAGGTCAAAATTAACCACACCTCCCTCAGGTGCCTTCTCTTCTATGAGCGCCAGTTGTAAGCCATCTTTGAACGCAAAAGCCAGCTTTCATCCAAACATGTTCTTCCATAAAATGGGGGAAACTTCAGTGAGGATGTACTTTGCACGAACAAGAACAATAAATAATTTATTAAAATTTAACATATTTTAACATTTATTAGATATAACTATCTTATTTAATATAACTTTACAAAATTTGGAGTTAAAAAGACTTTAAATGTGAGAGTGTTTCATTTAATGAAAATTTATTTTATTCCACTTGACTTTAATTAAAAAATTTCTTTAATTTGGGACCTAGTCACAGAACCTAGGCACACGACCATATTAGAACAGACATCCTACTTCAGATTTGTCATGTCGATAGTACTTCTTTAGATATCGTCCATTTATTGGTAACATGGACCTCTCTCCATGAGAATCCACTAGTTGGTACGCTCCACCGGAGTAAACTTGCTCCACCACAAATGGTCCCTCCTAGTTTGGTTCAAATTTTCCACCTATCTCGCCGTGTGCAAGGATAGGCCTTTTGAGAATGATGACAAGGCCCAAGGACAAATTTATCGTGAGCCTGAATCATCTTCGCTTGATAGTGTTCTAACTTTTGCTCCATGAGCAATCTTCTCCCTTCGAGACTCTCCAATTCTGCGTGTCGTAGATTAGCATTCTTTTCTGACTCAGAGTGATGGTAGCTAAACCTATAATGGAAGCATTACCTCAAACCCATACACTAGTGAGTAAGGTGTAGACTGCGTCGGTGTTCTGACTGCGTCCTGTATGCCCATAATGCTTCTAATAACTTCTCATGCCATCCTCATTTGTTGTTGAAGAGTATTTTCTTCAAAATCTACACAAGTGTCTTGTTGAATGCTTCTGCCAAGTCATTTACTTTCAGGTAGTATATGGTAGAGTACCACCAATTTATCCCATTTTGTCTGACAAAGTTATTGATTCTATTGCTCTTGAAGGCAGACCCATTATCTGAAATAATTCTGCATGGTTCACTGAAGCTGTATAGGATCTAGTTTTTGAAAAACTATAGCACTTGCTGCACTGTAATCTCTCGTAATTGCACTGCTTTGCCCATTTGGAGAAATAGTCTGTTGTTGCGTGTATGAACTTGTGTCCTTTAGAGGATCATGGATCTATCAGACCCACTATCCATGCCCTAACACTTGAATGGCCATGACACCATCGTAGAGTGTAGAACATTCGGAGGTTAGTGCAAGACTAATCCATGCACTTGGCACTAATGATAGTTCTAAGCTATTTCCATGTGGTTTGTCATCATTTTTGGCCAATAATACCTAAGTCTTTTGATCTTCATTTTCATCTTCGGCCCTGACTAGTGTGCTTCACACAATCCGACGTGTACTTCTTTGACAATACCCTGTGGTTTTGTTCTGCTTAGACATCTCAACCACATCTGATCAAACGATCTTCTGTATAAAATGTTGTTAATTAAGTCATATAACATTGCTCTGTTCTGAATCTTTTGTGCTAGTGACTTGTATTTTAGTAGTTTTCCTATTTGCAAATATTCTATTAACTGCTTACTCTAATCATTTGTATAATATGCCACTGTCAGGTGATAGGAAAACCTCAACATTTCATGGTTTGTTGTAACAAAGATCAAGCTGATTTCTGTTTTGCCTGGTATTACTGTTTATTTTCCTTTGTCTCTTCTGGCTGACGAAGCTCCATCGAAGTACATCTTCCAACCTTGAGCAATGAGATCTCCACTTGCATTATCTATTCGTTTGGTATGTTGACAATGAGAGGGGACCCAGCTTGCTGTGGGTGAGCTGCAAGGAAGTCTTCGAGAATCTAACCTTTGATAGCGCGAAGGGGCACAAAATTTATATCAAATTGCAATAAAATCATTGACCACTTATACACCTAAAATATATAGTGTTCTTATGCACATTTTTATACCTATTTTTGACGATATTGCACTTTAATGGAAGGTATTTTTTATTTTTCTTGTATGTCTGGTGAAAAAGAATGATTGTGATGAAAGGAGCAAAATTGGATCCAATTTGAAGTAAAAAAATGAAAAATTAGACACTAGCGGCTAAGCGCCGCCTGGTCGGTGCTTGGGCGCCATAGTTATAAAAATCAAATTTAATCAAATTTGGCGTCATTTCCAAGGGGTGTTTGAGGAAATTTTTTATGGTAACGTCCTTAACTTCGTTTTGGCAGCATAAGTGATCCAATGGATGCAAGGTTTTGTGGATACATTGAATAGGGACACAATTTGATGAGACACCAAGGCAAGTTTTGGATTATTATTAAAATTATATCATGTAATTTGCATGAGAGTCTTTAAGAAAGAGAGAGTATTTTGAAAGAAGTGAGAGTCTTTAGTGAGTCTTTTTAGAGTTATTATAGAGTTGAGAGAGTGAGTGAGGGAGAGAAATCAGTAGGAGTAGGAGTAGAGAGTAAGAAAAGAGAAAGGGTTTGGAGTGAAGCCTTCTTCTCACCAATTCTCTTCCTTCCTTTTATTTATTTTTTGTTGATGTCTGAAGTCTATTTCTGAGTCATCAGAGTTGGGCGACTGATACACCTAAAATATATAGTATTTTTATGCACATTTTTATTCCTATTTTTAATGATATTGCACTTTAATGGCAGGTATTTTGTGTTTTTCTTGCAGGTATGATGAAAATGGATGGTCATGATGAACAGAACAAAATTGGATCAAATTTGGAGCAAAAAAATGAAAAATAAAAAATTTGGCTCTGGCGGCTAAGTGTCACTAAGCCGGCGCTTAGCCGCCATTGTTATAAATTGAGATTCAAATGGATTTGGCACCAATTTCAAAGGGGATGGGATGCAACTCTAGGTGGTAACATCCATAACTTCCTTTGGGCGGCATGTTTGAATGAAGTGTTGCGTTCCTTGGTAGATACATCAAATCTGGACACATTTTGAAAAGACACCAAGGAACCCTTTAGTGAACTATTTAAAGAGAGTCTCAGGAAAGATTTATAGGAGGCAATTTAAGGAGACTCTTACACTATATTTTGAAGAGTACTTTCATTGTTCTTCCACTGCATTTTAAAAGTTTCTATTTAGAGTAGGAGTAGAGAGTAGAAAAGATAAAAGTATCTGAGTGAAGTATTCTTCTTCCCACTTCTTTTCTTTCTTTTATTTTAGTTTTTATTAAAGTCTGAAGTCTGTATTCTGAGTCAACGGAGTTGGGAGATTTGCTCTAAGAAGTAGTTTAGCTAAGAGTCAAATTTTCAAAGGAACTTCCTTAGTCTTATGGAGAGAATTTTCAGATAAGTGTTTACTTTTATTTAGTTTATTAATACTTCTTTTCGTTTATAATTTTTCTTATTGTTGATTTTAATTTCAAATCAATGTGTTTTTATATTTTCTCAATGCATTCTGAATAGTTTACTTTATCTTTTTCTTTCTTAAATGGAGAAGTAATTAATTTAAGGAGAATTGTTGTGGAAAGTATAAGTGTTTAAAAGTTGGAAGTAGTTGTGAAGATTGATTCTAAAAACTTTGTTTACTTCTTAATTTGGTCGGTTAAGTTGTAAAATTTATTGAGATTATGTATGATCCAATGCGGTATTGTCTCATAAAAGTTAGTAAGAATCACATGAAATTATATGGGTGAGAACTGTAGTCCATATATATGAATGTAATATTAGAAGATATTTTTATAAAAGGGAGTAAAATTAGAGGATTTTAGAGTGACAGGCTAAAACCCCCTAATTTGTTTTGAAGTTTTGAGTTTTGTTATGAGACGTTAGCCCCCAGGTGGTGGGAATCAAGGGAACTCTAGAGTGAGAGACTGGTATCTTCCCTGCCTAACCACGTTCAAAATATTATAAATTTCAAATTAACCTATGTTCTTTAAAGATCCAAGTAAGGGTAAAGAACACATTTGCTTTTATCTGTCACAACAAAAATTTGTATACTTTCACAACAATACTTTAAGAATTGTTACTACTTCATCAAATGAAAGAAAAAGATATTCTAGTTAATAGTATTTTACATCCAGTGTTATTAGTTATTATAATTTTAATTTCTTGGTTAGAATTTTATTAAGAAAATTTCAAAAGACATATCAACCTTCAAAACTTTTCAAAATCAAGACATACTTTTTTGAAAATAATTAAAGAAAATAAAAAGATAATTTCTCTGATTCCTTTAAAGATTTCACATTTTCCCTGTGGGTTCGATATCTCGGGGCTTAATCAAAAAGTCCTATATTACTTGTTAAACGATGCGTATACTTGGTAATATCTCATATTATAAAATCATAACTTTCATATCTAAAATCATCAGCGCACTTATATCTGACGTTACCAAGTTTTTGGCATCCGTTACACTTATATTTATCGGGGATCAGTGACCCACTCTGAGAAGTGTTTGTGGAAAATCAAGTTTCAAAGGAACTTTCGAAGTCTTGTGGAGAGGATTTTCAGATAAGTGTTTACTTCTATTTTTATATTTAGTTTTTAATTAAAACTTGTTGTGTTTTTATTATGAGTTCTATTTTCAAATCAATGTGTGCTTGTGTTTTCTCCATGACTTCTGAGTAGTTTTCTTTATCCTTTTCTTTCTTAAATGAAGAAGTAATTAAACTATGTAGGATTGTTGTGGAATGTGTAAGTGTTTAAAGTTGAAATAAGTTGTGAAGATGTTAAAATTTGTCGTGAGATTATGTAAGATCCAATGCGGTATTGTCTCAAACAACAATTGGTAAAAATCACATGCAATTATATGGGTGAAAATTGTAGTCCATATAATTGAATGCAAATATATTAAAAGATATGTTTTTTATGGGGAGTAAAATTAGAGGATTTTAGAGTTATAGGCTAAAACCTCCTATTTTGGTTTGATATTTTAAATTTTGTTATGAGAAGTTAGTCCCCAGGTGGAGGGAATTGAAGGAACTCTAGAGTGAGAGCTGGTATCTTCCCTGCCTAACCATTTTCAAAATTTTAAAATATCAAATTAACCAATGTTCTTTAGAGAACCATGTAAGGGTAAAGAATAAATTTGCTCCTATTTCTCACAACACTTTTAAATACTTCCACAAAATTACTTTCATAATTATTATTGCTTTATAAGAGAAAGAAAAAGATATTTCTTTCCTTGTGTTTTATATCGTGTTTTAAAGTTCTGATAATTTTCATTTCCTGGTTAGCTTTATATCAAAAATACAAAAAATAACTTTCAATCTTTATAAATCAAAATGTAATTTCAAAAGTCATTTAAAAATTAAAAATATAATTTTCTTATTTCTTTAAGAAGTTTTTATATTTCCCTGTGGGTTCGATATCTCGGGGCTTAATCAGAAAGTCCTATCTTGATAATAGCCAAAACCATGAATTGACCCAAATTGTACCAAAAATGCTCCTTACACCGATGCCATTTAAATCCTTGACTTTACACATGACATAACCCAATTGATTGCACCAAGATCAAGCTCAATCATGTGAGTTTTTCTAAGCCAAAAAACCTTGATGAATGAACCAAGCCAACCCTCATGGCCACCCAAGCTCCACCATAACCTTCCTTATTAAAACCCCACCTCCATGACCAAGTGGAGGAGATAAAAAAAGATTACTTTGGGGAAACTCTGACAAATTGTTGCCAAAGCTTCTCTAAGCACTCCTAAGCTCAATCCAATCATTTCCAATTGAGGCCTCACCTCTTGGACAAAGGTATCAAATTCTTTTTCCTCCAATCAAGCATGTTTTAATTTTCTATTATTATTCAAATGTTTTAAGTATATCATCAACATATAGATGTGTTCTACTCGATTAGACGATCATTTTAAAAAAAAATTCATTCAATTTCGTTGAGAATCGAGGGAGATATCAAGGTTTGAAGTTGGACGGTTTTGGGTGAATAGAACTAGGGGAGAGAAGCAACAGCCGTCCGATCAGGCGTGTATCCAATGGACGGCGCTGATGGAGTTGGACGGTAGCTGTATCCATGAACAGAACTGCACCAGCAAATCAGGGAGCGACACGTGGCGATTGAGCGGGAAAATCAAATATTTTATTTATTTTTGACCCTAAACTTCAAAAATGCATAACTTTGTGTAGAAAAATCATAAAAATAAAATAAAAATACTCTCTTGCTCAGTGAATAGAGGAGAATAATGTGGAAAAGAAATCAAGTAATTTCATTGGGTATTTTACTTTTAATGATTTATTTACTCTCTACATTATTTTAATTCTCCATTTGCATAGGCAATTCACCATGGCATGAGACCATAGGGCTTTTGAAGCCTCTGAACTTGGGAACATTCCCTGAATTTTCCAAGGTCAGAGGTCATCCCTATGAGAAGTTATTGATTTTTCAATTGCATGTTACTGTTTTGAGTATTTTAATTCCAATAATTAGCATGTTGAGAAATAAATTCTAGAAAAATTTGGTGATGTTTCTTATGACTAGAGGAACCTAGGAAAAATAGGTTTTGGGTTAATTCACATGGAACAACCCTAATTGGCCTAAACACCCAAAATTGAACTTTAATTAATTAGGGTTAACTATAAATCAAATTAACTTGAAAATAATTCTCAACTTATCTTTAGGATCAGAAGAACATCACATAAAAATTTAAAGTCAATTGCACTTGATTAACCCCACTAAATGGGTTAATTAAGCCTCTTAAACAAAATGGATAAAATTAAACTTTAAAAATTTATAACTCACAAAATACTTTTCAAAAATTCACAAAAATGGTTTTGGAGCTTCTCTGATATCAGAGGGAACTTAGGAAAATAAAAATTATAATTTTCTAAAAAAATTGATTTTTATCGTTATTTTAATATTTTTAATAATTAAAAAATAATAAAAATCACCAAAATGTTACATTTTGAATTCTAATCACTTAGGAACAAACCAAATATTTTTTTAAGTCCCTAGGATAAGATATTGAATTTTAAAGGCTTAATGTAATTTTTAATATTAAAAAATGTATTCTCCAACCTTTTCACTAAAATAATTCTAATAAATCAAAGAAAAATCACAAAAATATAAAATTTATTTTTCTGGACTCCTTCAGGTCGGAGAGATTTAAGAAAAATATAAAATCTATTTTTCAACTTTAATTTTATTTTAAATTTAATTAATACTCCAAAACTCAAAATAATTCTAATAAATAAAATATAATTCAAAAAATCACCAAAATTGGTCCAAATGGTCCTCTGGACATTAGGAACATCCCATAATTTTTTTAAGGACAGAAACATTTCCTTGGTTATATTATTGAATTTTCCTTGAAAACCCTCATTTTCCATTACAAATAATTACATAAATAATTTAACTACAGAAAAATCACATTTTCTCCTCTAATGTCTTAATTGACATGTGAGTGAGGTTACATAAAAATTTCATATTCATTTGAGCTTAATTTAGTGAGTTATAGAATTATTAAGCTTGAAGGGTAAAAGGGTAATTAAAAATTTCAACCCTTAATTAAAATTTTAGGATTAATCAAAAAGGGGAGGGTAAAATATTTGATTTTAAACTGATTTTGGATGATTGAAACTTAAATGATTGAGGGTAGAAACCTACTAACCATTTCAAATATAATTAAAATAAAACTTTAATTAAATAATTAATTGAAATTTTGGAAGAATAATAGAAATTAGAATTATTAAAGTAGGGATATTATTAAGAAGATATTTATTCTTTAATTTAAAAATCCCTAAATAAATCACTTCTATAATACTTAATTCATAATTAAAAGATTAAAATAATAATCCAAATTAAAATTAAACTAAAATTAAATTAAATTAAAATCAAATTAAATTAAATAAAAAGTTAAAATTAAATTAAATTAAATTAAAATTAAATTAAATTTAAAGTAAATTAAATTAAAATTAAATTAAATTAAAATTAAATTAAAATTAAATTAAATTTAAATTAAATAAAATTAAATAAAATTAAATAAAATCAAATTAAATCAAATTAAAATTAAATTAAATTAAATTAAATTAAAATTGAATTAAAATTAAATTAAATTAAATTAAATTAAATTAAAATTAAATTAAATTGAAGTAAATTAAATTAAATTAAATTCAATTAAAATCAAATTAAATTAAATTGAATTAAAATTAAATTGAATTAAATTAAATTAAAATCATTTGACAACAAACCTAAATGAAATCATTAAGAATTAAATCTAAAATAACTTGAACATTATTCCAAACCTAAACTAATTTTCTATAATTAAGTCAAAATTAAAATTAAATCATTAAGTTTAAATCATTAAAATACTTAATAAGTTGATTTGCCCTTTTAAAGCTCTTATTGTTATAACTCTTAAATGAGGTATCAAGTGAAATGTTACTTCACTTATAGGATATTCAAATGTCTCAGTTCACTGTGCAAGAGAACAAAAATTAAACCCCTGGATGATTAATTCACTTGTATAATTAAATTCTCTTGAACTTAAAACAATCCTAGAGGTATTGAAAAGATGTTTAAGACTCATCTTAAGCACTTCCTGAATATGATAGGATGTTTATAAGAACAATTGAATTTAATTGTTTCTTTGATGAAGAAAATCGTCCTTAAACCAAAACACAAGAACCTAGACGTCATAGGAGATGACTAGCCATAGGATTAGAACTTTGGTAGACAACCAAAACCTCTCCCTTAGCTTTACCTAGATACTTGTTGAAATATTTAAATGCCTTAACATGTGTTTTAAGTGCGGCTTGGGATGACGGGAAGACTCTCCGGGTACGCTTTTATTTTATTGTAATTTACTTTATTGCAATTTACTTACATGCACTATATTTTACTTTTCTTGCATGATAAACAACTGTTGCATGAAAACCAAAACCTTTAGGGTAGTCCCTGAACTGAAACCAAAACTAAATTAAAAGTCACTGCAAGATAAAATTCACCGCCACAACATTTCAAAATATAAAACAACTCAAAATTTAATCACAAACAGAACAACAAACTACAATTGCAACTAAATTAAAACGTCTCGTTGAATGATCGGGAATACCTCGGATGATGTAACCCACGTGTTGCTAACGGGATTACCCACGGTCTAAATGAAAGTGTGGAACTCATTCAGTTGAGTTTAGCAAATTCATAGGGACTAAGTGAATTCAATGAAAATAATGGTGCCGGGATGACGGAACCGTGGGATCTTAATCGGTTCTGTTTAACCAACTTTAAGATTTGTTTTAATTAAAATATTAAAAAACACTTGAATTTTAAGATTTTCTCTAAACCAAAACACTTCTCTCATCTCCTGATTTATGACTTCTAAAACTAAACCTCTAGAACAACAAGGAGCTTGGAGCACGGTGGGCAGCACGACCATCTTCATCAGCAAAACAACTCTACATCAGCTAAACATTCCTAGAATTAAATAACCAAGTTGTAGGACTTCGAGGTAGTTTGCCTAGTGAAACATAAATCCTCAACTCTTCGTTAGGCATTTGCATGATCATGTCATGTAAATTAAGCTCTAACCGGTCTTAGGACTTCGAGGTAGTCATTTAGTACGACATAAACCCTTATATCTTCGAGGCTATTTGTATGATTTTATCATACAAATATAAGTCCAATTAATTAAAATTGGCAAGATTGAAATATCAGATAATATTAGGATTTTCTTAAATCCGAGCCAAACAATAGGATAGTTTGGGAAGTTGCCAAGATTCTTCTTGGATCCTCAGCTTCTCCTACTTTTCTTCCGTTGGACTCCTGAAAATAACTGTTCCAAATTTGAGCTAATCCCTTTTGAAATTTCAAAAATCCAATCCTTTGAGAACTTTAAACTTTGAAATTCTTGAGTGAAAAACCACTGATCATTATCGAGAGTTTTCTTAAATGATTCACTTCATTTAAGATGTAATTAACTATAGGGGCTTGCCCTTATAGGGAAGTTTAAGAACCCAGGTAATATAAACCCTGCTTAATTTCTTTATATTAAGTAGGGGAACTTCTAGGCTTATAAAATTGGTTCGTAGACCAAACGGATGTCACAAATCTTCTAGTTTATTTAACGGAGCCCCATCATCAAGCAGTGTGTCTACTCTTCGAGATTGATATACAGTTTGTGGTGCAGTGCTCGTTTATATAAACTATTCGGGATGTGAGATCAGTTTGATTTCATATCTTAAAATCTTCAAATTTAAAAATTATTTTCAAAATCAAATACTACTTTTCAAAATATTTATTTAAATTAAATTAAAAATTCGCCGACAATTTCTGTTGGCGACCCCTTTTCAAAATACAACACACAACCTAAAAATATGCCGACAGACGTCTGTGTTAGTTTTGTTGATCTCTTCGATTAACGCCAATACGTGCGGTGTGCTTGGTTAACACATAACACCTATTGGGGGTCCAATTGTTGACCTCATTTTTGATGATGTCTTTTCTCTTCTCTCTCCTTAGTACTTAGGATCTAGCCTTAGGCTTTCCCTTTGACTATCTTAGAGGACTAGAAATGGAACTTGCCACTTAGAAATTTAAACACCTCTTAACTCCCTGCAAACGCCATAAGTTTGATTATAAACCCCTAAGTCACTTGGAGGGTTAAGATCAAATGTGGGGGTTTAAAGGATGTGTTCCATATAGGACTCTTTGGCTTTAGGACTACCCTGAGTGGCCTGGTCTGGTGAGGGTTGACCTACACACATTACACTATCACACATTCCAATCCAAAAACCATTCATACCTAGCTTGACTTCCTGACTCATGTAGGTAATTCATATGGATGGACCTTAACCCCAGTGCCCTCAGGCATGAGGGTTATGAACAACATAGTGAATGCCTCAAATGAGTCCTCTCATGGCTCTTATTTGCTTGATATGGCTTCATGGCTAAACCAAAGTGATTCCATTCTACTCAAAATTGATCGATCTTCATTTTTCCCAAATTTCAATTTTTGACCCCCAGGGCCTTACACCCACTAAACCTACCAAATGTCCTTGAAGCTACCCAAAATTTGCAAAATTGCCTAAATTATCCAAAATTCATCAAAATCAATCCTAAACATTTCCCACCATTCAAATTGATCACCCATGGCCAAATATACCAAAATTTTAAAAAATACCCTCAAATACCCCCCAATACCCTCCAAATACCCAAAATGCCCTTCTTAACCAAAAAAATCCATAAATTCCAACAATTCCTCGAAAATTCCAAAAACTCCCAAATATTCCCAATTTCATTTTGTTCAACTACACCATAGGCCAATTTTGTCAATTTAACCCACTTTTACCAAAACCTCCAATTTGACACATTCTTAACCCTAGTGGACCCAATATCAAATCAAGTCAACCTAATTGACCTCAATTTCAATCCAATTCAATTCTAAACTTCAATTCAATATCCCCAATATCAATTTAGACCAAATCCAAGCCCAACTTGATTAACATTTGGATCCAATTCAAATTTCAAGCTTAAAGCCCAATTTTGGCCCATGACCTAAACCTAGCCCAAACCATCCCAATTCAACTCCATTTGGCCCCAAATCTTTTCTAAAACCTTCCCAATATCCGCACAAACAAAACACTAACTAGATTTTCACCAAATTTGAACCCAAACTCCACCCAAACTTAACCCAAAACTAAAATCCCCATTTTTGGCCTAAACCCACCATAAACCAAAATGGGCACAAATCTCAAAATCAAAGCCCAACCAATGTTGAAAAATCTTTGTGACACTCCCATAAACATTTATCAACATTAATTTTACATCAGATCTAACATTATCCCAATCGTAGCCCAAGTTAGCCCAATTTGACCCACTTTGGCCCCTTTACCAAAAAAGCCCAAATTAAATCTAATTCCACTCTAAATGATACCAAATCTTTTCTAAGATGTTCATGACACATCCCTAAACTAAACCGAACATTTATTTGTCCCAAACCCTTACAAAATTTTCAACCAAAAGTTCATTTCATAATCTAAAAGCCAACTCCCTTAAAGCATTTAAAAGCCCACATCCACCAAATCCTTAAAGCACAAAACCCATTCCAAAGCCCACATGAAGTTTCCCCTCATCACCCTTTTGATTTAAATCACTCCCTAAGTTCGAAATTAATCATCAAATTTTTCTAAATTAAGCCTCATGACAATTTCCCCTAAATTCATCAAAAATGCCAATATTCTTCTTCATGCAAATGACTTGACTTTTCCAAAGCCAAATGAATCCACAATGGAGTTATTAACAAGCCATATGAAGCCATGATAGCTTGGCCTTGTCGTCAATCCATTTATGGCAAGAGAGGGGAGCCCTTTAATGATTCCCTTAAAGTTGATTAAACATTCCTTTGCTTCCCTTAAACTATGCTTAAACTTAATTGTACTTGGATTGTGACTTGACCCCACTAATCAAGCTGACCCAAGTGACTTTCTCTTCAGCCCAAACCAGCCTTGGGTGGTGCACTCAACCCAAACTCGTGACTTGACCAAATTGAACCTAAAATGACCCCCTCACCATACCACTTAAAGCCAAGCTCTTTACACATGGCCGACCTCCATTGCTTGCACCAAATTCAAGCCTTGACCTACCTGACCCTGAAGGTGACCCATGCCTAGCTGGCCAGCCGCCACAGTCGCTGGAAAACACCATAGCCGAGAGCACCCATTTGATTCAAAAAATTCAAACTCACTAGATAAGCTGTCCCAACTCAATTGGACTCCATGGCTGTTCTTCCTTGACCAATGCAGCTGATCCCAAGCCCTAACTCCCCCTGTGAGGCCCTCCAGCCAAGCCTATTTAAACCCACCACCTTCTCGACCAAACAAGGTGATGAACCAGAGCTTAACAAAACTCTACAAAAATTTCTCTAGAACCTTCTCCTAACCTAGAGCAATTGATCCCCAGTGTCCCTTTACCTCAATCCCCATTGATAGAGCTTAATTTCTCAGTCAAAAATCCACCCAAAAACCAGGACATCTCTTGAACCTCCACCAAAATCAAATTAAACTCACCCACACCTGCACAGGACCAAGAGAAGGAGTTCCCCAGTGGAAGCCCCCTCGCAGGGCCAGAGACTTCATCTGGAGCATCCTTGGGTGCAATCAAAGGTGCCACAACTCTCTGATTGGAGCTTCACTTCTCAGAGCCAAGGTATAGACCTCTCCTTCCTCCCGAGAATCCAGTGATTCTCTATTTTGATTGGTTTAATTTCATAGCATGTAAACTGTATAGATGTGTTTGTCTCTTCAGTACGGATCCATAGAGTATAAGAACACGAAAATCTGTTGAGAAATGAGAGAGATCTTAGGGTTTTAGTGTGGACGGTCATGGGTGCACACCTGTCGTAGACAATGACCAGGTGCCGTCCGATCGTGAGTGTATCAAGAAGACGACTCAGATTACGTCGGACCAGAGAATGGTACGTGAACTGCGGGCCCCTGGAGAGCTGAGTCAGATGGCAGTGTCGAATAGGGAGGCGACGTGTGGGCTTTCGGAGCTGCCGAGGATGAGTCGGCGCCGCGTGGATAAGAAGATAAATATGGATTTTATATTTATTTAAATACCCAAAAATTGAAAAATCCATATCTTTCTGTAGAAAAATCACAAAAATAAAATAAAAAAACCCTCTTGCTCAGAGAATAGAGGAGAATAATGTAAAAAAAGAATTGAGTTAATTTGATGAGTATTTTATTTTTAATTAATTATTTACTCATTTCAGTATTTTAATTCTCCATCTGCATAGACAATTCTCCATGACATGAGACCATAGAGCTTTTGAAGCCTGATCTTGGGAACATTTCCTGAAGATTTGAAGGTCAGAGGCCATCTCTATGGCAAGTTATGTATTTTTCAAGTTTATGTCACTATTTTTGGTATCTTAATTCCATTAATTAGCATATTTCTTAGAAAATTCTAGGAAAATTCGGGGAAGTTACTTACCCTAGGATAATTTTCTTTTGAGTTAATTCATTAAGAATAACCCTAATTGGCCTAATTATTCAAAACTGAACATTAATTAATTAGGTTTAACCACACATCAAAAGAACTTGAAAACAATTCTCCACTGATCTTTAGGATCAGAGAGACCTCACATTAGAATTTGGAATCAATTGGGTTTAACCCCACTAAATGGATTAATTAAGTAACATAACTAAAATTAAACTTAAAAAATTCATAACTCCAAAAATACACTTTAAAAATTCACCAAATTGGTTTTGGAGCTTCTCTGATATCAGAGGAGTCTTAGAAAATTAAAATTTTAGTTTTCTAAAAATCTTTATTTTTCACCATATTTTAATATTTTAAATAATTAAAAAATAATAAAATTCACAAAACGATTAAAAATCATAAAAATTTCATATTTTGACTCCTAATCACTTAGGAACAAACTAAATATTTTTCCCAAGTTTCAAAGTAAAGATATTGAATTTTAAATGCTTAAAACAATTTTTGAATTAAAAAATGAATTTTCCAACCTTTTCACTAAATTAATTCTAATAAATCAAAGAAAAAATAAGAAAATTATAAAATTTGTTTCTATGAACTCCTTGAGGTCAGAGAGATTTATTAAAAATATAAAACTTAATTTTGAACCCTTATTTTATTTTATAATTAATTAACACTCTAAAACTCAAAATAATTATAATAAATAAAATATAATTCAAAAAATCACCAAAATTGGTCCAAGTGGTCCTCTGGTCTTTAGGAACATTCGAAAATTTTCTTAAGGATAGAAGCCTTACCTTGGTCATGTTGTTGAATTTTCATTGAAAATCCGTATTTTTCATTAAAATAATTATATAAATTAAATTAAATTCAGAAAAAACACATATTCTGCTCTAATGTCTTAATTTACATATGAGTGAAGTGACATAAAAATTTCAAGTTCATTTGAGCTCATTTTAGTGAGTTATGAAATAAATAAGCCTAAAGGGGCATAAAGGTAATTAAAGGATTTTAACGCTAATTAATATTTAGGTTTAATCAAGGGGAGGGTGAAATATTTGATCTTAAAATTTTCATTAGAAGATTTAAACCTTTAGAATTAAGGGGTAGAAACCCATTAATCATCTTGAAAATATTTAAAGTAAACCTTAATTAATTAAACAATTTGAATTTTGGAAGAATAAGTTAAAATTTGGATCATTAAAAATGGGATATAATTTAGAGAGACTGTAATAACTTAAACTAAAATCCCTAAATGAATCGCATTAATAATATTTAACTTTTAATTAAATTTAAAGTGATAATTGAAATTAATAATTACATAATTAAAAGGAAAGTGAACCTTAATTATATTTGAACTTAAAACATTAAATAATTTGATAATTAAATTGAAATAAATTTAAAACAAAAAAATTATTAATTTCAAAAATCACTTGAAAACAAACTTAAAACAAATTTGAAACATTAAAAATCAATTTCACAAAAATAAATTCTTAATTAAAAAAAATCAAACCAATTAAAAGTTAATCTAGAATATTGCAATTAAGTAAAAATTAAATCATTAAAGTTTAAATTAAATAATTTAAACTCCTCTTTCAATTCAAATGTTTTTAAGCACTTAAGAATAAAACAACTTGAACACTATTCCAAACTTAAATTTATTAAAATTTTATAACTAAATTAAATCACCTTAAAACTTTAATTCTAATTTTAAATCATTGAAATTCTTAATAAACTAATTTGCCCCCTAAAGGTTTTCATTATTATAAGTCTTAAGTAAAGCATCAAGTGAAATGTCACTTTACTTATAGGATAATCAATCATCCTAATTCACTGAGCAAGAAACTAAACTAAATTTTGGGATGATTAATTCACCTGTGCAATAAAACTCATTTGGACTAAAAATAATCCCAAAAATATTGAAAAGATGTTTAGGACTCGTCCTAAACACTTCCTCAATATGATGGGATGTTTTAGAAGAATAACTGAATTTAATTTTTCTTTGATGAAGAAAATCATCCTTAAACAAAATACAAGAACATAGACATCATAGGAGATGACTAGCAATAGGATTAGGAATTTGATAGACAACCAAAACCCTTCCCTTAGCTTTACCTAGGTACCTGTTATAAATATTTAAATGCCTTAACATGTGTTGCAGCTCGGAATGACGAGAAGACTCTCCGGGTACGCTTTTCTTTTATTGCAATTTAGTTATATAAGCTGCACTTTACTCTTCTTGCATGTTAAACAAGGTTGTTGCATGAAAACTAAAACCTTTAGGATAGACACAAAACTGAAACCCATAACTAAATTAAAAGTCACAACAAGATAAAATCCATCGCCACAACATTTTAAAAGATAAAACAACTCAAAATTTAATCACAAACAGAACAACAAAACTACAATTATAACTAAATTAAAACATCTTGTTGGATGATCGGGAATAACTCGAATGATGTAACCTACGTGTTGCTAACGGAATTTCTCACGGTCTAAATGAAAGTGTGGAACTTATTAAGTTGAGTTTAGCAAATTCATCTGGACAAAGTGAATCCGATAAAAATAATGATGCCAGAATGATGGAACCGTGGGATCTTAACCGGTGTTGTTATAATCAACATTAAGATTCCCTTAATTAAACATTAAAGACATTTGAACCTTAAGACTTCTAAACCAAAACACTTCTCTCATCCCTTGATTTTCACCTTCAAAAACTAAACCTCTGCAACAACAAGGAGCTTGGAGCATGGTGGGTAGCACGACCATCGTCATCAGCAAACTCGGGTCTGCTTCAACAAAACTTTCCTTAGAATTAAATAACAAAGCCACAGGATTTCGAAGTAATTTTCCTAGTGCAACATAAATCCTCAACTTTTTGTTAAGAATTTACAAAATCATATTATGAAAATTAATCCCTAACCAGTCTTAGAACTCTTAGGTAGTCGTTCGGTACGACATAAACCCTCACATCTTCGAGGCTATTTGTATGATTGTGTCATACAAATATAAATCCTAATTAATTAAAATTGGTAAGATTGAAACATTAAATAAATTCCAAAATTGAAGCCAAACAATAGGATAGTTTGGGAAGTTGCCAAGATTCTTCTTGGATCTTCGGCTTCCCCTACCTCTCTTCCTTTGGAATCTTAAAATAAACTGCTCCAAATTTGAGCTAATCCCTTTTAAAATTCCAAAAATCCAATTCATTTGAAACTTTAAACTTTGAAATTCTTGAGAGCAAAACCACTGATCATTATCGAGAGTTTTCTTAAATGATTCCCGTCATTTAAGATGTAATTAACTATCGGGCTTGCCCTTATAGGGAACTTTAAGAACACAGGTAATATAAACCCTACTTGATTTCTTCATATTAAGTAGGGGAACTTGTCGGCTTATAAAATTGGTTCGCGGACTAAACGGATTTCACAAATCCTCTAGTTTATTTAATCGAGCCTCATCATCAAGCAGTGTGTCTATTCTTCAAGATAAATACATGGTTTGTGGTGTGGTGCTCGTTTATATAAACTATTTTGGATGTGAGATCAGTTTAATTTCATATCTTAAAATTTTTGAATTTGAAATTATTTTCAAAACCAAAAGTTACTTTCTAAATTATATATATATATATATTTAAATTAAATTTAAAATCTAAAATTCACCGACAATTTCTGTAGGCGACCCCTTTTCAAAATACAACACTCAACCTAAAAATATGCCGACAACTTTTGGCGACTCCACTGGGGAATAATTCTTCTCTCCATCCTGATGAGATGGTTTTGCTTTCATAAATCGGTAGTGAGTCCATCCCTAGTGGACCAAACTATCATTCTTCCGTTGGCATACCACGTTTATTTCTATCTTGAACGAGTATAGCCAATCATCTTGGATTTAGGAGCCACTATTTAGACACCCCTAAACAGGGAGGTTCCGAAATATTTTTACCTCTTAAGAGATGGGTGGACCCCCAATAGGTGTTATCTTAGAAGCGGTCCTTCGAATAGAGAACCTTACGGGAATTTCTCTCCATTTTCAAATCCGAACCGGGTCTCTTCCTTTTTCTATAAACCTCCGTTCTTTAAACATTTCGTTCCTAACGAACAAATCTTCTAATAAACAACCCTTTTAATAAACAAACTTTTTTAAATCATAAATACACTAAGTTAAATGAAAATGTGTTCGGACTCTTTCTTTTTTCATCCTAAATTTTGTGACAAAAGGAAGCATAATTCGATACTAATACTCAGTATCTACCCTGCAGAAAATGTCTGCTCCAAAGTTAATCTTCTCCTTCACCAACGAAATGGACTCCGGCGTTTACAAGGATGAGCTGTCCGACAATGGGATCATCCGTTTTGGATAAGGATTTAACAATACAGAAATCATGTTCACTGACGTCACTCTTTTTACACTAATGGACAAAGTGCTAGGAACTGAGAAACCCCTGATTGAGTTAAACCTGAAGTCGACTCAAGAATTCCCTCCCCTGCAAAAGGTTCCAGCTGAAAGAAGTACTGCTATTCATAGGAGGATTATTGTCCATACCCCCACCGGTCTAGTCATCTCTGCACCTACCTCAGCTTCTGCCAAACTGAAGGGGAAGGAAATCCAAGTCTGCGATGAGCCTGTCACCGTGGAGGGTACAAATTTTGCTACAATTACATTTGTTTTCGAGATTGGGTCCTGTTCAAGAGTTGCACCCCTAACTCGGACTCAAAGGAGAAACAAAAGCAAAAAAATAGCTAGGATTGAGAAAGCCAAGGCCGCTGAAGTTGCTTTCCTGGAAGTGATCCCTGAACTGCCTGAGTATATACCTCTGTTTGAAGGGAGTAGGTTTCACCCCCTCTCTGCTACATCGAATGAAGAAGATGTCCGGAGGATTGCCGCTACACTACCCCGACCTGCATACTATAGTAACTGCAAAAGAAAAAGGGTTAAGACTACGCCATTTGCTCGGCTACAAGCTGTGATAGAAAAATTAGCAGAGAAAGAATGATGCCCTATGTCAGAAATCCTAAGAAGAATGGGACGAGTGCCAGCTAGATCCCGCCTCGGACCGCGAGTAGAGCCTGTCACTGAAGTAGAGAAACCAAGGAAGAAAATGAGAGCTAGTTCACCTGTTGTTGTATCGGGCCATCATATTAGGGAGGAAACCACCTACCAGCATATAGCAGACAGACCGTCCGGTCCTAGGCCTTTTGCTGCAAGAAGGATGGTGTGGCGACCTATTCTTACTGAGCCGAGACAACAACAGCCTGGGAATAAAAGTCTCGTCAAAGAGCCCGAATTTGAAGGAAGTGTTACTGCAATAAAAGAAACTCCCGAAAAAGAAGTTTAACAGTCGTCACATGACAACCGCGAGACCGTGTGGAAGAGACCCCTCGAGGATGCTATAGAAAAGCTAAGGGCGGATATCCACGGTTGGCAAAAGAAAGAGGGGAAAAGTTGGAAAATGAAGTTGATTCATCAAAGTTCATGGATGAGGAGTATGCCGAAATCAACATGGTTGAGACACGAGCATCATCAGCCTGGCAAGGTGCTCCAGCAGCTGCGGAAAGAAATGAACCGGAAGCGATGAGAGCACAGCTTCTGGAAAGAGATGACATAATTTCCCAAATGGCAAGGAGGATGGAAGAGATGGCTGCTACTTTAGCCACTCTCCAAAGTCAGGTGCAACCTCAGAAAGAAACACCCCCAGAAATCATCCATATTGCAGATGGAGCAAAAGAGATCACATCCGTCAAAGGAGAGAAGCCCCCAAACAAGGATTCTGCATAGAGCATGATTCCTGAGAAGGACATTAAAAACATGGTAGAACAGCAGGTGCGAAAAGCCCTAGCACAATCCAAGTGTGGAGTATCTATTCAAACGGGTAGGCTTTACCCGAAGAGTTCGATGCAGTCCAATAACCGAAAGGCTTCGTACCACCTCTATTTAAGACTTTTGATGGAACGGGAAATCCCCGACAGCATGTCGCACATTTTCATGCTAGTTGTTGCAATGTCGGTGGGAGTGACGCTTTACTCTTCCTTCAGTTCGTCAGCAGTTTGTCAAGGATCGCCTTCGACTGGTATACAGAATTTCCAAATGGCTAATTTAAGACCTTTTCAGAGTTAGAAAACCTCTTCATTAATCGGTTTGCCAGAGCTCGGCACCACATCACTATCGATGATCTAGTGGTGGAGCACCAAAAACCGAACAAAATTCTAGTGGATTACATACTTCGACGAAGAAATTTAAGCATGAAGTGTGAACTATAACTACAGGAACAGCATGAGATCGGTATTTTCCTGAAAAATATCCACGACCCGATAGAACTTCTCCTTAAAGGTTTTACAATCAAGACTTTCGAGAAGCTGCTTAGCAAGGCCGGGAGCTTGCAAAAAGAGGTAAAGCAATTAAGTCTCATGGACAAGAACGATAAACAGAAGCCCATAAAAACATTCGAAAAAGAATTCCAAAATTGTCACGACAGTAGATAAGGGCAAGCGACCAGTACGAGAGACGACGGAGCGGCCACGGACCTAGCTATCAACCACCGCAAAGTACTTACCAACAACCTCGGCGGGGTTATCAACAGGCCTCGACCGAGCTATCGGTCGCCTCGACATTATGAACAACCGCCTCGTCCACGATGTACCCTGAAAGATTTTCTGAATAAGGAATATCCATTCAAAACTGAAGCAGTGGCGAAGATGTTCCCCAGTTTAATGAAGACACCCGATTTTCAGTTACTAGAGCCCAAGAGGCCGAAAGAAGTCAATAAGAAAGATCATCCAAACTATTGCCCATACCATCGGATGCTCGGCCATAAGATAGAGGATTGCATCACTTTCAAGATTTGGTTTGACGATAATCTCTGGAAAGGGAATATAACGATCTCAAAGGAATACATGAAGGAAGCCCAAAAGGGAGGTTTCGTCAATTTTATTTCAACGGATCCTATTGTTCCAATAGACCCTTACACGACCCATGATGGATGGAGTACCATCTGGACCAATTCTTCAATGAAAATCCTGGATCATATCCAGAACGCTTCGGTGCACGCTTCAACTCAAAGTTTAAAACCTGTCGAGCTGGCACTATCGCTTGTGATCGAAGAACCGCCCCTGAAGGAAGAGAAGATCGTGGAAGAAAAGAAAACTGAGGCTTCAAAGAGTAGACTAGGGGCTGCTTATCTTAGGATAATTGTTTCCGACTTAGGGGAGAAATCCCTCGAACCTCTGACTCTGTATGATTATTTGCTCGCCCTGGCGGGATCTTATAATGATAAGAGTTTTGGTGTTGGTTACGTTTTAACCGTTTCTAACGATTACGTAACTAACTTAACCAAGCTAATCCGGATCTCGATTCCAATATAAATAACGATTCTCAAATCATACTAAACCTCAATGACCACAATGAAGGAGAAGTCGTTCATAAGGATGGCTATGAAAGCTCAACAAGCGACGAGTCTATTTGTGAATTTTGAGGAGCTCCGATTGCGATAGAATTAGAGTCATCAGATTTCGAAGCCACTGCAAAAGAGCCAGTCATTCCAATTCAAGAGGATACACCAGCAGATTCACCACCAGCTACAGAAGAAATAACTGAAGTCAATTTAAGAAGTGGAAAAGTTCTACCCCCGAGAATGGGTCCAAAGGATAAATGAAAGAAGGTGGTTGCTCGGGATGAGCCAACCCCAGCAAAGGAATTTCCCATTCGGGAAGAAACCGAGGAACATGGTAATAAAGTGGACTATAACGTGCTAGCCCATCTTAGGAAGCTACCAGCCAAATTAAGCATATACGACGCTCTGATGCTGTCAAAGGAGATGAGGGAAACTCTGATCAAAGCTCTACTTGATTCAGAGATTTGTTTAGCTCATATGGCCGGTGATTCCTTCGAAGAGGTTTGCTCGTTAAAAGAACATCGTGGTGTTACCTTCACGGACAATGATCTATTACTGGGAACGGTTGATCACAACCGACCGTTGTACATTTTAGTCACCATTGGAAAGTTTACGCTCTCCAGAGTGTTGGTTGATCCGGGAGCTGTTGACCTCATTTTTGATGAGGTCTTTTGCTTCTCTCTTTAGTACTTAGGATCTAGCCATAGGCTTTTCCTTTGACTAATCTTAGAGGACCAGAAGTGGAACCCACTCTTTAGAAATTCAAACACCTCTTGACTCCCTGCAAACCCCAAAAGGTTGATTGTAGTCCCTAATCACCTAGAGGGTTGAAATCAAATGTGGAGGTTTAAAGGATGACTTCCCTATAGGACCTTTTGGCCTTAGGAATACCACAGGTGGCACGGTCGCAGTGAGGGTTGACTTGCACATACACTACACTCTCACACACATTCCATGTCCTAAAACCACACTCTCACCCAACTTGACTTCCTGACTCATGTAGGTAATTCATATGGATGGTCCTTAACCCCTAAGCCCCTAGCTTAGAGGGTTAGGAACAACATAGTGAATGCCTCAAATGAGTCCTCTCATGGCTCATATGGGCTTAATATGGCTTCATGACTCAAACAAAGTGATTCCATTTTACTAAAATTTGATTAATCTTCATTTTTCCAAAAATATCAATTTTTGACCCCCGGGGCCCTACACCTCCCAAACCTACCAATTACCCTTGAAATGACCCAAAATTTGCAAAATTGCCTAAATTACCCAAGATCCCTCAAAATCAATCCTAAACACTTCCCACCATTCAAATTGATCGTCTTTAGCCAAAAATATCAAAATTTCGAAAAATACCCCTAAACCCCCCAAAATTATCAAAATGGCCTTCTTAGCCCAAAAATCGAAAAATTCAGAAAATTCCCAAAAAATTCCCGAAAATCCCAAATATTCCCAATTTCATTTTGTTCAACTACACCATGGGCCAATTTTTCCAATTTACCCCACTTTTACCAAAACCCCCAATTTGACCCATTTTTTTAACCCAAGTGAACCCAATGTCAAACCAAACCACCCCAATTGACCTCAATTTTAGTCCAATTCAATTCTAAACTTCAATTAAATATCCCCAATATCAATTTAGACCAAATCCATATCCAATTTGATTGACATTTGAGCCCAACGTCAATTTGAAGCATAAGGCCCAATTTTGGCCAATGACCTAAACCTAGCTCAAACCCATCCAATTCAACTCCAATTAGCCCCAAATCTTTTCTAAAGCCTTCCTAACATCCCCAAAAACAAAACAATTACTTGAGTTGCCCAAAATTTGAACCTAAACTCCACCCAAGACTAACCCAAAACCAAAATCCCTTAAATTGACCTAAGCCCAAACGTAACCCAAATGGGCCCAAATCCCAAAATTAGAGCCCAAACAAAGTTGGAAACTCTTTGTGACACTCCCATGAACAATTCTCAACATTAATTTTACATCAAATCCAACTTTAGCCCAACCTTAACCAAAGTTAGCCCAATTTGGCCCACCTTGGTCCCTTTATCAAAAGACCCCAAATTAAACCCAATTCAATTCAAAATCACTTTGAACTTGTTCCAAACCACTCATGACACATGCCTAAACCAATTACAACATTTATTTGACATGGTCCTTCACAAAATTTTCATCCAAAAGCCCATTTTAAAATCCAAAAGCCAACTTCCTTAAACCACTTTAAAAGCCCATCCAAAACCATTTCAAAAGCCCAAAATCTATTCTAAAGCCCACATGATATTTTTATTTGTCATTCTTTTTAATAAAAACCACCCCCTATGTCCAAAATCCATCATGTTGACCAAACCAAAGTGGCATCTTGACAAATCCCATTAAAAGAATTCAAAATTTGCAAAATTCCAAATAACCCATTTCCATGAAATTGAGCCAAGCCATGAGCAAGCCATAGACAAGCCTGCCATAAGAATCTAAGGATTGTCAACCCTCTCTAAATGGAAAAAGGAGGAGATCCTTTAAACACTCCCTAAAAGTCATTAGCCATACCCATGTTCCACCCTAACCCAAAATTAATCCAAATATATTTGGATGGGGACTTCTCCACTCAAAACCAACTGACTCATCTGACCTCCCTCAGCCCAAATCAGTCCCTTGGTGGGTGTACCAAACCAAAATACATTAATTGACCAAAATCAAGCCAAAATGACTCTTACCCCATGCCATTTTTATCAAGCCTCCTTACACATGGCAATAGCCAATTGCTTGCACCAAACTCAGTCCCTGGACTCACTGAGTCATGTTGGTGACCTGACCCTACCGGTTAGCCGCCTGGGTGACCGAAACACACCATGGCCGAGAGCTCCATGTGAGCGAAATTTTTTAATTCTCTTTGGCTGAGCTGTCCCAACCCAAATGGACATCATGGCTGTTCTTTTCCTCCCCTGAGCAGCTGATCCCAGCCTCCAACTGCCCTTAGGAAGCCCTCCAGCCACCTCTATTTAAACACCACCACTTCTCGGCCAAATGAGGAGTTGAACCTAACCTTACTAAAACTCTGCCAAAATCATTCCAGACCCCTCTTCACACATAGAGAACTTGATCCCCACTGAAATCTAGCCCTAAAACCTTCTCTGTGAGCTCAATTTCTGAGTTGAAAATCCACCCAAAAAACAGGACACTTCACCACAGTGAGCCAATCTCCAAATTGATTGATCCTACACCTTTACCAGACCAAGAGGAGAAGTTCCCCAACAAAAGCCCCCTCACCAGGCCTGCCATTGCTTCTAGCCTCCAAGTTTTTTGATTGGCCTTGGTCACTTTCATACCTATACAATTCCCCAGAGCCAGAGACTTCATCTGGAGCTTGCCTGGACTCAATCGAAGGTGACACAACTCTCAGATTGAAGCTTTACTTCTCTGAGCAAAGGTATGAACTCATTCTTCCTCCAGATATTCCAACAATTCTCCATTTTGTTTAGGTTATTTTCATAGCCTATAAACTATCTGGATGTGTTCGTCTCTTCAATACGAATCCATACAGCATAAGAACACGAAAATCCATCGAGAGTCGAGTGAGATCTTAAGGTTTTAGTGTGGACGGTCACGGGTGCACACTAGTCGTAGACGATGACCAGGAGCTGTTGGATCGCGCGTTTATTGAGCGGACGATCGAGATTAAGTCAGACGGTGCAATGGTACATGAACCGCAGGACGCGTGGCTGCTGACTCAAGTGGCGGCGTCGAATGGGAACGCGACACGTAGGGGCTACGGAGCTGCCAAGGTTGACGCGACGCCGCGTGGATAAGTAGATAAATCCCTATTTTCTGAATTAATTAATTACCCAGAACTTCAAAAATTTATATCTTTGTATGGAAAAATCACAAAAATAAAATAAAAATACCCTGTTGCTCAGTAAACAGAGGAGAATAATGTGGAAAAGAAATTAAGTTAATTGCATGAGTATTTTATTTTAAGAATTTATTTACTGTTTTTAGTATTTTGATTCTTCATTTGCATAGACAATTCACGATGATATGAGACCATAGGTCTTTTGAAGCCTGTGATCTTGGAAATATTCCCTGAATTTTTCAAGGTTAGAGGCTATCTCTGTGAAAAGTTATGTAATTTTCAAATTCATGTCACCATTTAGGTATTTTAATTCCAATAATTAGCATGTTTTAAAATAAATTCTAGGAAAATTTGGTGATGTTTCTTAGGACTAGAGGACCCTATGAAAATTATATTTTGAGTTAATTCATTCATAATAACCTTAATTGGCCTAAATCCCTAAAATTGAATTTGATTTAATTAGGGTTATCCACGCATCAAATTGAATTGAAAAAAATTCACCATTACTCTTTAGGGTCAGAGGAATCTTACATAAAATTTTGAAATCAATTGGACTTAATTAACCCCACAAAATGGGTTGATTAAGCCTCACAAGCAAAACGAAACTTTAAAAAATCATAACTCTAAAAATAATTTTCAAAAATTCAAAAAAATGATTTTGGAGCTTCTCTGATATCAGGGGAGTTTAGGAAAATTAAAATTGGAATTTTCTAAAAAAGTTGATTTTTCACAATATTTTAATATTTTAATAATTAAAAAATATTAAAATAATAAAAAATATTAAAAATCATAAAAATTTCACATTTGACTCCTAATCACTTAGGAACAAACCAAATATTTTTCCTAAGTCCCTAAAATAAGATATTGAATTTTAAAGGCTTAATATAATTTTTAATATTAAAAAATAAGGTTTTAACCTTTTTCAATAAAATAATTCTAAGAAATCAAAGAAAAATCAGAAAATTATAAACTTTGTTTCTCTGAACTCCTTGAGGGGAGAGAGATTTAAGAAAAATATAAAATCCATTTTTCAACTTTAATTTTATTTTCTAATTAATTAATACTCTAAAACTCAAAATAATTATAATAAAAAAAATATAATTCAAAAAATCACAAAAATTGGTCCAAGTGGTCCTCTGGTCATTAAGAACATCCAATAATTTTCTTATAGACAAAAACCTTTCCTTGGACCTGTTGTTGAATTTTCTTTGAAAACCTCTATTTTCTACCAAAAATAACTATATAAAAAAATTAAATTCAGAAAAATCACATTTTCTCCTCTAATGTCTTAGTTGACATGTGAGTGAGGTGACATAAAAATTTCAAATTCATTTGAGCTCAATTTAGTGAGTTATGAAATAAATAAGCTTAAAGGGGCATAAAGGTAATTAAAATTTTAACCCTTAATTAAAACTTTAGGTTTAATCAAAATGGAGGGTAAAATATTTGATTTTAACTTTCTCTTGGATGATTGAAACTTAGGAAAATTAGGGGGTAGAAAACCATTAAACACTTTGAAAATATCAAAATGAAACATAAATTAATTAAATGATTTAAATTTTGGAAAGGATATATTTAAAATTTGGATTATCAAAATAGGAATATTATTAAAAGGATATTTAATCTTTAATTTAAAAATCCCTAAATAAATCACTTTAACAATATTTAGTTCTTAAATAAAAATTAAAACAATAATCCAAATTAACAATTAAAACTAAAATTAAAACTAAAATTAAAATAAATTAAACTAAAATTAAAACTAAAATTTAAATTAAATTAAAATTAAATTAAAATTAAAATTAAATTAAAATTAAATTAAAATTAAAATTAAATCAAAATTAAATTAAATTAAAATTAAATTAAATTTAATTTAATTTAAAATTAAATTAAAATTAAATTAAATTAAAATCAAATTGAATTAAAATAAATTAAAATCATTTAACAACAAACCTAATTGAAATCATTAAGAATTAAATCAAAATATATCAATAATTTCAATACCTTTTTCTATCTAAGTAAATTTGAAACATAAAAATCAATTTGAAGTAATAAGATAATTGAAAATATAAAGATTTAAATCAAATCTAAAATAGTTTCAACACTACTCCAAACTTAAAATTATTTATTAAAACCTCACAATTAAATTAAAATATTTTGAATCATTAATTCAAACTTTTAATTAAAATTCTCGATAAACCAACTTGCCCCTAAAGGCTTTAAATATTATAACTCTTAAATAGAGTATTAAGTGATATGTCACTTCATTCTTCAGGTAATCAAATACCTAAATTCACTGAGCAGGAAACAAAGTTTAATTAAACTCCTGGATGATTAATTCACCTGTGCAACTAAATTTACTTGGACTCAAAACAATCCCAGAAATATTGAAAAGATGTTTAGGACTCGTCCTAAGCACTTCCTCAATATGACGGGATGTTTTAGAAGAATAACCGAATTTAATGGTTCTTCGATGAAGAAAATCATCCTTAAGTCAAACCAAGAACCTAGACGTCCTAGGAAATGACTAGTTATAGGATTAAGAATTTGGTAGACAACCAAAACCCTTCCCTTAGCTTTACCTAGGTATCTGTTGAAATATTTAAATGCCTTAACATGTGTTTTAAGTGCAGCTTGGGATGATGAGAAGACCCTCCAGGTACGCTTTTATTTTATTGCAATTTACTTTATTGCAATTTACTTTATTGCAATTTACTTACATGTATTGTACTTTACTTTTCTTGCATGTTAAACAAGACTGTTGCATGAAAACCACAACCTTTAGGATAGTCCCTGAACTGAAACTAAAACTAATTTAAAAGTCATTGCAAGATAAAATTCACCGCCACAACATTCCAAAATATAAAACAACTCAAAATTTAATCACAAATAGAACAACAAAACTACAATCACAATTAAATTAAAACGCCTCATTGAATGATCGGGAATACCTCAGATGATGTAACCCACGTGTTGCTAACGGGATTTCCCATGGTCTAAATGAAAGTGTGGAACTCATTCAGTTGAGTTTAGCAAATTCATCTGGACTAAGTGAATTCTATGAAAATAACAGTGCCAGGATGATGGAACCGTGGGATCTTAATCGGTTCTGTTTAAACAACTTTAAGATTTGTTTAATTAAAACACTAAAAGACATTTGGACTTTAAGATTTCTAAACCATAACACTTCTCTCATCTCTTGATTTTCAACTTCTAAAACTAAACCTCTGCAACAACAAGGAACTTGGAGCACGATGGGCAGCACGGCCATCTTTGTCAGCAAAACAACTCTACATCAGCTTAACTTTCTTATTATTAAATAGCCAAGCCATAGGACATCAAGGTAGTTTTCCTAGTTCAACATAAATCCTCAACTCTTCATTAGGCATTTGCATGATCATGTCATGTAAATTAAGCCCTAACCGGTCTTAGGACTCCGAGGTAGTCATTTGATAGGACATAAACCCTCACATCTTCGAGGCTATTTGTGTGATTATGTCATACAAGCATAAGTCCTAATTAATTAAAATTGGCGGGATTGAAACATTAAATAATCTCCCGAATTTAAACCTAACAATAGGATAGTTTGAGAAGTTGCCAAGATTCTTCTTGGATCCTCAGCTTCTCCTACTTATCTTTCTTTGGACTCTTAAAATAAACTTGTTCCAAATTTGAACTGATCCCTATTGAAATTTCCAAAATCCAATCCTTTGAAAACCTTAAACTTTGAAATTCTTTAGAGAAAAATCACTGATCATTATCGAGATTTTTCTTAAGTGTCTTCGGACATTTAAGATGTAATTAACTATAGAGGTGTGCCCTTATAGGGAACTTTAAGAACCTAGGTAATATAAACCCTGCTTAATTCATTTATATTAAGCAGGGGAACTTGTCGGCTTATAAAATTGGTTCGCAGACAAAACGGATGTCACAAATCTTTTAGTTTATTTAATCGAGCCCCATCGTCAAGCAGTGTGACTATTTCTTGGGATAGATACACAGCTTGTGGTGCGGTGCTCGTTTATATAAACTATTTGGGATGTGAGATCAGTTTGATTTTATATCTTAAAATTTTCAAACTTAAATTATTTTCAAAAATCAAATACAACTTTTCAAATTATTTATTTAAATTAAATAGAAAAAATTCACCGACAATTTCTGTAGGCGGCCCCTTTTTGAAATACAACACACAACCTAAAAATATGCCGACAACTTCTGGCGACTCCGCTGGGGTTTAGTTCCTCTCTCCATTTTGATTAGATAATTTTGCTCTCATAAATCGGTAGTGAGTCCAAATCCCTAGTGGTCTAAAACTACCATTCTTCCGTTGGAATACCCCGTTCATTTCTGTCTTAAACGAGTATAGCCAACTTCTCTCGGATTTAGGAGCCACTGTTTAGATACCCCTAAACGGAGAGGTTCCGAGATCCTTTTACGTCTTTTCTGAGGTGGGGTGGACCCCCGATAGGTGTTAGTTTATGAGCGGTCCTTCGAGTCGAGAAGTCTTGCATAAGACTTTTTCTTCCTTTCCAATTCTAAATCGGGCCCTTTACCTTTTCTATAACCTTTTCTTTCCTTTAATCGTTTCGTTTCTAACAAATGAACCTCCTAATAAACAATCTCTTCTAAAAATCACAAATACACTAAGATAAACGAAAATGTGTTCGGACTCTTTCTTTCTTTTTCGTTCTAAACTTTACGACGAAAAGAAGCATAATTTGGGACTGACATTCGGAATCTCCCTGCAGGAAATGACTGCCCCAAAGCTAATCTTCTACTTCACCAATGGAATGGACTTCACGGTTTACAAGGATGAGCTGCCCGACAATGGAATCATCCTTTTTAGACAAGGATTCGACAACACAGATATCAAGTTTGCTGATGTCACTCTCTTCACACTAATGGACAAAGTGTCAGAAACTGAAAATCCCGTGATTGAGTTCAACCTAAAATTGACTCAAGAATTCTTTCCTCTGCAAAGGATTCCAGCTGAAAGGAGTACTACTGTTTGTAGGAGGACTGTTGTCTCTACCCCCACTGGTCTAGTCATCTCTGCAGCTACCCCGATTTTTGCCAAACTGAAGGGGAAGGAAATGCAAGTCTGTGATGAGCCTGTCACCGTGGAGGGTATAGATTTTGCTACAATACCGGCTGTTTTTGAGATTAGGTCCAGTTCAAGAGTTGCACCCCTAACTCAGACTCAAAGGAGAAATAGAAGCAGAAAGATTGCTAGAATTGAGAAAGCCAAAGCTGCTGAAGTTGCTTTTCTAGAAGAAATTCCTGAGGAAAGAGAAGAACTGCCTGAGTATATACCTTTGTTGGAAGGGAGCAGGTTTCACCCTCTCTCTACCGCATTAGATGAAGAGAATGTCTGTAGAATCGCCACTGCATTGCCCCAACCTACGTACTACAACAATTACAAGAGGAAAAGGGATAAGACTACGCCATTGACTCGGTACGCAAGCTGTGATAGAAAGATTGGTAAAGAAAGAAAGATGTCATGTGTGAGAAATCTTAAGAAGGATAGGACGGGTGCCAGCTAAATCCCGCCGCAGACCGCGAATAGATCCTGTTGCTGCCACAGAGAAACCAAAGAAGAAGATAAAAGCTAGTTCACCCGTTGTTGTATCGGGTCTACAAATTAGGGAGGATACACCTTCCGGCATATGGCCAGACGGATCATCCAGGTCCTAGGCTTCCGGTACGCAAGAAGGATGGTATGGCGACCTACTACAGGCGAGTTAAGACCAAAACAATGTCCTGAGAAGAAAAGTCTCATCAGGAGACTTGAATCAGAAGAAAGTGCTACTGCAATAAAGGGGACTTCCGGGATGGAAGTACAACAACCGTCACGAGACGACTGCGAGACCGTGCAGAAAAGGCCATTAGAGGATGCCATGGACAAGTTAAGGACCGACATCCGACCGTTATCAAAAGAAAGAGAAAAAGAACTAGGAGATGAAGTTGACTCATCAGAGTTCATGGATGAGGAGTATGTCGAGATCAAAATGGTTGAGACACGAGCACCATCAGCTTCACAAGGTTCTCCAGCAGCTGCAGAAAGAGATGAACCGGAAGTGATGAGGGCACAGCTTCGGGAAAGAGATGACACAATTTCCCAGATGGCAAAGAGGATGGAAGAGATGGCTGCTGCCTTAGCCACTCTCTAGAGTCAGGTACAACCTCAGAAAGCGACACCCCCATATATTATCCATATTGTAGATGGAAGAAAATAGATCACATTCGTCAACAGAGATGAATAACCAAAGAAAGATCCTGCACAAAGCATGATTCCAGAAAAGGACATTAAGAGCATGGTAGAACAGCAGGTGCGAGAGGCCCTAGCACAATCCAAGAGCCGAGCATCTATTCAGACGGGTAGACCTTACCTCGAAGAGTTCGATACGGTTCAATACCCAAAAGGCTTCGTACCACCTCTGTTTAAGACTTTTGATGGAACGGAAAACCCCCGACAACATATTGCACATTTTCGTGCTAGTTGCTGCAATGCCGGTGGGAGTGACGCTTTACTCTTCCGACAGTTCATCAGCAGTTTATCAGGGATTGCCTTCGACTGGTACGTAGAATTGCCGAACGGTTTAGTAAAGACCTTTTCAGAACTAGAGAATCTCTTCATTAAACGATTTGTCTGGGCTCAGCACCACATCACTATCGGTGATCTAGTGGTGGAGCAACAAAAGTCGAACGAGACTTTAGTGGATTACATATTTCGATGGAGAAACTTAAGCATTAAGAGTAAACCACAGCTTCAAGAACAACATGCAGTCGGCATCCTACTTAAAAGTATCCATGGCCCGATAACACTTCTCCTTAAAGGATTTACGATCAAGACTTTTGAGAAGTTGCTTAGCAAGGTCGGGAGCTTGCAAGAAAAGGCAAAGCAGTTATGTTTCATGGACAAGAACGATAAGCAGAAAACTGTGAAAACATTCGAAAAGCAATCCCGAATCATCGCGGCAGTAGATAAGGGTAAGCAGTCGGTTCAGATACAGTCAGAGCGGCCACAACCTAGTTATCAACCACCACAACGGACTTATCAGCAACCTCAGCAGGGCTATCAGCAACCTCAGCAAGGTTATTAGCAACCTCGTCCGAGCTATGAGTCGCCTCAGCATTATGAACAACTGCCTCGTTCATCGCGTACCTTAAGAGAACTTCTAAATAAAGAATATCCATTCAAAGCCGAAGCAGTAGCGAAGATGTTCCGCAGCTTAATGAAGACACCAGATTTTTCAGCTGCGAGAGCCCAAAAAGCCGGAGGAAGTCAATAAGAAAGATCATCTGAACTATTGCCCTTACCACCAGATGCTCGAACACAAGATAGAGGATTGCATCACTTTCAAGAGTTGGCTTGATGACAATCTCCGGAAAGGGAACATAACGATCCCAAAGGAATACATGAAGGAACCCCAGAAAGGAGCTTCCGTCAATGTTATTTCAACGGATGCCATTGTTCCGATAGACCCGTACATGATCGATGATGGATGGAGTACCGACTGGACAAAGTCTTCAAAGAAAATTTTGGGTCACATCCAGACCGCTTCGGTATGCGCTTCAACTCAGAGTTTGAAACCTGTCGAGCCGGCACTATCACTTGCAATTGAAGAACCACCCCAGAAGGAGGAGAAGACCGTGGAAGAAAAGAAGACCGAGGCTCCGAAGGGTAGACTAGGGGCTGCTTATCCTAGGATGGTTGTTCCTGATTAGGGGGAGAAATCCCTTAAACTCCTGACTCTGTATGATTATCTGCTCGCTCCAGCGGTATCTTATAATTATAAGGGTTATGGCGTTGGCTACGTTTTGACTGTTTTTAACGATTACGTAACTAGCGACAACCGGCTTAATCCGGATCTCGATTCCAATACAAATAATGATTCTCAAATCATACACAACCTCGACAACCACAACGAAGAAGATGTTCACAAAGTAGGCTATGAAAGCTAGACAAGCAAAGAGTCCATTTATGAATTCCGAGGGGCTCCGATCACGATATAATTAGAACCATCAGACACCGAAGCAACTTCAGAAGAGCCAGTTGTTCCAATTCAAGAGGATACACCGGCAGATTCAACACCAACTTCAGAAGAAATAACTGAAGTAAATTTAAGAAGTGTAAAAGTTCTACCCTCAAGAATGAGTCCAAAGGATAAAGGAAAGCAGGGGGTTGCTCAGGAAGAGCCAACCCCAGCAGAAGAATTCCCCATTCGGGAAGAAACCGAGGAACATGGTAATAAAGTAGACTACAATGTGCTAGCCCATCTTAGGAAGCTACCAGCCAAACTAAGCATATACGACGCTCTGATCCTGTCAAAGGAGATGAGAGAGGCTCTGATCAAGACTTTACTTGATCCAGAGATTTGTTTAGCCCAAATGGCCGGTAATTCCTTCGACGAGGTTTGCTCGTTAAAAGAACAGCGAGGTGTTTCCTTCACGGATAATGATCTATTACTGGGAACAGCAGATCATAACCGACCGTTATACATTTCAGTCACTATTGGAAAGTTTACGCTCTCCAGAGTGTTGGTTGATCCGGGAGCATCGATCAACATAATGAATCTTCGGACGCTAGCATATTTGGAAATTCGTGCTCGCGAGCTTGAAGCAGACAAGATGCTATTAAGAGGCTTCAATCAAAAAGGAGAAAGTGCTCTTGGATCGATAACACTACTAGTGAAGACAGGATTTAGCAAAGACAACCGCAAAACTCCACATAATTGATTCTGAGACATCGTTCAACGCTCTACTGGGTTGGCCATGGATCCATGAAAACCGGATGGTACCTCATCTCTGCACTAGTGCACAAAGTATTACGAACGAGGGGAATAGTGCATCAAAGGTGATTTGCAACCGTTCTCCGTGCACGAAATTGGAATTCATGAAGATGTGGCCTACTACGCGCCTCCGAAGAAAACAATCTTTTCCAGAAATATCATACCAAATGAAGTAAAAAAAATTTGAGACGATGAAGAACCTAAAGTTCTAGTCCAACAGTTACTCACCACTCCCTTACGGTGAGATGGTGAAGATTTCTCCAGAACTCGCACCTGAGGTCGAGACCGGGGACGAGGACGTGGAAGAAATATTGGAACAGTTAAACAGAACAAACCGGTCATCGATGTTGATTGGGAGAATAGCTCTAAAGAAGAAGAAGAAATAAAGAATAAAGCAGCAAAAATAAATCAAAAGAAACCCCAGTTCAAGATCTCTCTCGAAGATGAAAAGAATGAAGAATACAAATCAATGTACAAGAAGATTAACCATTATGTACACACTATGACCCTGACCCCGATCCATTCTAATAAGATCGAGGGTATGGTGGTTAAGGAAGTGCATGGTGGTGGTATTAAACCAATCAAGTTTTACCGTGGTGCTTCTTCTTCCAATAATGAAAAAGATGTACAATTTGAAGATGTTACTTCTTCTCAATTAATGGAATTACCTTTTGAGTGGTACTCTCCCTGTGCTCAAAATGTAATTTAATGTGGTGTCTTACCTCGACAATGGAGAAAAGGCCGATCACAACACTTTGAAAAATTATGAAATAATGCCGGTCGGCCTCCCAATTCAAAACATGGTCTCAGATTCGGCACAGTAAGATCAGTTGATGATACTGGATTTTGCTTGGTTGTCACTTGCAAACCTAATAAAGACTGCTTGGAAGCATCAGAAGACCTCGAAGATCTACCAATCGGGCATGCTCCACCAGGATTCAAAGAAACCAAATCTACAATAGACGAGTTAATGGAAGTTAACTTAGGTACTAGCGAAGAGCCTAGGCCTACCTTTGTTAGCTCCTTACTCAATAAAGAAGACTCCGAAGACATAATCAAGCTATTAATGGAATTCAAGGACTGTTTTGCTTGGAGTTACAATGAAATGGCGGGATTAGCTTCGAAGTCGCAGTTCACAAGTTAGGAGTAGATCCTACTTCCGTTCCAGTCAGACAAGCTTCAGAAGAAAACATCTAGAAATTGAGCAACAAGTAATAGCCGAAATTAAGAAACTAATAGACGCTAAATTTGTCCGTGAAGAATAATACCCAACTTGGTTAGCCAACGTGGTACCAGTCAGAAAGAAGAATGGTCAGATCAGAATCTGCGTGGATTTAAGAGATTTGAATAAAGCATGTCCAAAGGATGAATTTCCACTACCAATCCCAGAGCTGATGATCAACAAGTCTTCAATACATGAAATCTTCTCTTTCATGGATGGATCATCAGGATACAACCAGATAAAGATGGCACCAGAAGACGAAAAGCTTACGACATTCAGAAAGCCAATCGGAGTGTATTGCTAACAGTAATGACATTCAGACTAAAGAACGCAGGAGCAACATACCAAAGAGCGATGACGAAGATTTTTGATGATCTCATTCACAACCAAGTAGAGTGCTATGTAGATGATGTGGTCATCAAAAGCAAACTGAAGGAAGATCACCTGTATGATTTGAGAATTATTTTCGAGCGACTAAGACAATACAACCTTAAGATGAATCCCTTAAAATGCGCCTTCGGAGTCACCTCCGGGAAATTCTTAGGATGTTTTGTCCGAAATTGCGGGATTGAAATTGATCCAGAAAAGATTAAAGCAATTTTAGAAATGCCTCCTCCCAAAACTTTGAAACAACTACGATCCTTTCAAGGGAAGTTGCCATATCTTCGACGCTTTATCTCGAACTTGTCAGGTAGGTGTCAGCCCTTCTCTGCATTAGTTAAAAAGGATGCCAAATATGTTTGGGATGAGAAATTCCAGCGGGCTTTCAAGGACGTTAAGCAATATTTAATGACACCTCCTGTCTTAACAGCCCCAGTCTCAAGTAAACCGTTGATACTTTATACCATGGCTTTAGATGACTCCCTTGGAGCCCTGCTAGCCCAGGTCAATGATGAGGGAAAAGAAAATGCTCTCTACTACTTAAGCTGTCGTCTAATCCCGACGAAAGTAAAGTATCCTCCGATTGAGAAACATTGTTTGGCCCTGATCTTCACCGTTCAAAAGCTCAGGCATCACATGCTTTCTCATAAGGTCAACCTTATTTTGAGAGTTAATCCGTTGCAATACATGATGACCCAACCGACGCTTTCTGGCAGACTTGCCAGGCGGTCGATGATACTATTGCAATTCGACATAACTTTCGTTCCTCTTCGCGTCGTAAAGGGACAAATCCTAGCAGACTTCCTTGCAGCACACCCTTTACCGGCAAATTCACCTCTCGAAGATTATTTGCCAGATGAGCAGATAATGAGCCTAGAAGACCCTGATGATTGACGTTGGGAACTATACTTTGACGGTGCGTCCTCAGCACAGAAGAACAAAGAATTGCAAACGATAGTGCCCGGTAAGGCAGGAATCAAACTAATCTTTATAACAACGGAGCGGGGGATGTTAAAATACTCCTACAACTTAACAGAATCGTGTACAAACAACGAGGCCAAATATGAAGCCCTTATAACCGGATTGGAATTAACAATTCATATGGGAATAACGGACATTAACATTTACAAAGATTCTCAGTTGATCATTCAACAGGTCGTCGGACAGTACAGAATTTTAAAGCCAAGACTCGAGCAGTACTTTCAGTATGCCATGAAATTATTGGAAAAAATTCCAAACATAACAATCTACTAGATTCCTAGAAAAGAGAATGCTCTCGCCGATGCGCTAGCTCATCTTGCAAAGGAAGTTGCCTGCTTGCAGGATGAGTCAGTTGAAGTGTCAGTTCAAGGATGACAGGTCCTATCACAGCTCGACATGGATACAATACACAAGTCAGAAAGAGCAAAAGAAACAATTGCAGCAGTGACAGAAAATACAGAAGATTGGCGACAACCACTAATAGACTTCTTGCAAACAGGAAACCTACCGGACAATAAGTCCTTAGCTCATCAAATCAAGAAAAGAACTCTGTCTTACGCATTAATAAACAATACATTATACAGAAGGTCTTTTGATCAGATGTGGCTAAGATGCCTGAGCGGGTACGAGGCTCGTGAAATCGTTAAAGAAGTACATTCAAGACTTTGTGGCGCTCATCAGTCAGGTCCGAAAATGAAAATGAAGATTAAAAGACTAGGTTACTATTGGCCCTCAATGATGACCGACAGTATGAAAGTTGCCAAAAGTTGTCACAAGTGCCAAGTGCACGGAGTGGTTCTACACCAACCTCCAAATGTGCTACATCTGACAATCGCGTCGTGGCTGTTCGAGTGTTGGGGCACAGATATAGTGGGTTTGATAGAACCGCCTTCTTCAAGAGGACATCACTTCAGCTACAGACAACTTTTCTAAATGGGCAGAAGCTATACCACTCAGAGAAGTGAAGGCACACCACGTGCTATAGTTTTTCAAGCACCAAGTTGTCTACCATTTTGGGGTACCGCGCAGAATCATTTCAGATAATGGGTTTGCATTCAAAAGTACAAAGATCAACAATTTTGTCAGAAGACACGGGATCGATTGGCGATACTTAATGATCTACTACCCAAGAGCAAACAGCTTGGCCGAGGCTTTTAATAAAACTCTCATTCAAATTTTAAAGAAAACTTTGGACGACAACAAGAGAAATTGGCACGAGAAGTTGTTAGAAGCCTTATGGGCCTACAGGACGACTTTTAGAACTCCTACTCAGTCTACGCCTTACGCTTTAGTGTACGGGTCCGAGGCCGTCTTGCCCCTAGAAGTTCAGCTTCCATCACTCCGAATTGTAGTTGCAGAAAAAATCACTATAGAAGAAAATGTCGGACTACGGCGGAAGAATTGGAAAGCTTGGAAGGAAAAGACTTTCCGCACGGCGGAATTGAGGCTCGTATCAAGCCAAGATGATCCAGGCCCATGAAAAACTGGTCTGCCCAAGAACTTTCAGAGTCGGTGACTTAGTTCTTGTTCTCAGAAAACCTATTCTTGCACATCGCAAGATAGGTGGTAAATTTGAACCAACATGAGAAGGGTCTTTCGTGGTCGAGACAGTCTACTCAGGAGGTTCCTACCAACTGGTGAATTGGCGTGGAGAACGACCCATGCTTCCAATCAATGGACGATATTTAAAGAAGTATTACGCAACCTGATGTTTCGAAGGATGGCCTCTAAAATAGAATCTTATCCCTAGAAACACGGGTGAAGTAATCACTTTGTGATTGGGTCCGAATGCAAAATAAAATAAAATGGATGATAAAAAAAATCTCATAAAAAAATGTTAAAAGGAAAACATGGGAAATCATAATAATAAAACTTCAATCTTTCTTTTTTAAATCCATTCATTCCTGATATTTTCTCATCTCTTCCTACTTCCTTTAAATTTAAAAGAAGTGAATAAGAAATTTTTAAGTGTTTTTCTTATTGTTCTTGTTCTTAGTACAGCCCCTGATCCTTTCCTTATTTTTTCGCAGGGAAATGTCGAACGGGTGGTTGGTTCTAAACTTTAGAAATGGCGTGAGTCTAGCACTTGATGAAAAGAGGGTGAAGGATGGAGCAGTTATAGAGATTGACTCAGACTTCACACCAGCCGGCTTACAATAGGAAGAAGATGATTGGATCCCAGTTGATCGAGAAGAACTTCACAGCCAGCCAGTGATGAAAATGGGTGGCCCAAGCCACCAATCCAGTAACAAGAAAAGAAAAGCAAACGTCGCTCATGCAACCGAAGAAGATAAGAAAGTTAAGTCTGTGGTTTCCACAGCAGAGGGTAGGCTTGTCAGCGCCGCACCCGCAGAAATTCAAGGGGTAAGGAGAGCCACTCTCACTGCTACCCAGCGAAGAAATAAGAATCGTCGCATTCACAAAATGTTGACCAAGTTAGCAGAAGATCAATATGAACATACAGTGGATACTGTTAGTATAAATGCTCCAAGGAGATCGGTTCGTCAGGAACCATAAAGAAGAAAGTCAATTCCAAGAAGGTTGGAACAGATAAAAGAAATACCAAGAAAAGCAGAAACAGAGTCGGTACCTTGACGCCGAGCATCTGTACCGGATCCGAAGAGTCTTGTTGCGAAAGAAACCCCGGAGGATGTCCCTACGGAGACTATCCCCGAGGAGCCAAGACATGCAGAAGAATGTGTTGGGGTTGAGCCATACATCCCGCAGTATGTTAATAGACACCGAGGACTTCAGATAATCCAGGAATACGAGCTGGAGAAAATGCAACTAGTTGAGAAAAAACCTTTGAATTCTTTGAAAGAATTGGGAACAAGAGGGTCAACATCTTGGAAGACCTCGAGCTACATACAGATGTTTTCTTAGATTATGAGCAACAACAAATTATGGACTGCATCCTTGAATTGCAGAAAATGGGTCGAGCTGGCCGCCTGAGAGAAAAGAAATATTCAGAACCCTGAAGATGGATGCCAGGAAAGGGAAGAGTTACAATCCAATGCAGATGTTGCTAAAATTTTGCCACAGACAAAAGGAAATCCACCAGGGATACTCCGTCGTGGTGAGGTGGATCCAATGCCAAGAATCATCAAGAGAATGGTGAAAAGGATGATAACATGGAGGGTACTGCCTACAAATTCCATACCCAACAGCTGCATTATCAACATCTACAAGGAAGGCGACTGCATACCTCCGCATATAGACCATCATGACTTGTTTAGACCCTTCTGCACAGTGTCATTCCTCAACCAGAGCGACATCATGTTCGGAGCTGACCTCCGGATTGTAGGCCCCGGTGAGTTCTGAGGGCCGGTAGAGATACCACTACCGGTAGGTTCCGTCCTAGTGTTAAAAGGAAACGGAGCAGATATTGCGAAACATTGCATTCCAGGAGTGCCTGTGGAGTGGATCTCAGTTACTTTTAGAAGAATGGACGACAGAAAAATGCTTTACCACTTTCAACCAGATCCAGAATTGGAGAGTCACTGGCCCTACGAGCTGTGAGTTACATGGGAAATAACCCACCCCCAATGCACATCCATGCGGCACTCTAGCCAAGGCTGGCTTGGAAGGTGATGTTATTATCCATGTTTCTTACTATTCAGACATGGATTTTTTTATAGACACTTTTGGATGGATCAACAAGAATCTTAGACAATCCGTTTTGGATTTACATGGATTGTATGAGACATTAAATTTCTGAGGAAAATGTCATCATGATTAGATCAAGTTGTATGATGTACTTTTAGCAAGTTGGAATGAAAATGACTACGTCATATTTTGCCTTCACCTTTTTTTGTGAAAATTGACTGGGAAACGCCATTAGAGTTAAATGAACTTGGAACAAATAACAGCAAAGAAAAGAAAATAAATGAGAATTTTTTCCCAAAAATCTAAATATTAAAATGAATTTCAAACTCACATGAACATTAAATAAACAATGAAAATGAAAAAATGGGATCGTTAAAGGACAAACAAAATAAATCTAAATCTCAAATTGAATTCCGATCTGAATCCTCTGATTTGAACCTTTCAGTTCTTTCCTCAATCGAAATCTGTTTGAAAATCTTTTGCATTTTTAATAGTCTCTTTGACTTGTCATTAAGTCAAGTCTTTTTAGCTTGGTACACTTACCAGCTCCATCCAATTCTCTTTCCTCTGTGTCTTAGAGGATCGACTAATTCTATTGACACGGAGCCACGAACTTTGTTCTATTTGGTTCTGATGGCATGGGATTGGGTCCCTCTTCATACAGATAAATCTTCGAGATTGGAACCAGTTTTCATTTCTCATTAAAATTTCCGAGACTGGTACCTAAATTCCAGTTCTCATTTCAAGGTCGGTACCTAAATTCTGACTCTCTTTCGAGATCGATACCTAAATTTCGATTCTCTTTCAAATTGATACCTAAATTTCAATTCTAAATTTCCGAGACCGGTACCTAAATTCCAGTTCTCATTTCGAGGTCGGTACTTAAATTCCAACTCTCATTCGAGATCGATACCTAAATTTTGATTCTCTTTCGAATTGATACCTAAATTTCAATTCTAAATTTCGGGACTGGTACCTAAATTCCAGTTCTTTTCCTTCGAGGTCGAACCTAAATTCTGACTCTCATTCGAGGTCGATACCTAAATTTCGATTCTCTTTCGAATTGATACCTAAATTTCAATTCTAAATTTCCGAGACTGGTACCTAAATTTCAGTTCTCTTCCTTCTAGGTCGGTACCTAAATTACGACTCTCATTCGAGATCGATACCTAAATTTCGATTCTCTTTCGAATTGATACCTAAATTTCAATTCTAAATTTTCGAGACTGGTACTTAAATTCCAGTTCTCATTTCGAGGTCGATACCTAAATTCCGACTCTCATTCAAGATCGATACCTAAATTTTGATTCTCTTTCGGAGTGATACCTAAGTTTTAATTCTAAATTTCGAGACTGGTACCTAAATTCTAGTTCTCTTCCTTCAAGGTCGGTACCTAAATTCCGACTCTCATTCGAGATCGATACCTAAATTTCGATTCTCTTTCGAATTGATACCTAAATTTCAATTCTAAATTTCCGAGACTGGTACCTAAATTCCATTTCTCATTTCGAGGTCGGTACCTAAATTCTTACTCTCTTTTCGAGATCGATGCCTAAATTTCAATTCTCTTTCGAATTGGTACCTAAATTTCAATTCTAAATTCCTAGACTGGTACCTAAATTCCAGTTCTCTTCCTTCGAGGTCGTTACCTAAATTCTGACTCTTATTCGAGATCGATACCTAAATTTTGATTCTCTTTCGAATTGATACCTAAAATTCAATTCTAAATTCTGAGACTAGTACCTAAATTCCAGTTCTCTTCCTTCGAGGTCGGTACCTAAATTCCGACTCTCATTCCAGATCAAAACCTAAATTTCAATTCTCTTTCAAATTAATGCCTAAATTTCAATTCTAAATTTCGAGACTGGTACCTAAATTCCAGTTCTCTTCCTTCGAGGTCGGTACGTAAATTCCGACTCTCATCCGAGATCGATACTTAAATTTCGATTCTCTTTCAGGTTTGATACTTAAAGTTCAAATCTCACTCTCTCGAGATCTGTACCTAAATTCTGATTCTCATCCTTTTTCTGTCGATACTTAAACTCTGATTCCCACTCCGAGGCTGGTACCTAAATTCCAGTTCTCTTCGCAATCCCAAGGTTGAAATCTAGGTTTCAATTCTCATTTCAAATCCAAATTTCAAATTCAAAACTTCCTTAAACCGATTTTAAATTAAACTTCAAATCGAAATCCAAACTCACACATTGAAACTTGAACTTTAAAAGTAAAATAAAATCTAAATCAAATTCCCCAAATCTTGTGATTTGGAGTTCACCTCCTTTTCTTTTCCCCAGCGAGAGTTCAGGAATCTCCAGTCTTGGAAATATACCTGATACTCCCCCGTGAAAATTCTTCTACTTCGTCCTAAGTTTGTCACTTGGACATCTGTGTTGGTCTTGTTGATCTCTTCGGTCAACGACAATACGCGTGGTGTGCTTGGTTAGCACACCACACCTATTGGGGGTCCATTTGTTGACCTCATTTTTAATGAGGTCTTTTGCTTCTCTCTTTAGTACTTAGGATCTAGCCATAGGCTTTTCCTTTGACTAATCTTAGAGGACTAGAAGTGGAACCCACCCTTTAGAAATTCAAACACCTCTTGACTCCCTGCAAATCCCGAAAGCTTGATTGTAGACCCCTAATCACCTAGAGGGTTGAAATCAAATATGGAGGTTTAAAGGATGAGTTCCCTATAGGACCTTTTAGCCTTAGGAATACCCTGGGTGGCCTGGTTTGGTGAGGGTTGACTTGCACATACACTACACTCTCACACACATTCCAAGTCCTAAAACTACACTCTCACCCAACTTTACTTCCTGACTCATGTAGGTTATTCATATGGATGGTCCTTAACCTCTAAGCCCCTGGCTAAGAGAGTTAGGAACAACATAGTGAATGCCTCAAATGAGTCCTCTCGTGGCTCATATGGGCTTAATATGGCATCATGGCTCAACCAAAGTGATTCTATTTTACTCAAATTATATCAATCTTAATTTTTCCAAAAATCTTAATTTTTCCAAAAATCTTAATTTTTGACCCCTGGGGCCCTACACCTACCAAACCTACCAAATACCCTCGAAAAGACCCAACATTTGCAAAATTGCCTAAATAACCCAAGATCCCTCAAAATCAATCCTAAACACTTCCCACCAATCAAATTAACCATCTTTAGCCAAAAATAACAAAATTTCTAAAAATACCCCTAAACCCCCCAAAATTACCAAAATGCCCTTCTTAGCCAAAAAATCCAAAAATTCAGAAAATTCACAAAAAATTCCAGAAAATCCCAAATATTCCCAATTTAATTTTGTTTAACTACATCATGGGCCAATTTTTTCAATTTACCCCACTTTTACCAAAACCCCTAATTTGACCCAATTTTTTAACCTAAGTGAACCCAATGTCAAACCAAACCACCCCAATTGACCTCTATTTTGGTCCAATTCAATTCTAAACTTCAAATAAATATCCCCAATATCAATTTAGACCAAATTCAAGTCCAATTTGATTGCAATTTGAGCCCAATTTCAATTTTAAGCCTAAGGCCCAATTTTGGCCCATGAACTAAACCTAGCTCAAACCCATCCAATTCAACTCCAATTGGCCCCAAATATTTTCTAAAGCCTTCCTAACATCCCCGTAAACAAAACACTAACTTGATTTGCCCAAAAAATGAACCTAAACTCCACCTAAATCTAACCCAAAACCAAAATCCCTTAAATTGACCTAAGCTTAAACCTAACCCAAATGGGCCCAAATCCCAAAATTAGAGCCCAACCAAAGTTGAAAACTCTTTGTGACACTCCCATGAACATTTCTCAAAATTAATTTTACATCAAATCCAACTTTAGCCCAACCTTAACCCAAGTTAGCCCAATTTGGCCCACCATGGCCCCTTTACCAAAAGACCCCACATTAAACCCAATTCAATTCAAAATCACTTTAAACTTGTTCCAAACCACACATGACACATGCCTAAACCAATTGCAACATTTATTTGACATGGTCCTTCACAAAAATTTCATCCAAAAGCCCATTTTAAAATCCAAAAGCCCAAATCCTTAAACCACTTTAAAAGCCCATTAAAAACCATTTCAAAAGCCCAAAATCTATCCTAAAGCCCACATGTTATTTTCATTTGTCATTCTTTTTAATCAAAACCACCCCCTATGTACAAAATCCATCATGTTGATCAAACCAAAATGGCATCATGACAAATCCCATTAAAAGAATTCAAAATTTTCAAAATTCCAAATAACCCATTTCCATGAAATTGAGCCAAGCCATGAGCAAGCCATAGACAAGCCTTTGAGAAATGCCTAAGCCACATGGAAGCCATGAGAATCTAAGGATTGGCAACCCTCTCTAAATGGCAAAAGGAGGAGATCCTTTAAACACTCCCTAAAAGTCATTAGCCATACCCATGTTCCACCCTAACCCAAAATTAATCCAAATATATTTGGATGGGGACTTCTCCACTCAAAACCAACTGACGCATCTGACCTCCCTCAGCCCAAATCAGTCCCTTGGTGGGTGTACCAAACCCAAATACATTAATTGATTAAAATCAAGCCAAAATGACCCTTACCCCATGCCATTTTTATCAAGCCTCCTTACACACGGCAATAGCCAATTGCTTGCACCAAACTCAATCCCTGGACTCACTGAGTCATGATGGTGACCTGACCCTGTCGGTTAGCCGCCTGGGTCACCTGAAAACACCATGGACGAGAGCTCCCTGTGAGCCAAAATTTTCAATTCTCCCTGGCTGAGTTGTCCCAACCCAAATGGACATCATGGCTGTTCTTCTCCTCCCCAGAGCAGCTGATCACAGCCTCCAATTGCCCCTGGAAAGCCCTCCAACCGCCTCTATTTAAACACCACCACCTCTAGACCAAGTGAGGAGTTGAACCAAACCTTACCAAAACTCTGCCAAAATCATTCCAGACCCCACTTCAGACATAGAGAACTTGATCCCCACTGAAATCCAGCCCTAAAACCCTCTCTGTGAGCTCAATTTCTGATTTGAAAATCCACCAAAAAAATAGGACACTTCTCCACAGTCAGCCCATCTCCAAATTGATTGATCCTACACCTTCACCAGACCAAGAAGAGAAGTTCCCCAAACAAATCCCCCTCACCAGACCAGCCATTGCTTCTAGCCTCCAAGCTTTGTGATCGGCCTTGGTCACTTTCATAACTAGACAATTCCCCAGAGCCAGAGACTTCATCTGGAGGTTGCCTGGACTCAATCGAAAGTGACACAACTCTCAGATCAAAGCTTCACTTCTCTGAGCAAAGGTATGAACTCATTCTTCCTCCCGAGCTTCCAGCAATTCTCCATTTTGTTTGGGTTAATTTCAAAGCCTATAAACTGTATGGATGTGTTTGTCTCTTCAAGACGAATCCATAGAGTATAAGAACACGAAAATCCATTGAGAATCGAGTGAGATCTTAGGGTTTTAGTGAGGACGGTCACGGGTGCACACCAGTCGTAGACGATGACCAGGAGTCGTTGGATCGCGGGTGTATTGAGCGGACGGTCGAGATTAAGTCAGACGGTGCAATGTTACATGAATCGCGAGATGTGTGGCTGTTGACTCAAGTGGCGGCGTCGAATGAGAGCGCGACACATAGGGGCTTCGGAGCTGCCAAGGTTGACGCGGTGCCGCGTGGATAAGTAGATAAATCCCTATCTTCTGAAATAATTAAATACCCAGAACTTCAAAAATTCATATCTTTGCATAGAAAATTCACAAAAATAAAAGAAAAATACCCTCTTGCTAAGTGAACAGGGGAGAATAATGTGGAAAAAAAAATCAAGTTAATTGGACAAGTATTTTATTTTTAATAATTTATTTACTGTTTTCAGTATTTTGATTCTTCATTTGCATAGACAATTCACCATTACATGAGACCATAGGGCTTTTGAAGCCTCTGATCTTGGGAACATTTCCTGAATTTTTCAAGGTTAGAGGCCATCTCTGTGAAAAGTTATTGAGTTTTCAATTTTATTTCACTGTTTTAGGTATTTTAATTCCAATAATTAGCATGTTGTAAAATAAATTCTAGGAAAATTTGGGGATATTTCTTAGGACCAAAGGACCCTATGAAAAATATATTTTGAGTTAATTCATTCATAATGACCTTAATTGGCCTAAACCCCTAAAATTGAATTTGATTTAATTAGGGTTATCCACACATCAAATTGACTTGAAAATAATTCTCCATTACTCTTTATGGTCAGAGGAATCTTACATAAAATTTTGAAATTAATTGGACTTAATTAACCCCACCAAATGGGTTGATTAAGCCTCATAAGCAAAATGGATCTTTAAAAATTCATAACTCCAAAAATACTTTTCAAAAATTCACAAAAATGATTTTGGATTTTCTCTAATATCTGGGGAGTTCGAGAAAAATTAAAATTGGAAGTTTCTAAAAAAGTTAATTTTTCATAATATTTTAATATTTTAATAATTAAAAAATAATAAAAATCACAAAAATATTAAAAATCATAAAAATGTCATATTTTGACTCCTAATCACTTAGGAACAAATCAAATATTTTTCCTAAGTCCCTAGGTTAAGATATTGAACTTTAAAGACTTAATATAATTTTTAATATTAAAAAATAAGTTTTTAACCTTTTTCAATAAAATAATTCTAGTAAATCAAAGAAAAATCAGAAAATTAAAAAATTTTTTTATCTTAACTCCTTGAGGTTGGAGAGATTTAAGAAAAATATAAAATCTATTTTTCAACTTTAATTTTATTTTATATTTAATTAATACTATAAAATTCAAAATAATTTTTATAAATAAAATATAATTAAAAAAATCACAAAAATTGGTCTAAGTGGTCCTCTAGTCATTAGGAACAATCCATTATTTTCTTAAGGATAGAAACCTTTCCTTCGTCATGTTGTTGAATTTTCTTTGAAAACCCATATTTTCTACTAAAAATAATTATATAAATAAATTAAATTTAGAAAAATCACATTTTCTCCTCTAATGTCTTAGTTGAATGTGAGTGAGGTGAAATAAAAATTTCAAATTCATTTGAGCTCAATTTTGTGAGTTATGAAATAAATAAGTTTAAAAGGGCATAAAGGTAATTAAAATTTTAACCCTTAATTAAAACTTTAGGTTTAATCAAAATGGAGGGTAAAATATTTGATTTTAACTTTCTCTTAGATGATTGAAACTTAGGGAAATTAAGGGGAAGAAACCCATTAAACACTTTGAAAATATCAAAATGAAACTTTAATTAATTAAATGATTTAAATTTTGAAAAGGATATATTTAAATTTTGGAAAGGATATATTTAAAATTTGGATTATCAAAATAGGGATATTATTAAAAGGATATTTATTCTTTAATTTAAAAATCCTAAAATAAATCACTTTAACAATATTTAGTTCTTAATTAAAAATTAAAATAATAATCCAAATTAACAATTAAAACTAAAATTAGAACTAAAAATAAAATTAAATTAAACTAAAATTAAAACTAAAATTAAAATTAAATTAAATTAAATTAAAATTAAATTTAAATTAAAATTAAATTAAAATTAAATTAAAATTAAAATTAAATTAAAATTAAATTAAATTAAAATTAAATTTAATAAAATTTAAAATAAAATTAAAACTAAATTAAATTAAATTAAATTAAATTAAATTAAAATCAAATTGAATTGAATTAAATTAAAATCATTTAACAACAAACCTAAATGAAATCATTAAGAATTAAATCAAAATATATCAATAATTTCAACACCTCTTTCTATCTAAGTAAATCTGACACATGAATATCAATTTGAAATACTAAGATAATTGAAAATATAAAGATTTAAATCAAATCTAAAATAGTTTGATCACTATTCCAAACTTAAAATTATTGATTAAAACCTCACAATTAAATTAAAACACTTTAAATCATTAATTCAAACTTTTAATTAAGGATGCTTAAAATTCTCGATAAACCAACTTGCCCCTAAAGACTTTAAATATTATAACTCTTAAATAAACTATTAAGTGAGATGTCACTTCATTCATCATGTAATCAAATAACTAAGTTCACTGAGCAAGAAAAAAAGTTTAATTAAACTCTTGTCTGATTAATTCACCTGTGCAACTAAATTTATTTGGACTCAAAACATTCCCAAAAATATTGAAAAGATGTTTAGAACTCGTCCTAAGCACTTCCTCAATATGACGGGATGTTTTAGAAGAACAACCGAATTTAATTGTTCTTTGATGAAGAAAATCATCCTTAAATCAAACCAAGAACCTAGACGTCATAGGAAATGACTAGTTATAGGATTAGGAATTTGGTAAACAATCAAAACCCTTCCCTTAGCTTTACCTAGATATCTGTCGAAATATTTAAATGCCTTAACATGTGCTTTAAGTGCAGCTTGGGATGACCGGAAGACCCTGCAGGTACGCTTTTATTTTATTGCAATTTACTTACATGCATTGTACTTTACTTTTCTTGCATGTTAAACAAGTCTATTGCATGAAAAGCAAAACCTTTAGGATAGTCCCTAAACTGAAACTAAAACTAAATTAAAAGTCATTGCAAGATAAAATTCACCGCCACAACATTCCAAAATGTAAAACAACTCAAAATTTAATCACAAACAGAACAACAAAACTACAATCACAATTAAAATAAAACGTCTCGTTGAATGATCGGGAATACCTCGGATGATGTAACCCACGTGTTGCTAACGGGATTTCCCACGGTCTAAATGAAAGTGTGGAACTCATTCAGTTGAGTTTAGCAAATTCATCTGGACTAAGTGAATTCAATGAAAATAACGGTGTCGGGATGACGAAACCGTGGGATCTTAAGCGGTTCTGTTTACACAACTTTAAGATTTGTTTTAATTAAAACACTAAAAGACATTTAGACTTTAAGATTTCTAAACCATAACACTTCTCTCATCTCTTGATTTTCATCTTTTAAAACTAAACCTCTGCAACAATAAGAAACTTGGAGCACGGTGGGCAGCACAACCATCTTCGTCAGCAAAACAACTCTACATCAGCTAAACTTGCTTAGAATTAAATAACCAAGCCATATGACTTTGAGGTAGTTTTCCTAGTGCAACATAAATTCTCAACTCTTCGTTTGGAATTTCCATGATCGTGTCATGTAAATTAAGCCCTAACCGGTCTTATGACTCCGAGGTAGTCGTTTGATATGACATAAACCCTCGCATCTTCGAGGTTATTTGTGTGATTATGTCATACAAACATATGTCCTAATTAATTAAAATTGGAAGGATTGCAACATTAAATAAACCAAACAACATGATAGTTTAAGAAGTTGCCAAGATTCTTCTTGGATCCTTAGTTTCTCCTACTTCTCTTTCTTTGGACTCTTAAAATAAATTTGTTCCAAATTTGAGCTGATCCCTATTGAAATTTCCAAAATCCAATCCTTTGAAAACCTTAAACTTTGAAATTCTTGAGAGCAAAACTACTGATCATTATCGAGAGTTTTCTTAAGTGTCTTCGGATATTTAAGATGTAATTAACTATAGGGGCTTGCCCTTATAGGGAACTTTAAGAACCCAGGTAATATAAATCCTGCTTAATTCATTTATATTAAGCAGGGGAACATGTCGACTTATAAAATTGGTTCGCAGACCAAACAAATGTCACAAATCTTTTAGTTTATTTAATCGAGCCCCATCGTCAAGCAGTGTGACTATTCCTCGGGATAGATACACAGTTTATGGTGCGGTGCTTGTTTATATAAACTATTTGGGATGTGAGATCAGTTTGATTTCATATCTTAAAATTTTCAAACTTCAAATTATTTTCAAAAATCAAATACTACTTTTCAAATTATTTAGTTAAATTAAATAAAAAAAATTCTCCGACAATTTCTGTAGGCGACCCCTTTTCGAAATACAACACACAACCTATAAACATGCCGACAACTTCAGGTGACTCTGCTGGGGATTAGTTCCTCTCTCCATTTTAATTAGATGGTTTTGCTCTCATAAATCGGTAGTGAGTCCATATCACTAGTGGACCAAAACTACCATTCTTCCGTTGGAATACCCCGTTCATTTTTGTCTTGAACTAGTATAGCCAACTTCTCTCGAATTTATGAGCCACTGTTTAGACAGCTCTAAATGGAGAGGTTCTGAGATCCTTTTACCTCTTTTCTGAGGTGGGGTGGACCCCCGATAGGTGTTAGTTTAGGAGCGGTCCTTCGAGTCGAGAAGTCTTGCATAAGACTTTCTCTTCCTTTCCAATTCTAAATCGGGCCCTTTACCTTTTCTATAACCTTTTCTTTCCTTTAATCATTTTGTTTCTAACAAACGAACCTCCTAATAAACAATCTCTTCTAAAAAACACAAATACACTAAGATAAATGAAAATGTGTTCGGACTCTTTCTTTCTTTTTCATCCTAAACTTTACGACGAAAAGAAGCATAATTCGGGACTGACATTCGAAATTTGCCCTGCAGAAAATGACTGCCCCAAAGCTAATCTTCTCCTTCACTAATGGAATGGACTTCGCCGTTTACAAGGATGAGCTGCCCGTCAATGGAATCATCCGTTTCGGACAAGGATTCGGCAACACAGATATCAAGTTTGCTGATGTCACTCTCTTCACACTAATGGACAAACTGTCAGAAACTGAAAGCCTGTGATTGAGTTCAACCTAAAATCTACTCAAGAAATCCCTCCCCTACAAAGGATTCCAGCTGAAAGGAGTACTACTGTTCGTAGGAGTACTGTTGTCTCTACCCCCACAGGTCTAGTCATCTCTGCACCTACCCCGACTTTTGCCAAACTGAAGGCGAAGGAAATCCAAGTCTGTGATGAGCCTGTCACCGTGGGGGGTACAGATTTTGCTACAATACCAGCTATTTTTTAGATTGGGTCCAGTTCAAGAGTTGCACCCCTAACTCGGACTCAAAGGAGAAATATAAGCAGAAAGATTGCCCGAATTGAGAAAGCCAAAGTTGCTGAAGTTGCTTTTCTAGAATAAATTCCCGAGGAAAGAGAAGAACTGCCTGAGTATATACCTCTGTTGGAAGGGAGCAGGTTTCACCCTCTCTCTGCCGCATTAGATGAAGAGAATGTATGTAGGATCACCGTTGCATTACCCCGACCTGCGTACTATAGCAATTACAAGAGGAAAAGGTATAAAACTACACCATTGACTCGGCTACAAGCTGTGATAGAAAGATTGGCAAACAAAGAAAGATGCCTTGTGTCAGAAATCTTAAGAAGTATAGGACGGGTGCCAGCTAAATCCCACCTCGGACCGCGAATAGAGCCTTTTGCTGCCACAGAGAAACCAAAGAAGAAGATAAAAGCTAGTTCACCCGTCGTTGTATCGGGTCTACAAATTAGGAAGGATACCACCTTCCAGCATATAGCCGACAGATCATCCGGTCCTAGTCTTGCGGCTGCAAGAAGGATGGTATGGCGACCTACTACTGGCAATTTAAGACCAAATCAATGTCCTGAGAAGAAAAGTCTCGTCAGGAGACTTGAATCAGAAGAAAGTGCTACTGCAATAAAGGGGACTCCCGGGAAGGACTTTCAATAACCATCACGAGATGACTGCGAGACCGTGCAGAAAAGGCCATTAGAAGATGCCATGGACAAGTTAAGGACCGACATCCGACGGTTAGTAAAAGAAAGAGATGAAGAACTAGGAGATAAAGTTGACTCATCAGAGTTCATGGATGAGCAGTATGTCGAGATCAACATGGTTGAGACGCGAGCATCATCAGCTTCACAAAGTGCTCCAGCACTTGCAGAATGAGATGAACCGGAAGTGATGAGGGCATAGCTTCTGGAAAGAGATGACACAATTTCCCAGATGGCGAAGAGGATGGAAGAGATGGCTGCTGCATTAGCCACTCTCCAGAGTGAGGTACAACCTCAGAAAGAGACACCCCCAAAAATTATCCATATTGCAGATGGAGGAAAAGAGATCACATCCGTCAACGGAGACGAACAACCAAAGAAAGATCCAGCACAAAGCATGATTCCAGAAAAGGACATTAAGAGTATGGTAGAATAGCAGGTGCGAGAGGCCCTAGCACAATCAAGAGCGGAGCATCTATTCAGACGGGTAGACCTTACCCAGAAGAGTTCGATGCGGTCCAATACCCAAAAGGCTTTGTACCACCTCTGTTTAAGACTATTGATGGAACGGGAAATCGCCGACAACATATTGCACATTTTCGTGCTAGTTGCTGCAATGCCGGTGAGAGTGACACTTTACTCTTCTGACAGTTCGTTAGCAGTTTATCAGGGATTGCCTTCGACTGGTACGCAAAATTGCCAAATGGTTCAGTAAAAACCTTTTCAGAACTAGAGAATCTCTTCGTTAAACGATTTATCGGGGCTCAACACTTCATCACTATCGGTGATCTAGTGGTGGAGCAACAAAAGCCGAATGAGACTTTAGTGGATTACATACTTCGATCGAGAAACTTAAGCATGAAGTGTGAACCACAGCTTCAAGAACAACATGCAGTCGGCATCCTACTTAAAAGTATCCATGGCCCGATAGCACTTCTCCTTAAAGGATTTACAATCAAGACTTTTGAGAAGTTGCTTAGCAAAGTCGGGAGCTTGCAAGAAGAGGCAAAGCAGTTAAGTTTCATGGACAAGACCGATAAGCAGAAAACTGTGAAAACATTCGAAAAGAAATCCGGATTCGTCGTGGTAGTAGATAAGGGCAAGCAGTCGGTTCATATACAGTCAGAGAGGCCACATCCTAGTTCTCAACCACCACAACGGACTTATCAGCAACCTCAGCAGGGCTATCAGCAACCTCAGCAGGGCTATCAGCAACCTCGTCTGAGCTATCAGTCGCCTCAGCATTATGAACAACTGCCTCGTTCATCGCGTACCATAAGAGAACATCTAAATAAACAATATCCATTCAAAATCGAAGCAGTAGCAAAGATGTTCCGCAGCTTAATGTAGACACCGGATTTTCAGCTGTCGGAGCCCAAAAAGCCGGAGGAAGTCAATGAGAAAGATCATCTGAACTATTGCCCTTACCACCAGATGCTTGGACACAAGATAGAGGATTGCATCACTTTCAAGAGTTGTCTTGATGACAATCTCCGGAAAGGGAACATAACGATCCCAAAGGAATACATGAAGGAACCCCAGAAAGGAGGTTCCCTCAATGTCATTTCAACGGATCCCATTGTTCCGATAGACCAGTACACGATCGATGATGGATGCAGTACCGTCTGGAAAAATTCTTCAAAGAAAATTTTGGGTCACATCCAGATCGCTTCAGTACTCACTTCAACTCAGAGTTTGAAACCTGTCAAGCCGGCACTATCACTTGCGATTGAAGAACAACCCCAAAAGGAGGAGAAGATCGTGGAAGAAAACAACACCGAGGCTCCGAAGGGTAGACTTGGGGCTGCTTATCTTAGGATGGTTATTTCCGATTCGGGGGAGAAATCCCTCGAACTCCTGACTCTGTATGATTATCTGCTCGCTCAGGCGGGATCTTATAATGATAAAGGTTATGGCATTGGCTACATTTTGACTGTTTCTAACAATTCCAATACAAATAACGATTCTTAAATCATACACAACCTCGACGACCACAACGAAGAAGATGTTCACAAAGGAGGCTATGAAAGCTCGACAAGCAACAAGTCCATTTATAAATTTTGAGGGTCTCCGATCACGATAGAATAAGAACCATCAGACACCGAAGAAACTTCAGAAGAGCCAGTTGTTCCAATTCAAGAGGATACAGCGGCAGATTCAACACCAAATTCAGAAGAAATAACTGAAGTAAATTTAAGAAGTAGAAAAGTTCTACCCCTGAGAATGGGTCCAAAGGATAAAGAAAAGCAGGTGGTTGCTCAAGAAGAGCCAACCCCAGTAGAAGAATTCCCCATTCGGGAGGAAACCGAGGAACATGGTAATAGCGTAGACTACAACGTGCTAGCCCATCTTAGGAAGCTACCAGCCAAACAAAGCATATACTACGCTCTGATCCTGTCATAGGAGATGAGAGAGGCTCTGATCAAGACTTTACTTGATCCAGAGATTTGTTTAGCCAAAATGGCTGGTAATTCCTTCGACAAGGTTTGCTCCTTAAAAGAACAACGAGGTGTTACCTTCACGGATAATGATCTATTACTAGGAACAGCTGATCACAACCAACTGTTATACATTCCAGTCACTATTGGAAAGTTTACGCTCTCTAGAGTGTTGGTTGATCCGGGAGCATCAATCAACATAATGAATCTTCAGATGCTAGCATATTTGGAAATTGATGCTCGCGAGCTTGAAGCAGACAAGATGCTACTAAGATGCTTCAATCAAAAAGGGGAAAGAGCTCTTGGATCGATAACACTACTAATGAAGACCGGTGATTTAGCAAAGACAACCGCAAAATTCTACATAATTAATTCTGAGACATCGTTCAACGGTCTACTGGGTCGGCCATGGATCCATGAAAACCAGATGATACCATCATCTCTGCACCAGTGCATAAAGTATTACGAAGGAGGGGAATAGTGCATCAAAGGTGATTTGCAACCGTTCTCCGTGCACAAAATTGAAATTCATGAAGATGCGGCCTACTACGCGCCTCCTAAGAAAACAATCTTTTCCAGAAATATCATATCAAATGAAGCAAAAGAAATTCAAGACGATGAAGAACCTGAAGTTCTAGTCCAATAGTTACTCACCACTCCCTTACGGCGAGATGGTGAAGATTTCTCCAGAACTCGCACCCGAGGTCGAGGCCAGGGACGAGGACGTGGAAGAAATGTTGGAACAGTTGGACAGAAGAAATCGGTCATCGATGTTGATTGGGAGAATAGCTCTGAAGAAGAAGAAGAAATCAAGAAAGAAGCAGCAACAATAAATCAAAAGAAACCCCAGTTCAAGATCTCTCTCGAAGATGAAAAGAATGAAGAATACAAATCAATGTACAAGAAGATTAACCATTATGTACATACTATGAATCTGACCCCGATCCATTCTAATAAGATCGAGGGAATGGTGGTCAAGGAAGTGCATGTTGGTGGTATTAAACCAATCAAGTTTTACTGTGGTGCTTCTTCTTCTAATAATGAAAAAGATGTACAATTTGAAGATGTTACTTCTTCTGAATTAATGGAATTACCTTTTGAGTGGTACTCTCCCTGTGTTCAAAATTTAATTCAACGTGGTGTCTTACCTCGACAATGGACAAAAGGCCGATCACAACACTTTGAAAAATTATGAAATAATATTGGTCGGCCTCCCAATTCAAAACATGGTCTGGATTCAGCACAGTAAGATCAGTTGATGATACGGGATTTTGCTTGGTTGTCACTTGCGAACCTTATAAAGACTGCTTGGAAGCTTTAGAAGACCTTGAAGATCTACCAATCGATGACGCTCCACCAGAATTCGAAGAAGAAACCAAATCTACAATAGACGAGTTAATGGAAGTTAACTTAGGTACTAGCGAAGAGCCTAGGCCTACCTTTGTTAGCTCCTTACTCAATAAAGAAGACTTCGAAGACATAATCAAGCTATTAATGGAATTCAAGGACTGTTTTGCTTGGAGTTACGACGAATTGCTAGGATTAGCTCTAGAAGTCGTAGTTCACAAGTTAGGAGTAGAGGCTACTTCCGTTCCAGTCAGACCATCTCCCAGAAGAATGCGTCTAGAAATTGAGCAACAAGTAATAGCCGAAGTTAAGAAGCTAATAGACGCTAAATTTTTCCTTGAACAACAATACCAACCTTGGTTAGCTAACGTGGTACCAGTCAGAAAGAAGAATGGTCAGATCAAAATCTATGTGGATTTCAGAAATTTGAATAAAGCATGTCCAAAGGATGAATTTCCATTACCAATCCCAGAGCTGATGATCGACATGTCTTCAACACATGAAATCTTCTCTTTCATGGATGGATCATCAAGATACAACCAGATAAAGATGGCACCAAAAGATGAAAAGCTCACGGCATTCAGAACACCAATCGGAGTATATTGCTACACAGTAATGCCATTCGGACTAAAGAACACAAGAGCAACATACCAAAGAGTGATGACGAAGATTTTTGATGATCTCATTCACAACCAAGTCGAGTGCTATGTAGAGGATGTGGTCATCAAAAGCAAACTGAAGGAAGATCACCTGTATGATTTGAGAATTGTTTTTGAGCGACTAAGACAATACATCCTTAAGATGAATCCCTTAAAATGCGCCTTTGGCGTCACCTCCGGGAAATTCTTAGGATTTGTTGTCCGACATCGCGGGACTGAAATCGATCCGGAAAAGATTAAAGCTATTTTAGAAATGCCTCCTCCCAAAACTTTGAAACAACTATGATTCTTTCAAGGGAAGTTGGCATATCTTCGACGCTTTATCTAGAACTTGTCAGGTAGGTGTCAGCCCTTTAAATCATTAGTTAAAAATGACGCAAAATTCGTTTGGGATGAGAAATGCCAGTGGGCTTTCAAGGACGTTAAGTAATATTTAACGACACCTCCTGTCTCAGCAGCCCCAGTCTCAGGTAGACCATTGATACTTTATACCGCGGCTTTAGAGGACTCCCTTGGAGCCTGCTAGTCCAGGTCAATGATGAGGGAAAAGAAAATGCTCTCTACTACTTCGCCGCTCAAAAGCTCAGGCATTACATGCTTTCTCATAAGGTCAACCTTATTTCGGGAGTTAATCCGTTGCAATACTTGATGACCCGACCACCACTTTCTCGCAGACTTTCCAGGTGGTCGATGATACTATTGCAATTCAACATAACTTTCGTTCCTCGTCGCGTTGTAAAGGGACATGTCCTAGCAGACTCATTGCAGCACACCCTTTAGAGGCAGATTGGCCTCTTGACGACGATTTGCCTGATGAGAAGAAAATGAGCCTAGAAGACCCTGATGATCGATGTTGGGAACTATACTTCGACGGTGCCTCCTCAGCACAGAAGAACAAAGAATTGCAAACGATAGTGCCCGGAGCAGGTGATGTTAAAATACTCCTACCACTTAACAGAACTGTGTACCAAAATGAGGCAGAATACGAAGCCCTTATAACCGGATTGGAATTAACAATTCAGATGGGAATAACGGACATCAACATTTACAGAGATTCTCAGTTGATCATTCCACAGGTCACCGGACAGTACAAAATTTTAAAACCAAGACTCGAGCAGTACTTTCAGTACGCCATGAAACTGTTGGAAAAAGTTCCAAACGTAACAATCTACAAGATTCCTAGGAAAGAAAATGCTCTTACTGATGCGCTAGCCCACCTAGCAAAGGAATTTTCCTGCTTGCAAGATGAGTCATGTGAAGTGTCAGTTCAAGGACGACAGGTCCTATCACAGCTCAACATGGGTACAATACACAAGTCAGAAAGAGCAAAAGAAACAATTGCAGCAGTGACAGAAAATACAGAAGATTGGCGACAGCCACTAATAGACTTCTTGCAAATAGGAAACCTATCGGACGATAAGTCCTTAGCTCATCAAATCAAGAAAAGAACTCTGTCTTACGCAATAATAAACAATACATTATACAGAAGGTCTTTTGATCAGATGTGGCTAAGATGTCTGAGCGGGTCCGAGGCTCGTGAAATCGTTAAAGAAGTACATTCAGGACTTTGTGGAGCTCATCGGTCAGGTCCGAAAATGAAAATGAAGATTAAAAGACTAGGGTAATATTGGCCCTCAATGAAGACAGACTGTATGAAAGTTGCCAAAAGTTGTCACCAGTGCCAAGTGCACGAAGTGGTTCTACACCAACCTCTAAATGTGCTACATCCGACAATCGTGTCGTGGCCGTTCGAGTGTTGGGGCACAGATATAGTGGGTCCGATAGAACCGCCTTTTTTAAGAGGACATCGCTTCATTCTTGCAGCTACAGACTACTTTTCTAAACGGGCAGAAGCTATACCACTCAGAGAAGTGAAGGCACACCACGTGCTACAGTTTTTCAAGAACCAAGTTATCTACCATTTTCGGATACCTCGCAGAATCATTTTAGATAATGGGTCTGCATTCAAAAGTACAAAGATCAACAATTTTGTCAGAAGACACGGGATCGATTGGCAATACTCAATGATCTACTACCCAAGAGCAAACGGCTTGGCCGAGGCTTTTAATAAAACTCTCGTTCAAATTTTAAAGAAAATTTGGACGACAACAAGAGAAATTGGCACGAGAATTTGTTAGAAGCCTTATGGGCCTACAGGACGACTTTTAGAACTCCTACTCAGTCTACGCCTTACGCTTTAGTGTACGGGTCCGAGGCCGTCTTGCCCCTAGAAGTTCAGCTTCCGTCACTACGAATTGTAGTTGCGGAAAAAATCACTACAGAAGAAAATGCCAGACTACGATTGGAAGAATTGGAAAGATTGGAAGGGAAAAGACTTTCCACACAGCATAATTTGGAACTGTATAAAGCCAAGATGATCCATGCCCATGATAAACTAGTCCGCCCAAGAACTTTCAGAGTCGGTGACTTAGTTCTTGTTCTCAGAAGACCTATTCTTGCACATCACAGGATAGGTGGTAAATTTGAACCAACATGGGAAGGGCCGTTTGTGGTCGAGACAGTCTACTCAGGAGGTTCCTACCAACTGGTGAATTGCCTTGGAGAACGACCCATGCTTCCAATCAATAGACGATATTTAAAGAAGTATTACGCAGCCTGATGTTTCAAAGGATGGCCTCTAAAATAGAATCTTATCCTTAGAAACATGGGTGAAGTAATCACTTTGTGATTGGGTCCGAACCCAAAACAAAATAAAATGGATGATAAAAAAAATCTCATCAACAAAAATGTTAGAAAGAAAGCATGGGAAATCATAATAATAAAATGTCAATCTTTCTTTTTTAAATCCGTTCATTCCTGATATTTTCTCATCTCTTCCTACTTCCTTTAAATTTAAAAGAAGTGAATAAGAAAATTTTAAGTGTTTCTTTTATTGTTCTTGTTCTTAGTACAGCCCCTGATCCTTTCCTTGGTTTTTCGCAGGGAAATGTTGAACGGGCGGTTGGTTCTAAACTTTAGAAATGGCGTGAGTCTAGCACTTGATGAAAAGAGGGTTAAGGATGGAGCCGTGATAGAGATTGACTCAGATTTCACACCAGTCGGCTTACAATACGAAGAAGATGATTGGATCCCAGTTGATCGAGAAGAACTTCACAACCAGACAGTGATGAAAATGGGTGGCCCGAGCCACCAATCCAGCAACAAGAAAAGAAAAGCAAACGCCGCTCAAGCAACCGAAGAAGATAAGAAAGTTAAGTCCGTGGTTGCCACCGCCACAACATTTCAAAATATAAAACAACTCAAAATTTAATCACAAACAGAACAACAAAACTACAATTACAACTAAATTAAAACGTCTTATTGGATGATCGGGAATACCTCGGATGATGTAACCTACGTGTTGCTAACGGGATTTCTCACGGTCTACATGAAAGTGTGGAACTCATTTAGTTGAGTTTAGCAAATTCATCTGGACTAAGTGAATCCGATAAAAATAACGATGCCGGAAGGACGGAACCGTGGGATCTTAACCGGTGTTGTTATAATGAACTTTAAGATTTGTTGTAATTAAAACATGAAAAACACTTGGAAATTAAGAATTTCTCTAAACCAAAACACTTTTCTCATCTCCTGATTTATGACTTCTAAAACTAAACCTTTGCGACAACAAGGAGCTCGGAGCATGGTGGGCAGCACGACCATCGTCATCAGCAAAACCTGAATCTACTTCAGCAAAACTTTCTTAAGAATTAAATAACTAAGCCATAGGACATCGAGGTAGATTGCCTAGTGCAACATAAATCCTCAACCTTTTGTTAGGCATTTGCATTGCAAATTAAGCCCTAACCGGTTTTAGGATTCCGAGATAGTCGTCCGATACGACATAAACCCTCATATCTTCGAGGCTATTTGTATGATCATGTCATACGAATATAAGTCCTAATTAATTAAAATTGGCAAGATCAAAAATATTAAATAAATATTAGGACTTTCCTAAATTCAATCCAAACAATAGGATAGTCGGGAAATTGCCGGAGTTCACTTTGGATCTGTGATTTCTCCTACCTTTCTTCCTTTGGATTCCAAAAATAAAATGTTCAAAATTTGATCCATTCCCTATTGAAATTCCAAAATTCAATCCCTTGAAAACTTTAAACTTTGAGATTCTTGAGAGCAGAACTACTGATTATTATCGAGAGTTTTCTTAAGTGATTCTCGTCACTTAAGATGTAATTAACTATAGGGGCTTGCCCTTATAGGGAATTTTAAGAACCCAGGTAATATAAACCCTGCTTAATTCCTTTGTATTAAGCAGGGGAACTTGTCGTCTTATAAAATTGGTCCGCAGACCAAACGGATGTCACAAATCTTCTAGTTTATTTAATCAAGCCCCATCGTCAAGCAGTGTGTCTATTCTTCGGGATAGATACACGGTTTGTGGTGTGATGCTTGTTTATGTAAACTATTCGGGATGTGAGATCAGTTTGATTTCATATATTAAAATTTTTAAATTTAAAATTATTTTCAAAAATCAAATGCTACTTTTTCAAATTATATATATTTAAACTAAATTCGCCGCACAATTTCTTTTTGGCGACCCCTTTCTAAAATACAACACACAACCTAAAAATATGCCGACACTCTCCACCAAAGTTTCCCACTGATCCATGCGACGCTCGTACATCCCTTACATAAATATCTCAAAATCCCTCACCAATCTCTCCATAAGATGTAAAAATCTACATCTTCATAACTCTAAATGACTAAAATGACTAAGGGGGAAGAAAGAGACTATATGGTGCGATTTTCTCTGAAAGCGTGGCCTCCTATTTATATGCTTCAAGGGTTGCTTCAAGGCACCTCTTCAAAATGTGTCCATGTTCAATGAATCTTCTAGAAACCAACTCTCGCGCCTAGGCGCCGGACTCCGTGCCCGAACAGTCGTACCCCTCCACTTTGGGTCGCACCTCTTCATGATTTAAACCGCTCCAATGTGTCTAGATTCATTGTATCACATGTCCTATATGTTAAGAATAACTTCCAGTCTTCTAGAAGGTCTAGAAACTACTTAACACCGTCAAAAGAACTCCCAAAGTCATCAAAATCCCGTCCAATAACCGTTTCTGGATGATTCTAGCGCCTAGGCGCCACCCTGTGCGCAGCTCCACCATTTTGCTCCGTTTGGCTCCGTTTCAACTTTGTTTCGTCCCATTTCAGTTGTGTTCTGTTCCTAACATCTTCACCTACAAGATAAACATAAAAATAACCACTCTCAAAATTATAATTTCGACCAAAAACATGTGAGAAATATAAAAGATATTAAACAAAGAAAGATATATCAATATGTACTAAGTTAAAATCTTCTTCCTTTGCTTATTTTGCCTCAAAATTGCATAGTTTTTACTTCATTTTCTATAAAATCATATTTTTATACTTGAAGACAAAAATACGCAGAATTACTTCCTTTATAGTGTAATATTATTAAAAATGTGCATAAAATAAGCATTAAATCTATACTAAAAATAGGTACTTTTTCTTGGATCACTTTGTCATTAAATCAAAAAAGAAGCTAAGTTTGAATTTAATGAAGATTGTTTGAATGTTTTCAATATTCTAAAAGAGAAATTATTCACTGCACCTATCATTGTTACACCTAATTGGAGTAAAACTTTTGAATTAATGTGTGATGCAAGCGATTATGCAATTGGAGCTGTATTGGGACAAAAATATGAGAAAATTTTCAAAGTTATATGTTGTGCTAGAAAAAATCTTAATGGAACTCAAATAAATTACAGTACTATTGAGAAAAAGCGCCTAGCAATAGTATATGCCTTTGATAAATTTAAATCTTATCTTCTTGGGACCAAATGTATCACACATATTGATCATTCCGTTATTAAGTATTTAATGTCTAAAAAGGATGCTTAACCTAGATTGATAAGATGGATTCTACTTTTACAAGAATTTGATTTTCAAATAGTGGACAGAAAAGGAGCTGACAACTGTTGACCTCATTTTTGATGAGGTCTTTTGTTTTCTCTCTTCTTAGTCTTTAGGATCTAGCCTTAGGCTTTTCCTTTGATTATTCTTAGAAGACTAGAAGTGGAACCCACCCTTTAGAAATTCAAACACCTCTTGACTTCCTGAAAACCCCACAAGCTTGATGGCAGACCCCTAATCACCTAGAGGGTTGAAATCAAATGTGGAGGTTTAAAGGAAGATTTCTTATAGGACTTTTTGGCCTTAGGGATACGCTGGGTGGCCTGGTCTGGTGAGGGTCGACTTGCACATACACCACACTCTCACACACATTCCAAGTCCTAAAACCACACTCTCACCCAACTTAACTTCCTGACTCAGGTAGGTAATTCACATGGATGGTTCTTAACCCCTAAGCCCCTGGCTGAGAGGGTTAGGAATAACATAGTGAATACCTCAAATGAGTCCTCTCATGGCTCATATGGGCTCATGGCTCATACGGGCTTAATATGGCTTCATGGCTCAACCAAAGTGATTCCATTCTACTCACATTCAATCGATCTTCATTTTTCCAAACTTTCAATTTTTGACCCCCGGGGCCCCGGACCCGCCAAACCTATCAAATGCCCTTGAAATGACCCAAAATTTGCAAAATTACCAAAATTCCTCAAAATCAGTCCTTAAACATTTCTCACCATTCAAAGTGATCATCTTTGACCAAAAATTCCAAAAATACCCCCCAATACCTCCAAATTACCAAAATGCCCCTCTTGACCCAAAAATCCAAAAATTCCAGAAATTCCCAACAAATTCCAAAAAATCCCAAATATTCCCAATTTAATTTTGTTCAACTACACCATGTGCCAATTTTGTCAATTTACCCCAGTTTTACTGAAATCCCCAATTTGACCCATTTTTAACCCAAATGAACCCAATGTAAAACCAAACCTCCCCAATTGACCTCAATTTTGGTCCAATTCAATTCTAAGCTTCAATTAAATATCCCCAATATCAATTTAGACCAACTCAAAGCCCAATTTGATTGACATTTAGGTCTAATTTCATTCTTAGACTTAAAGCCCAATTTTGACCCATGAGCTAAACTTAGCCCAAACCTAACCCAACGCAACTCCAATTAACCCCAAACCTTTTCTAAATCTTCTCTAACATCTCCATAAACAAAAAACTAACTTAATTTGCCCAAAATTTGGACCCAAACATTACTCACATTCAACCCAAACCCAAAATTCCCTAAATTGCTCTAAATCCACCATGAACCCAAATAGGCCCAAATCCCAAGATTGAACCCCAACCAAAGTTGAAAACGCATCATAACATTCCCCTAAACATTTATCAACATCAATTTTACATCAATTTCAACATTAGCCCAACCTTAGCCTAAGTTAGCCCAATTTGGCCCACCTTAGCCCCTTTGCCAAATAAACCCAAATCCAACCTAATTCAATCCCAAATCACTCCAAATTTATTTTAAATCACTCATGACATATCATTAAACTAAACCCAACATTTATTTGGCATGGCCTTTTACAAATTATTTGATCTAAAAGCCCATTTTGAAACATAAAAGCCCATTCCCTTAAACCATTTCAGAAGCCCACCTTTACCAAATTTTAAAAGCCCAAAGTCCATTCCGAAGCCCACATGAAACCTTTTCTTCATCATTCCTTTGATAATCCTTTTTGACCAAAGTCTTAAACCATCATGAAATCAACCCATTTGTAGCATCATGACAAATCCCATCAAGGGAATCCAAAGTTTTCAAAATTCCAAACAACCCTTTTCCATGCAAGTGAGCCAACCTTTTCCCAAGCCACGAGCAAGCCAAATGAAGTCATGGAGCCATGCATAAGCCATATGCAAGTCATGGGTAGCCCTTTCAACCTCACTATGCCACTTATGGCAAGAAGAGGGGAGCCTTTCCTAAGCCTTCACTAAACCCTTTTTAACCCCATTCATGATACACTTTAACCAAAATTGGCCACCTAACCTTGGATGGGGACTTCACCACAAATGTGAGGCTGACCCAAATGATCTCACATTAGCCCAAATCAAGCCTTGGTGAGTGAACCTAGCCAAAACCATGAATTGACCCAAATTGGACCAAAAATGCTCCTTACACCCATGCCATTTAAATCCTTGACTTTACACATGGTATAACCCAATTGATTACACCAAGATCAAGCTCAATGATGTGAGTTTTTCTCAGCCAAAAAACCTTGGTGAATGAACCAAGCCAACCCTCATGGCCACCCAAGCTCCACCATAACCTTCCTTATTTAAACCCCACCTCCATGACCAAGGGGAGGAGATGCAAAGATTACCTTGGGGAAACTCAACCAAATTATTTCCAAAGCTTTTCCAAGCACTCCTAAGCTCAATCCAACAATTTCCAATTGAGGCCTCACCTCTTGGACAAAGGTATCAAATTTTTTCTCCTCCAACCGAGCATGTTTTAATTTTCTGTAATTATTCACATGTTTTAAGTATATCATCACCATATAGATGTGTGCTACTCGATTAGACGACCATTTTAAAAAAAGATTCATTCAATTTCGTTGAGAATCGAGGGATATATCAAGGTTTGAAGTTGGACGATTTCGGGTGAATAGAACTAGGGGAGAGAAGCAGCAGCCGTCCGATCAGGCGTGTATCCAACGGACGACGCTGATGGAGTTGGACAGTAGCTGCATCCATGAAGAGAACCGCGCCAGCAAATCAGGAAGCGACACGTGGCGATTGAGCGAGAAAATGAAATATTTTATTTATTTTTGATCCTAAACTTCAAAAATGCATAACTTTGTGTAGAAAAATCATAAAAATAAAATAAAAATACCATCTTGCTCAGTGAATAGAGGAGAATAACGTGGAAAAGATACCAAATAATTTCCTTGAGTATTTTATTTTTAATGATTTATTTACTCTCTGTATTGTTTTAATTCTCCATTTGCATAGGCAATTCACCATGGCATGAGACCATAAGGCTTTTGAATCCTCTGAACTTGGGAACATTCCCTGAATTTTTCAAGGTCAGAGGCCATCCCTATGAGAAGTTATTGATTTTTCAATTGCATGCTACTGTTTTGAGTATTTTAATTCCAATAATTAGCATGTTGAGAAATAAATTCTAGGAAAATTTGGTGATGTTTCTTATGACTCGAGAGGAACCTAGGAAAAATAGGTTTTGAGTTAATTCACATGGAACAACCCTAATTGGCCTAAATACTCAAAATTGAACTTTAATTAATTAGGGTTAACTACACATCAAATTAACTTGAAAATAATTCTTCACTGATCTCTAGGATTAGAGGAACATCACATAGAAATTTGAAGTCAATTGGACTTGATTAACCCCACCAAATGGGTTGATTAAGCCTCTTAAGAAAAATGGATAAAATTAAACTTTAAAAATTCATAACTCACAAAATACTTTTCAAAAATTCACAAAAATGATTTTGGAGCTTCTCTAATATCAGAGGAACATAACAAAATAAAAATTGTAATTTTCTAAAAAAGTTGATTTTTATCATTATTTTAATATTTTTAATAATTAAAAAATAATAAAAATCATAAAAATATTAAAAATCACCAAAATATCACATTTTGAATTATAATCACTTAGGAACAAACAAAATATTATTTTTAAGTCCCTAGGATAAGATATTGAATTTTAAAGGCTTAATGTAATTTTTAATATTAAAAAATGTATTTTCCAACCTTTTCACTAAAATAATTCTAATAAATAAAAAAAAATCAGAAAAATATAAAATTTGTTTCTCTGGACTCCTTGAGGTTAGAGAGATTTAAAAAAAATATAAAACCTATTTTTCAACTTTAATTTTATTTTAAAATTAATTAATACTCCAAAATTCAAAATAATTCTAATAAATAAAATATATTTCAAAAAGTCACCAAAATTGGTCCAAATGGTCTTCTGGTCATTAGGAACATCCCATAATTTTCTCAAGAATAGAAACATTTCCTTGGTCATGTTATTGAATTTTCCTTGAAAACCCCTATTTTCCATTAAAAATAATTACATAAATAAATTAAATACAGAAAAATCACGTTTTCTCCTCTAATGTCTTAATTGACATGTGAGTGAGGTTACATAAAAATTTTAATTTCATTTGAGCTTAATTTAGTGAGTTATAAAATTATTAAGCTTGAAGGGCAAAAGGGTAATTAAAAATTTCAACCCTTAATTAAAATTTTAGGATTAATCAAAAAGGGGAGGGTAAATTATTTGATTTTAACCTGATTTTGGATGATTGAAACTTAAATGATTGAGGGTAGAAACCTACTAACCATTTCAAATATAATTAAAATAAAACTTTAATTAATTAATTAATTGAAATTTTGGAAGAATAATAGAAATTAGAATTATTAAAGTAGGGATATTATTAAGAGGATATTTATTCTTTAATTTAAAAATCCCTAATTAAATCACTTCAATAATACTTAATTCCTAATTGAAAAATTAAAACGATAATCCAAATTAAAATTAAATTAAATTAAAAAAAAATTAAATTAAATTAAATTAAATTCAAAATTAAATTAAATTAAATTAAAATTAAATTAAATTAAATTAAAATTAAAATTAAATTTAAATTAAATTAAATCAAAAATTAAATTAAATTAAATTAAATTAAATTAAAATCAAAATTAAATTAAAATTAAATTAAAATTAAATTAAATTAAATTAAATTAAATTAAATTAAAATTAAATTAAATTAAAATTAAATTAAATTAAATTAAATTAAACTAAAATTAAATTAAATCAAATTAAATTAAATTAAATTAAATTAAAATCAAATCAAATTAAATTAAAATTAAATTAAATTGAATTAAAATTAAATTGAATTAAATTAAATTAAAATCATTTAACAACAAACCTAAATGAAATCTTTAAGAATTAAATCTAAAATAACTTGAACACTATTCCAAACTTAAACTAATTTTTTTATAATTAAGTAAAAAATTAAAATTAAATCATTAAGTTTAAATCATTAAAATGCTTAATAAGTTGATTTGACCATTTAAAGCTCTTATTATTATAAATCTTAAATGTGGTATCAAGTGAAGTGTTACTTCACTTATAGGATATTCAAATGTCCTAGTTCACTGAGCAAGAGAACAAAACTTAAACTCCTGGACGATTAATTCACTTGTATAATTAAATTCTCTTGGACTTAAAACAATCCTAGAGGTATTGAAAAGATGTTTAAGACTCATCTTAAGCACTTATTCAATATGATGGGATGTTTATAAGAACAATTGAACTTAATTGTTCTTTGGTGAAGAAAATCATCCTTAAACCAAAACATAAGAACCTAGACGTCATAGGAGATGACTAGCTATAGGATTAGAACTTTGGTAGACAACTAAAACCTTTCCCTTAGCTTTACCTAGGTACTTGTTGAAACATTTAAATGTCTTAACATGTGTTTTAGGTGCAGCTTGGGATGACGGGAAGACCTTCTAGGTACGCTTTTATTTTATTGCAATTTACTTTATTGCAATTTACTTACATGCACTGTACTTTACTTTTCTTGCATGATAAACAACTGTTGCATGAAAACTAAAACCTTTAGGATAGTCCCTGAACTGAAACTAAAACCAAATTAAAAGTCATTATAAGATAAAAATCACAGCCACAACATTTCAAAATATAAAACAACTCAAAATTTAATCACAAACAGAACAACAAAACTACAACTTTAACTAAATTAAACTGTCTCGTTGAATTATCAGGAATACCTCGGATGATGTAACCTACGTGTTGCTAACGGGATTTCCCACGGTCTAAATGAAAGTGTGGAACTCATTCAGTTGAGTTTAGCAAATTCATCTGGACTAAGTGAAGTTAATGAAAATAACGGTGCCGGGATGATGGAACCGTGGGATCTTAATCGGTTATGTTTAAACAACTTTAAGATTTGTTTTAATTAAAATATTAAAAACACTTGGATTTTAAGATTTTCTCTAAAATAAAACACTTCTCTCATCTCCTGATTTATGACTTCTAAAGCTAAACCTCGGCAACAACAAGGAGCTTGGAGCATAATGGCCAGCACGGCCATCGTCATCAGCAAAACCTGAGTCCACTTCAACAAAACCTTTCCTAGTTTTAAACAACCAAGCCATAGGATTTTGAGGTAGTTTGCTTAGTGCAACATAAATCCTTAACCCTTTTGTTAGGCATTTGCATAATCATATTATGTAAATTAAGCCCTAACCGTTCTTAGGATTCCGAGGTAGTTGTTTGGTACGACATAAACCCTAACATCTCCGAGACTGTTTGTATGATCATGTCATACGAATATAAGTCCTAAATAATTAAAATTGACAGGATCAAAATACTAAATAATTCTTCCTAAATTGAAGCCAAACAATAAGATAGTCGGGAAGTTGCCAAGATTCTTCTTGGATCCTCAACTTCTCCTACTTCTCTTCCTTTGGATTCCAGAACAAACGGTTCCAAATTTGATCCATTCCCAATTGAATATTTCAAAATCTGATCCTTTGAAAACCTTAAACTTTGAAATTCTTGAGAGCAAAACCACTGATTATTATCGAGAGTTTTCTTAAGTGATTCTCGTCACTTAGGATGTAATTAACTATAGGGGCTTGCCCTTATAGGGAACTTTAAGAACCCTGGTAATATAAACCCTGCTTAAATTCTTTATATTAAGCAGGGGAACATGTCGGCTTATAAAATTAGTTCGCAGACCGAACGGATGTCACAAATCTTTTAGTTTATTTAATCGATCCCCACCGTCAAGCAGTGTGTCTATCCTTAGGGATAGATACACGGTTTGTGGTGCGGTGCTCGTTTATATAAACTATTTGGGATGTGAGATCAGTTTGATTTCATATCTTAAAATTTTCAAACGTAAAATTACTTTCAAAAATCAAATACTACTTTTGAAATTATTTAAATTAAATTAAAAAATTCGCCGACAATTTCTGTTAGGCAACCCCTTTTCAAAATACATCACATAACCTAAAAATATGCCGACAATTTCTGGCGACTCCGCTGGGGACTAGTTCCTCTCTCCATTTTGATCAGATGGTTTTTCTTTTATAAATCTGTAGTGAGTCCATGCCCCTAGTGGACCAAACTATCATTCTTTCTGTTGGCATACCACGTTCATTTCTATCTTGAACGGGTACAGCCAAATCTTCTTGGATTTTGGAGCCACTGTTTAGACACCCCTAAACAGAGAGGTTCTGAAATCCTCCTTTTGTTACCTCTCCAATGAGGTGGGGTGGACCCCAATAGGTGTTAGCTTAGGAATGTTCGTTCGGGTTGAGAAATCATACGAGATTTTCTCTTCCTTTCCAAGTTTTGGATCGGGTCCTTTACTCTTTCTAATCTCCTTTCATTCCTAATGAATAAACCAACCTCTTAACAAACGAACTTGTTTAAAATCACAAATAAACGAATAAAATAGATAAAATGAAAAGATAAATAAGAATGTGTTCGGACTCTTTTCGATTCCTTTCTTTTCGTCCCGATGAGAGGAAGCATAATTTGGGACTGACAATCAGAATCTACTTTGCAGAAAATGTCTGCCCCAAAGCTGATTTTCTCCTTCACCAACGGACTGGACCTAGTGTCTATAAAGAGGAGCTGCCTGACAATGGGGTCATCCGTTTCGGGCAACGATTCAAAAATATAGATGTCAAGATCACTGATGCCACTCTCTTCGCACTTATGGACAAAGTACCTGAAACTGAGAAACCTCTGATTGAATTCCACTTGAAGTCAACTCAGGAGTTCCCTCCTCTGCAAAGGGTCCCGACTGAAAAAAACACTGTCATTCGCATGAAGTTAGCTGCTGTCCCTAGAACTATTGTCTCTACCCCCACCGGTCTGGTCATTACTGCACCTACCCTCGTTCCCTCCAAACTGAAGGGAAAGGAAATCTAATTTGGTTATGAGCCTATCACTGTAGAGGGTTTGGACTTTACCGCAATACCGTCTGTTTTCGAGATAGGGTCCAGTTCGAGGTATAGACCCTTAACCCGGACACAAAGAAGGAATAAGAACAGAAAGATTGCTAAGATCAGGAAAGTCAGAGAAGCTGAAGCTGCCTTTCTTGAAGGAATCCTTGAAGAAAAAGAAGAAGAACTGCTAGAATACTTGCCGGTGTTGCCAGAATACTCGCCGCTGTTAGAAGGAAGTAGATTCCACCTACTCTGCCACATTTGATGAGGAAGATGCCAGAAGGATTGCTGCTGCGTTACCTCAGCCCGCATATTACAGTGATAGCAGGAAGAAGAAGAGCAAGGCTACACCGCTTACCCGATTGCGAGCGGTAGTCGAGAAATTGGCCAGGAAGGAAGGATGTCCTGTGTCAGAGATTCTGAGAAGGATGGGATGAGTGCCAATTAAATCCCGCCTCGGACCACAAGTGGAGCCTGCCACTGCCGTAGAAAGACCGAAGAAGAAAGTCCGAGCTAGTGAAAGAGGCTCACCTGTTATCATATCAAGGGTGCAAATTAGGGAGGATGCCACATTCCAGCACATAGCCGACAGACCATCCAGTCCTAGGCTTCCGGCTGCAAGAAGGATGGTATGGAGACCTACTACTATTGAGCTGAGGCCAAAACAGTGTTCTGAGAAGAAAAGTCTCGTCAGGATGCTCGAGTCCGAAGAAAGTGCTACTGCGATGAAGGAGACTCCTTAAGAGGAAGTTCGACAATTGTCACATGACAACTGCGAGACCATGCGAAAAAGGCCACTAGAAGATGCCATAGAGAAGTTATGAACCGACATCTGACGGTTAGCAAAAGAAAGAGAAGAGAAGCTAGAAGATGAAGTTGGTTCATCAAAACTTATGGATGACGAGTATGCTGAGATCAACATGGTTAAGACACGGGCATTGTCAACTTCGCAAGGTGCCCCATCAACTGCAGAAAGAGAAGAACCAGAGGCAATGAGAGCACGTCTGCAAGAAAAGGATGACATGATTTCCCAGATGGCTAGGAGGATGGAAGAGATGGCTGCAGCTTTAGCCACTCTCCAGAGACAAGTACAGCCTCAAAAAGAGACGCCCCCAGAAGTTATCCATATCACAGATGGAGGGAAAGAGATTACGTCTGTTAACAGAGATGAGCAACCAAAGAAAGATCCTGCACAATGCATGATTCCCGAGAAAGATATTAAGAGCATGGTGGAACAGCAGGTGCAAGAAGCCTTAGCACAAGCTAAGAATAGAACATCTATTCAGATGGGTAGACCTTACCCCGAGGAATTTGATGCTTTCCAATACCCAAAAGGCTTCGTACCAGCTCTGTTCAAGATTTTTGATGGTACTGGAAACCCCCGACAACATGTGGCACATTTTTGTGCTAGTTGCTGCAATGTCGGTGGGAGTGACGCTTTACTTTTTTGCCTGTTCGTCAGCAGTTTGTCAGGAATTGCCTTCGACTGGTACGCAAAATTGCCGAACGGATCAGTGAAGACCTTCTCAGAGCCAGAAAACCTATTCATTAAACGGTTTGTCAGAGCTCAGCACCATATCACCATCGGTGATCAAGTGGTGGAGCTATCAATCACCTCAGCATTATGAACAGCCGCCTCGTCCGCAGCGTACCCTGAGAGAACTTCTAAATAGAGAATACCTGTTTAAGACTGAAGCAGTGGCAAAAATGTTTCGTAGCTTGATGAAGACGCCCGACTTTCAGTTACCAGAGCCTAGGAAGCCCGAGGAAGTCGACAAGAAAGATCACCCGATGTACTGTCCATACCACCGGATGATCGGACATAAGATAGAAGACTGCTTCACCTTCAACAATTGGCTCGAAGGTAATCTCCGAAGAGGGAACATAACGATCCTGAAAGAATACATGAAGGAGCCCCAAAAAGGAGGTTCCGTTAATGTTATTTCGACTGATCCCATTGTTCCGATAGACCCATACACAACTGACAATGAATGGAGCACAGTTTGGACGAAGTCATCGAAGAAAATTTTGGATCACATCCGAACCGCTTCGGTGCTCGCTTCAACTCAAAGTTCAAAACTTGCCAAGCTGGCACTATCGCTAGAAATTGAAGAACTGCCCCAAGAGGAGGAGAAGATCGTGGAAGAAGAAAAGACCGAGGTTCTGAAGGGTAGACTAAGGGCTGCTTATCCTAGGATGGTTGTTTCTGATTCAGGTGAAAAATCCCTCGAACCTCTGACTCTGTATAATTATTTGCTTGCCCCGGCGGGATCTTATAATGATAAGAGTTATGGTGTTGGCTACGTCTTGACTGTTTCTAACGATTACGTAACTAACGACAACCAACCTAATCTGGATCTTAATTTCGATACGATAAATGATTCTCAAATCATACAAAACTTAGATGGTCGCGATGAAGAGGAGGACATTCACAAAGATGGCTACGAAAGATCAATAAGTGACGAGTCTATTGGTGAATTCCGAGGAGCTCCGATCAAGATAGAGTTAGAATTATCAGACGCCGAAGCAACTTCAGAAGAGCAAGTCGTTCCGATTCAAGAAGAGACACCGGCAGATTCAGAAGAAATTACAGAGGTCAACCTAAGAAGTGAAAAAATTCTACCCCCGAGAATGGGTCTGAAGGATAAAGGAAAGCAGGTGGTTGCTCAGGAAGAGCCAACCCCAGCAGAAGAGTTGCCCCTCCGGGAAGAAACTGAACATTCTGGTAACCAAGTGGACTATAATGTGCTAGCCCATCTTAGGAAACTACCAGCCAAACTGAGCATCTTCGATGCTCTGATCCTGTCAAAGGAGATGAGGGAAGCTCTGATCAAGGCCTTAATTGATCCAGAAATTTGCTTAGCTCAAATGACCGGTAATTCCTTCACGGACGTTGATTTACTACCTGGAACAGCAGATCACAATAGACCACTGTACATTTCAGTTAGTATTGGAAAGTTCACGCTCTCCAGGGTGTTAGTTGATCCGGGAGCATCAATTAATATAATGAACCTCCGGGCTCTAGCCTATTTAGAGATTGATGCCCGTGATCTCGAAGCGGACAAGATGATGATAAGAGGCTTCAACCAGAAAGGAGAAAGAGCTCTCGGATCAATAACCCTATTAATGAAGATCGGTGAGTTGGCCAAGACAACCGCGAAGTTCCACATAATTGATTATGAGACATCATTCAACGCTCTACTGGGTCGGCCGTGGATCCATGAAAACTAGATGGTACCGTTGTCTCTACACCAGTGCTTAAAATATTATGAAGGAGGACAAGAACAATGTATCAAAGGTGATTTGCAACCGTTCTCCGTGCATGAAATTGGAATACATGAAGATGCAGCCTACTACGCACCTCCGAAGGAAACAATCTTTTCCAGAGACACCACACCCAACGAAGCAAAAGAAATTCAAGACGATGAAAAACCTGAAGTTCTAGTCCAATAATCACTCACCACTCCCTTACGGTGAGATGGTGAAGGTTTCTCCAGAACTCGCATCCGAGGTCGAGGCCGGGGATGAGGTCGTGGAAGAGACGTTGGGACAGTTGGACAGAAGAAACCATTCATCGATGTTGATTGGGAGAACACTTCCGAAGAAGAAGAAGAAATCAAGAAAGAAGCAGGGACAATAAGTCAAAAGAAACCCCAGTTCAAGATCTCTCTCGAAGATGAAAAGAATGAAGAATACAAATCAATGTACGAGAAGATAAATCGCTGTGTGCATACTATGACCCTAACCCCGATCCATTCTAATAAAGTTGAGGGTTTGGTGGTCAAAGAGGTACATGGTGGCTGTACCAAGCCAATCAAGTTCTACCGTGGTGCTTCTTCCTCCAAAACTTAAAATGATGTACAATTTGAAGATTTTACTTCTTCTGAAATAATAGAATTGTCGTTTGAGTGGTATTCTCCCTGTGTCCAAAATTTAATTCAGCGCGGTATTTTGCCTAAGCAGTGGACAAAAGGTCAATCACAACCCTTTGAAAGGTTATGGAATAACGCCAGTCGGCCTCCCAATTGAAAACATGGTCTTGGATTTGGCACAGTAGCACCAGTTGATGATTTAGAATTTTGCTTGGTTGTCACTTGAGAATCCAATGAAGATTGCTTGGAAGCTTCAGAAGATCTCAAAGATCTACAAATTAGAGACGCTCCGCCAGAATTCGAAGAAGAAATTAAATCCACGATAGACGAGTTAATGGAAGTTAACATAGGTAAAAACGAAGATCCTAGGCCTACCTTTGTTAGCCCCTTACTCAACAAAGAAGACTCTGAGAACATAATGAAGCTGTTAATGGAATTCAAGGACTATTTTGCTTGGAGTTATGATGAAATGCCAGGATTAGCCTCAGAAGTTGCAGTTCACAGGCTAGGAGTGGATCCTACTTCCGCTCCAGTTAGACAAGCTCCAAGAAGAATGCGTCTAGAAATCGAACAACAAGTAATAGCTGAAGTTAAAAAGCTAATAGACGCTAAATTTGTCTGTGAAGAGCAATACCTGACTCGGTTAGCCAACGTCATACCAGTCAGAAAGAAGAATTGTCAGATCAGAGTCTGCGTGGATTTCAGAGATTTAAATAAAGCATGTCCAAAAGATGAATTTCCGCTACCAATTCCAGAACTGATGATCGACATAGCGTCAACACATGAAATCTTCTCTTTCATGGATGGATCATCAAGATACAATCAAATAAAGATGGCACCAGAAGACGAAAAGCTCACAGCTTTCAGAACGCCAATCAGAGTGTACTGCTACACAATAATGCCTTTCGGACTGAAGAACGCAGGAGCAACTTACCAAAGAGCAATGACGAGGATCTTTGATGATCTCATTCACAACCAAGTCGAGTGCTACATGGACGACGTGGTTATAAAGAACATACTGAAAGAAGATCACCTGTATGATTTGAGAATTGTTTTCGAGCGATTAAGACAATATAACCTTAAGATGAATCCCCTGAAATGCGCCTTCGGCGTCACCTCTGGGAAATTCTTAGGATTTGTTGTCCGACATCACGGAATTGAAATCGATCCATAAAATATTAAAGCTATCTTAGAAATGCCAACTCCTAAGACCTTGAAACAACTACGGACCTTTCAAGGGAAATTGGCATATCTTAGATGCTTTATATTGAACTTGTCAGGTAAGTGTCAGCCCTTCTCGACATTAGTTAAAAAGGACGCCAAATTCATTTGGGAAGAGAAATGCAGCGGGCCTTCAAGGACATTAAGCATATTTAATGGCACCTCCTGTCTTAGCAGCCCCAGTCTCAGGTCGACCTTTAATACTTTATACCGCGACTTTAGACGACTCCCTTGGAGCCCTGCTAGCCCAGATCAATGACGAGGGAAAAGAAAATGCTCTTTACTACTTAAGCCATCGTCTAATTCCGACGGAAGTAAAGTATCCTCCTATTGAGAAACACTGCTTGGCACTGATCTTCGCCGCACAGAAGCTCAGGCATTACATGATGTCTCATAAGGTCAACCTTATTTCGAGAGTTAATCCGTTGCAATATTTGATGACCCGACCAACACTTTCTGGTAGAATTTCCAGGTGGTCGATGATACTATTGCAATTTGACATAACTTTCATTCGTCTTCGCGCCGTAAAGGGACAAGTCTTAGCAGACTTCTTCGCAGCACACCCTTTGCCGGCGGATTCGCCTCTCGACGACGATTTGCCTAACGAGCATATAATGAGCCTAGAAGACCCTGATGATCGATGTTGGGAACTATACTTTGAGGGAGCATCTTCAGCACAGAAAGACAAAGAATTGCAAATGATAGTGCCCGGTGAGGCAGGAATCGGACTAATCTTTATAACACTCGAGCGGGGGATGTTAAGATACTCCTACCACTTAACAGAACCGTGTACAAACAACGAAGCAGAATAAAAAGCTCTCATAACAGGATTTGATTTAACCATTCAGATGGGGATAACAGATATCAACATCTATGGGGATTCGCAGTTGATCATTCAATAGATCGCTGGACAGTACAGGATTCTAAAGCCAAAACTCGAGCAGTACTTTCAGTATGCCATGAAACTGTTGGAGCAAATTCCAAATGTGACAATCTACAAAATTCCTAGAAAAGAAAATGCTCTTGCAGATGCTCTAGCTCACCTTGCAAAAGAATTTGCCTGCCCACAGGATGAGTCAGTTGAAGTGTCAGTTAAGGGACGACATGTCCTATGACAGCTCGACATGGACGCAATGTCTGAATCAGAAAAAGTAGAAGAATCAGTTGCGTCAATAGCAGAGAATGCAGAAGATTGGCGACAACCGCTAATAGACTACTTGCAAACAGGAAAACTACTGGACGATAAGTCGTTAGCCCATCAAATCAAGAAAAGAACTCTGTCTTACGCATTAATAAATAATACGTTATCCAGAAGGTCTTTTGACCAGATGTGGCTAAGGTGCCTAAGCTGATCTGAGGCTTGTGAAATTGTTAAAGTGGTGCACTCAGGACTTTGTAGCACTCATCAGTTGGGTCCGAAAATGAAAATGAAGATTAAAAGATTAGGGTACTACTGGCCCTCGATGATGACCGACTGCATGAAAGTTGCCAAAAGCTGTCACCAGTGCCAAGTGCATGGAGTGATTCTACATCAACCTCCAAATGTGCTCCATCCGACGATTGCATCGTGGTCATTTGAGTGTTGGCGCACTGATATAGTGGGTCCAATAGAACCGCCTTATTCAAGAGGACATCGCTTCATTCTTGCAGCAACAGATTACTTTTCCAAATGGGCAGAAGCTATACCGCTCAGGGAAGTTAAAGAACACCATGTGTTACAGTTCTTCAAGAATCAGGTGGTCTACCGTTTCGGAGTACCGCAATAATGGGTCAGCAATCAGAAGTACAAAGATCAACAATTTTGTCAGAAGGCACGGGATCGACTAGCGATATTCGATGATCTACTACCCAAGAGCAAACGGCTTGGCCAAGGCCTTTAATAAAACTCTCGTCCAAATCCTAAAGAAAACTTTGGACGACAATAAGAGAAATTGGCAGGAGAAGTTGTTAGAAGCCTTATGGGCCTACAGGATGACTTTCAAAACTCCTACTCAGTCTACGCCCTATGCTCTGGTGTACGGGTCCTAGGCCGTTTTACCTTTGGAGGCTCAGCTTCCACCACTCCGAATCGCAGTTGCGAACAAGATTACTACAGAAGAGAATGCCAGACTACGACTGGAAGAACTGGAAAGTTTGGAAGGGAAGCGACTTGCAGCCCAGCAGAATCTGGAACTATATCAAGCCAAGATGATCCAGGCCCACGATAAACTGGTCCACCCAAGAGCATTCAAAGTCGGTGATTTAGTTCTAGTTCTCAAGAGACCTATTCTTGAACACCGCAAGATAGGAGGTAAATTTGAACCGACTTGGTAGGGGCCGTTCGTGGTCGAGATAATATACTCATGAGGTTCCTACCAGCATGTAAATTGCCATGGGGAACGATCTATGCTTCCAATCAATGGACCATATTTGAAAAAGTATTACGCAACTTGATGTTTCGAAGAATGAAATCTCATTCCTAGAAGCACGGGTAGAGTAATCTCTTGTAACTGGGTCCGAACCCAAAATAAAATAAAACAAAATAAAAAGGGATGAATGATAAAATAAAAAATGTGCTAAAAAGAAAACATGTGAACTTGTAATAATAAAATTTTAACCCTTCCTTCTCGATCAAACCCATTCCTTATCTTTTCTTATCTTTTCTTGCTCTTATGAAATTTGAAATAATAAAATAAGAATTCTCCATTAATAAGCAACTTTCTTATTTTTCTCGTTCTGAGTACAACCCCTGATCCTTTCCTTGTTTTTTTCTTTCAGGGAAATGTCAAACGGGCGGTTGTTCCTGAACTTTAAGGATGGCGTAAGTCTTGCACTTAACGAAGAAGAACTGAAAGTTGATGCTGTGATAGAGATTAACTCGGAATTTGCACAGTTGGAATTGGAATATGAAGAAACTGCCTGGACTATGGTGGATCCCAAGCAGTCCCGCAGAAAGACAGTGATGAGGCTTAATGAGAAAGTTCCCCATACTGCAAACAAGAAAAGGAAGATCAACGCAACCGAAGATAACAAGTCGAAATCAGTGATAACTACTACAGGAGGAAAGCTTGTCAGTGCTACCCTTACTGAGATTCAAGGGGAAAGAAGAGCCACTCTGACCTCAACCCAAAGATAAAACAAGAATCTGCGTATCGCCAAAATGTTAAAGAAATTAACAAAGGAACAGAACAAAGAAGAAGTTCTGATGACTACAGCAGTTTCCCCGAGGAGGCCAACCCTCTGGAGCAGCATAGCAGAGGTTGTTCCAGAGTAGGCCACTACAGAGCCTACACCTGAGAGAGTGACGACTCTTCCGATGACCATAGCAGTTGCCCAAGGAGGCCAGCCCTCAGGAGAACCATAACAGAGGTTGTTCCAGAGGAGACTACTACAGAGCCTGCACTTGGGATAGTGATGATTCCAGGAGAGCGTGACGGTGTGGAGTCGTATATCCCACAATACGTCACTAGGCCCCGACAGCTACAGATAATTTCATAGCACGAGTTGGAAATGATCCAGAGGGTGCGGAAGCAGAATTTTGAGTACTTTCAGAGAATCAGAGGAAGATATGTCAACATCCTGGAAGGACTGGAGTTACATACAGATGTTTTCTCTCACTACGAGCAGAGTGAGATTGTAGACTACGTCAAGGAACTGAAGAAATTTAGTCGTGCAGGACAACTCCAAAGAAAGACCTACTTTGAGCCAAAGAAATGGAAACGAGGCAAAGGGAGGATTACACTCTAATTTGGATGCTGTTATAACTTTGTTGATGACAAGAAAGGAAATCTGCCGGGGATACTCCGCTGTGATGAAGTGGATCCAATGCTAGTGCTGATTAAGAAAATGATAAAGAGGATGGTGGCTTGGCGAGTCTTACCTGCCGATTACATACCGAACAGCTGTATTATCAACATCTACATAGAAGGAGACTCCATCTCACCTCACATAGATCATCATGATTTTGTAAGGCCCTTTTGTACCGTTTCCTTCATCAACCAATGCAACATTATGTTCGAGACAGAACACCGGATAGTTGGCCCCAGAGAATTCTGAGGGCCAGTAGAGATACCTCTACCGGTAGGCTCTGTTCTCGTCCTGCAAGGAAATGGTGCAGATGTAGCAAAGCACTGCATACCGGGAGTTCCCTACGAGCGAATCTCCATCACCCTCAGAAGGATGGATGAGAGTAAGATTCCGATCTATTTCCAGCCAGATCCAGAACTAGAGAATCTGCAGCCTCTAAGAGTCGTAGGCTACATAGTAGTAGCACACCTCTAAAACCACTTACGTGGGATTCTCCTGCATAAAGTGTCTTAGAAGGTGATGTTATTACCTGTGTAGTCTACTTTTCAGACATGGATGGATCGAACAGACAGTTTTGTCAGAATACACGAAGATATCAGTGCAGTCTGTATTCAGATATATATGAACTTCTGTAAAAGTTTGTTTCAGAAGGATGTCATCAGAAATGTTTCGATGGAATCACCTGATGTGTCTTCAACATTTTAATGGAAATGAATTTTGTGTTTTGCCTTCAGTTTTGTGCAATTGACTGCAAACGCCACAATATCTGGGTTTAACTCGGCTTAAAAAAGAAGTGGAATGAAGAATGATTTGAATGAGATAATAACAACAAAATAAAACTTGAATTCAAAGTCTTAATAAAACACAAACCAAAATTCAAAGCAAATCAACTTAAAACGTCAAGTTGTGAATCAAATAAATGAATGAAAATTCAGATCAAAGTGAAAATTTCAATCGAAGATGAAACTTAAAAAAAAAGTTAAAACAAGAATCCAAATTCAAAATCCAAATAAAACAAAATAACTTGAAAATCAAAACAAAACAAAATCAAATCACTAAACAAAAACAATGAAAACGATTCTCCGAATCCGATATCCCCAGTCTCTAGCTGTTCTCGAAATATCTTCGACTCCCCGCAATCCCTTTCCTCTTTTTGAGAAGGCCGACTGAGTCTACTGACACATAACCGCAAAATTTTATTTGGTTCTGATGGCATGGATTCATATCCTTCGCCAAACAATCAAACTTTGATTAGCCATCTAGAGATGTCAAACACTTTCATATCTCATTCAAATCTTCTACTACACCAAATTTTTAGCAGAATCTTCAAAACTCAAATCAAATACTAACTTTTGGGACCGGTACCTAACTTTTAGTTTTTGTCCTTCTGAGACTGGTACCTAACTTCCATTTCTCATTTTGAAATCGATACTCAATCTTTGACTCTCTTCTCTGAATTTCCGCTAATCCCGCATTCTTCCGAGAAATTTTTTCCGCACTCTAATCCTCCGACCTGGGTATAAGACCTACATGGCATCCTGACCTCGGTGTTAATCCTTCGACCTGGGTATAAGATCTACATGGCATCCTGACCTCGGTGTTAATCCTCTGACCTGGGTATAAGACCTACATGACATCCTGACATTGGTGTTAATCTTCCGACCTGGGTATAAGACCTACATGGCATCCTGACCTCGGTGTTAATCCTCCGACCTGGGTATAATACCTACATGGCATCCTGACCTCGGTGCTAATCCTCCGACTTGGGTATAGGACCTACATGGCATCCCGACCTCGGTGTCTGCTAAACTCGCACTCTTCCGAGAAGCCTTTCTGAACCCCTGAAATTTCGAGCTCGATACCTAAATTCCGACTCTCATTCGAGATCGATACCTAAACTTCTATCCTCTTTCGAGGTTGATACCTAAATTTCAACCCTCTAAATTTCCGAGACTGGTACCTAAATTCTAGTTCTCTTCGCAATCCCGAGGTTGAAACCTAAGTTTCAATCCTCATTTCAAATCCAAATTTCAAATTAAAAATTTCCTTAAATTAATTTTAAATTAAACCTCAATCGAAATTGAAACTCAAAACAAATTGAAATTTAAACTCACACATTGAAACTTGAAATTAAAATGAAATGAAATCTAAATCGAATTCCCCAGATCTTGTGATTTGGAATTCACCTCCTTTTCCATTCCCCAGCGAGAGTTCAGGGATCTCCATTATTGCAAATATACCTGATACTCCCCAACGGGAATTCTTCTACTATGTCCTAAGTGCGTCACTTGGACATCTGTGTTGGTCTTACTGATCTCTTCGGTCAACGCCAATACACGCGGTGTGCTTGGTTAAAACACCACACCTATATGGGGTCCATTTGTTGACCTCATTTTTGATGATGTCTTTTCTTTTCTCTCTCCATAGTCTTTAGGATCTAGACTTAGGACTTTCCTTTGACTAATCTTAGAAGACTAGAAGTGGAACCCACCCTTTAGAAATTCAAACACCTCTTGACTCCCTGCAAACCTCACAAGCTTGATGGTAGACCCCTAATCACCTAGAGGGTTGAAATCAAATGTGGAGGTTTAAATGAAGAGTTTCTTATAGGACTTTTTGGCCTTAGGGATACCCTGGGTGGCCTGGTCTGGTGAGGGTTGACTTGCACATACACCACACTCGCACACACATTCCAAGTCCTAAAACCACACTCTCACCTAACTTGACTTCCTGACTCATGTAGGTAATTCACATGGATGGTTCTTAACCCCTAAGCCCCTGGCTAAGAGGGTTAGGAACAACATGGTGAATACCTAAAAAGAGTCATCTCATGGCTCATATAGGCTTAATATGGCTACATGGCTCAACCAAAGTGATTCCATTCTACTCACATTCAATCAATTTTCATTTTTCCAAAATTGCAATTTTTGACACCCGGGGCCCTGGACCCGCCAAACCTGCCAAATGCCCTTGAAATGACCCAAAATTTGCAAAATTACCCAAATTCCTCAAAATTCCTCAAAATCAGTCCTTAAACATTTCTCACCATTCAAAGTGATCATCTTTGACCAAAAATTCAAAAAATTTCAAAAATACCCCCAATACCCTCCAAATTACCAAAATGGCCCTCCTGACCAAAAAATCCAAAAAATTTCAAAAATTCCCAAAAAATTCGAGAAAATCCCAAATATTCCTAATTTCATTTTGTTTAACTACACCATGGGCCAATTTTGTCAATTTACGCCACTTTTTGCTAAACTCCCCAATTTGACCCATTTTTAACCCAAATGAACCCAATGTCAAACCAAACCTCCCCAACTGACCTCAATTTTTGTCCAATTCAATTCTAAGCTTCAATAAAATATCCCCAATATCAATTTAGACCAAATACAAGCCCAATTTGATAGACATTTAGGTCCAATTTCAATCCTAAACTTAAAGCCCAATTTTGACACATGAGCTAAACTTAGCCCAAACCTAACCCAACTTAACTCCAATTAACCCCAAACCTTTTCTAAATCTTCCCTAACATCTCCATAAACAAAACACTAACATAATTTTCCCAAAATTTGGACACAAACCTTACTCAAATTCAACCCAAACCCAAAATTCCCTAAATTGCCCTAATCCACCATGAACCCAAATAGGCCCAAATCCCAAGATTGAACCCCAACCAAAGTTTAAAACTCTTCATAACATTCTCCTAAACATTTCTCAACATCAATTTTATATCAATTTCAACATTAGCCCAACCTTAGCCTAAGTTAGCCCAATTTGGCCCACCTTAGCCCCTTTACCAAATAAACCCAAATCCAACCCAATTCAATCCCAAATCACTCCAAATTTGTTTTAAATCACTCATGACATATCCTTAAACTAAACCCAATATTTATTTGGCATGGCCCTTTACAAATTTTTGATCTAAAAGCCCATTTTATAATATAAAAGCCTATTCCCTTAAACCATTTTAAAAGCCCACCTTTACGAAATTTTAAAAGCCCAAAGTCCATTCCCAAGCCCACATGTAACCTTTTCTTCATCATTCCTTTGATAATCCTATTTGACCAAAGTCTTAAACCATCATGAAATCAACCCATTTTTAGCATCATGAAAAATCCCATCAAGGGAATCCAAAGTTTTCAAAATTCCAAATAACCCTTTACCATGCAAGTGAGCCAACCTTTTCCCAAGCCATGAGCAAGCCAAATGAAGTCATGGAGCCATGCATAAGCCATATGCAAGCCATGAGGAGCCCTTTCCACCTCACCATGCCACTTATGGCAAGAAGAGGGGAGCCTTTCCTAAGCCTTCACTAAACCTTTTTTAACCACATTCACGATACACTTTAACCAAAATTGGCCACCTTACCTTGGATGGGGACTTCACCACACATGTGAGGCTGACCCAAATGATCTCACATCATCCCAAATCAAGTCTTGGTGAGTGAACCAAGCCAAAACCATGAATTCACCCAAATTGGACCAAAAATGCTCCTTACACCCATGCCATTTAAATCCTTGACTTTACACATGGCATAACCCAATTGATTGCACCAAGATCAAGCTTAATCATGTGAGTTTTTCTCAGCCAAAAAACCTTGGTGAATGAACCAAGCTAACCCTCATGGCCGCCCAAGCTCCACCATAACCTTCTTTATTTAAACCCCACCTCCATGACCAAGGGGAGGAGATGCAAAGATTACCTTGGGGAAACTCTGCCAAATTGTTCCCAAATCTTCTCCAAGCACTCCTAAGCTCAATCCAACCATTTCCAATTGAGGCCTCACCTCTTGGACAAAGGTATCAAATTTTTTCTCCTCCAACCAAGCATGTTTTAATTTTCTATAATTATTCACATGTTTTAAGTATATCATTACCATATAGATGTGTGCTACTCGATTAGACGAACATTTTAAAAAAAATTCATTCAATTTTGTTTTAGAATCAAGGGATATATCAAGGTTTGAAGTTGGACGGTTTTGGGTAAATAGAACTAGGGAGAGAAGCGACGGCTCGTTCGATCGGGCGTGTATCCAACGGACGACGACCGATGGAGTTGGACGATGAGCCGCATCCATGAACGGAACCGCGCCGAGCAAATCGGGGAGCGACACGTGGCGATTGAGCGGGAAAATGAAATATTTTATTTATTTTTTACCCTAAACATAAAAAATGCATAACTTTGTGTAGAAAAATCATAAAAATAAAATAAAAATACCCTCTTACTCAGTGTGGAAAAGAAATCAAGTAATTTCATTGAGTATTTTATTTTTAATGATTTATTTACTCTCTGCATTGTTTTAATTCTCCATTTTCATAGGCAATTCACCATGGCATGAGACCATAGGGCTTTTGAATCCTCTAAACTTGGGAACATTCCCTGAATTTTCCAAGGTCAGAGGCCATCCCTATAAGAAGTTATTGATTTTTTAATTGCATGTTACTGTTTTGAGTATTTTAATTCCAATAATTAGCATGTTGAGAAATAAATTCTAGGAAAATTTGGTGATGTTTCTTATGACCAGAGGAACCTAGGAAAAGTAGGTTTTGAGTTAATTCACATGGAACGACCCTAATTGGCCTAAACACTCAAAATTGAACTTTAATTAATTAGGGTTAACTACACATCAAATTAACTTGAAAATAATTCTCCACTAATCTTTAGGATCAGAGGAACATCACATAAAAATTTGATGTCAATTGGACTTGATTAACCCCACCAAATGGGTTGATTAAGCCTCTGAAGCAAAATAGATAAAATTGAACTTTAAAAATTCATAACTCACAAAATAGTTTTAAAAAATTCACAAAAATGGTTTTGGAGCTTCTCTAATATCAGAGAAACTTAGGAAAATTAAAAATGTAATTTTCAAAAAAAGTTGATTTTTATCATTATTTTAATATTTTTAATAAATAAAAAATAATAAAAATCATAAAAATATTAAAAATCACCAAAAATGCCACATTTTGAATTCTAATCACTTAGGAACAAACCAAATATTTTTTTTAACTCCCTAGGATAAGATATTGAATTTTAAAGGCTGAATGTAATTTTTAAAATTAAAAAATGTATTTTCCAACGTTTTCACTAAAATAATTCTAATAAATCAAAGAAAAATCAGAAAAATATAAAATTTATTTTTCTAGACTCCTTGAGGTCAGAGAGATTTAAGAAAAATATATAATTCATTTTTCAACTTTAATTTTATTTTAAAATTAATTAGTACTCTAAAATTCAAAATAATTTTAATAAATAAAATATAATTCAAAAAATCACTAAAATAGGTCCAAATGGTCCAATGGTCATTAGGAACATCCCATAATTTTTTTAAGGACAGAAACATTTCCTTGGTCATGTTATTGAATTTTCCTTGAAAACCCCTATTTTCCATTAAAAATAATTACATAAATAAATTAAATACAGAAAAATCACATTTTCTCCTCTAATGTCTTAATTGACATGTGAGTGAGGTTACATAAAAATTTTAAGTTCATTTGAGCTTAATTTAGCGAGTTATAGAATTATTAAGCTTGAAGGGCAAAAGGGTAATTAAAAATTTGAACCCTTAATTAAAATTTTAGGATTAATCAAAAAGGGGAGGGTAAAATATTTGATTTTAAACTGATTTTGGATGATTGAAACTTAAATTATTGAGGGTAGAAACCTACTAACCGTTTCAAATATAATTAAAGTAAAACTTTAATTAATTAATTAATTGAAATTTTGGAAGAATAATAGAAATTGGAATTATTAAAGTAGGGATATTATTAAGAGGATATTTATTCTTTACTTTAAAAATCCCTAAATAAATTACTTCAATAATACTTAATTCTTAATTCAAAAATTAAAATAATCATCCAAATTAAATTTAAACTTAAATTAAATTAAATTAAATTAAATTAAATTAAATTAAATTAAAATTAAATTAAATTAAATTAAAATTAAAATTAAATTAAAATTAAAATTAAATTAAAATTAAATTAAATTAAAATTTAAATTAAATTAAATTAAATTAAATTAAAATCAAAATTAAATTAAAATTAAATTAAAATTAAATTAAATTAAATTAAATTAAATTAAAATTAAATTAAATTAAAATTAAATGAAATCAAATTAAATTAAATTAAATCAAATTAAATTAAATTAAATTAAATTAAATTAAATTAAAATCAAATCAAATTAAATTAAAATTAAATTAAATTGAATTAAAATTAAATTGAATTAAATTAAATTAAAATCATTTAACAACAAACCTAAATGAAATCATTAAGAATTAAATCTAAAATAACTTGAACACTAATCCAAACTTAAACTAATTTTTTATAATTAAGTCAAAATTAAAAATAAATCATTAATTTTAAATCATTAAAATACTTAATAAGTTGATTTGCCCTTTTAAAGCTCTTATTATTATAACTCTTAAATGAGGTATCAAGTGAAGTGTTACTTCACTTATAGGATATTCAAATGTCCTAGTTCACTGAGCAAGAGAACAAAACTTAAACTCCTTGATGATTAATTCACTTGTATAATTAAATTCTCTCGGACTTAAAATAATCCTAGAGGTATTGAAAAGATGTTTAAGACTCGTCTTAAGTACTTCCTCAATATGATGGGATGTTTATAAGAACAATTGAACTTAATTTTTCTTTGGTGAAGAAAATCATCCTTAAACCAAAACACAAGAACCTAGACGTCATAGGAGATGACTAGCTATAGGATTGAGACTTTGGTAGATAACCAAAACCTTTCCCTTAGCTTTACCTAGGTACTTATTGAAACATTTAAATGTCTTAACATGTGTATTAAGTGCAGCTTGGGATGATGGGAAGAACCTCCAGGTACGCTTTTATTTTATTGCAATTTACTTTATTGCAATTTACTTACATGCACTGTACTTTACTTTTCTTGCATGATAAACAACTGTTGCATGAAAACCAAAACCTTTAGGATAGTCCCTGAGCTGAAACCAAAACTAAATTAAAAGTCATTACGAGATAAAAATCACTGCCACAACATTTCAAAATATAAAACAACTCAAAATTTAATCACAAACAGAACAACAAAACTACAACTTTAACAAAATTAAAATGTCTCGTTGAATGATCGGGAATACCTCGGATGATGTAACCCACGTGTTGCTAACGGGATTTCCCACGGTCTAAATGAAAGTGTGGAACTCATTCAGTTGAGTTTAGAAAATTCATCTGGACTAAGTGAATTCAAAGAAAATAACGGTGCCGGGATGACGGAACCGTGGGATCTTAATCGGTTCTGTTTAAACAACTTTAAGATTTGTTTTAATAAAAATATTAAAAACACATGGATTTTAAGATTTTATCTAAACCAAAATACTTCTCTCATCTCCTGATTTATGGCTTCTAAAACTAAACCTCTGCAACAAGAAGGAGCTTGGAGCATAGTGGGTAGCACGGCCATCGTCATCAGCAAAACCTGAGTCTACTTCAGCAAAACCTTTCCTAGTTTTAAACAACCAAGCCATAGGATTTCGAGGTAGTTTTCTTAGTGAAACATAAATCCTCAACCCTTTTGTTAGGCATTTGCATAATCATATTATGTAAATTAAGCCTTAACCGGTCTTAGGATTCCGAGGTAGTTGTTTGGTACGACATAAACCCTCACATCTCCGAGGCTATTTGTATGATCATGTCATATGAATAGTCGGGAAGGTGCCAAGATTCCTCTTGGATCCTCAACTTCTCCTACTTCTCTTCCTTTGGATTCCAAAACAAACGGTTCCAAATTTGATCCATTCCCAATTGAAAATTCCAAAATCCGATCCTTTGAAAACCTTAAACTTTGAAATTCTTGAGAGTAAAACCACTGATCATTATCGAGAGTTTTCTTAAGTGATTCTCGTCACTTAGGATGTAATTAACTCTAGGGGCTTGCCCTTATAGGGAACTTTAATAACTCAGGTAATATAAACCCTGCTTAATTTCTTTATATTAAGCAAGGGAACTTGTCGGCTTATAAAATTGGTTCACAGACCGAATGGATGTCACAAATCTTTTAGTTTATTTAATCGAGCCCCACCATCAAGCAGTGTGTCTATCCTTAGGGATAGATACAAGGTTTGTGGTGCGGTGCTCGTTTATATAAACTATTTGGGATGTGAGATCAGTTTGATTTCATATCTTAAAATTTTTAAACTTAAAATTACTTTCAAAAATCAAATACTACTTTTTAAATTATTTAAATTAAATTAAAAAATTCGCCGACAATTTCTGTTAGGCGATCGCTTTTCGAAATACATCACATAACCTAAAAATATGCCGACAACAACCAAATTGCTTATCATTTATCAAGAATTAAAATGATAGTGAGAAGATTACTAAAGAAAACATAAATGAGAAATTCCTTAATGAAGAGTTATATGTTATTCAAGTATTACAAATGTCTTGGTATGCAGATATAGTTAACTATTTTGTTAGCAATATTTTACCGTATGAAGAGAATAACAAATATATTAAGAAATTCAAGAATGATTCTAAATCATATATTTGGGAAGATCCTCATATATTTATAGGTAGAGATTCTGTGATTCGAAGATGTGTACCTTATAAAGACAATTTTGCAATTATTCAAAAATCTTACGATTCTGAATTCGGAGGACACTTTAGAGTGGATAAAACCGCGTTTAAAATTTTAAATTTTGGATTTTATTTGTCTACATTTTTCAAAGACGTTGGAATTTATGTGAAAACTTGTGATTGAGGTCAAAGAATGGGGAATATATCCAGAAAAGATGAAATGCCTCTAAGCTATATATTAGAAATTAAGATTTTTGATGTATGAGGTTTAGACTTTATCGGACCTTTTATACCATCATCTAGAAAGATTTATAATTTTTTAGCAGTTAATTATGTTTCAAAGTGGATTGATGTTGTAGCTTTATCTAACTGTGATTCCAAGAGTGTTTCAAAATTTTTAAAGAAAATGATTTTTACAAGATTTGAAATGCCGAGGGTAATTATCATAGATGAAGGAAGTCATTTCAGAAAAGTATGAATTCATTCATTACTGGAAAAATTTGGAATTAAACATAGAATTGCAACTGCTTATCACCCACAAACAAGTGGAATGGTTGAAGTACCAAACAGAGAAATTAAAAGAATATTAGAGAAGACTGTTAATCCTAAAAGAATTGACTGGGTTTATAGACTTGATTCTGCATTATGGGCTTATAGAACAACTTATAAGACACCTATCGGAATGTCACCTTATCAGTTAGTTTATGGTTAACATTGTCACTTGTTGAACTCGAACAAAAAGCTTACTGGGCAATAAAGGAGTTCAATTATGATTTGATTGCTGCAGGAGAGAAATGACAGTTACAATTGAATGAAATGGAAGAGATAAGAAATGATTCCTATGAAAATACAAAGATTTATAAGGAAAAAAAAATGAAGAAATTCTTGATAAAAGGATTTGAAGAAAAACATTTGAGCCTGGACAAGAAGTATTATTATTTAATACTCGTTTAAGACTTTTTCCTGTAAAATTAAGATCTAAATGGATGGGACCATTTATAATTAAGAAAATATACCCTTATGGAGCTGTAGATATTAAAGATCCCAAGACAGGAAAACTATTTAAAGTTAACAGATTAAGACTGAAGCATTATATGGGAGAAATGAAACTGATTCACAAGGAGGCTTACGAGCTGAGTCTAGGCGATTAAAATAACTGATTAGGTCGGGCTGACATCGTTAAACCAAGAGCTTTGTGGGAGGCAACCCATATATTATCATTGTGATTTTTTTCGAATTGAATTTATCTCATTTGATATGTGTGTGTTGATCACACCATTTTAATAGACTTATTTTAAGACCAAAACTTTGTAAATTTGACGATAGGCGAAACGGAGTCGAACATGGTTCCGGCGCCTAGGCACCAAAACTTGGCACCTAAGTGCCATCATAACCTGTGTATCAATAGTCTGGCGCATAGGCGCCAGATTTAAGTGCCTAAGCGCCCCAGTTACAGGTTTGTGCAAAAACAAAAAATCTTCAGTTTTTCACACGAATTCTTCCTATAAACTATCCTATCTTTGTCACAAATCCCTAAGCAACCCTAATTTCATCTAGCACAACTCATTTTGGAAGAGGAAAGAAAAGTTTAAAAGCAATGGAAAGAGGAAATTATGGCAATAAGTTAAGGGTTAAGCCTTCTCAAGATTCTCAACCTTATTTCAATGGTTATATTGCAGTAAGTTTGGAGAAATTATTTAGTCGTCTATATAAGATTGAGGCGGAATTGTTAAGTGTTGGAAATCATCTAGATGAGATGTATCAGCAAATCGAGCACTTGGAATGGCAGACAAAGCTTCAATTGGATCATATTACGGCTTTTCAAGATTTTAAATGACGATGTATGTAAAAAATAAATGGATTGACGAGAAGACGGCTTTGGAATTTCCAAGGGCGTTAGTTTTCTACCCAAGCGGGCCTAGAAATCTTCATTGCAAGAGTGATGGAAATTCAATGTTCGAAGAAGAATCGATTGTTGCTGTGTTCTAGGTCTGATCGAGTCATGTTTTAGTGAGTCAAATATTTAGTTTGTATAATTGCTTTCATTGTTCAAAGTGTGTTTGATTGTGAATTTGCTTTGAAATTGTGATGTTTGTGTTGTTTATTAAGAGTTGAACCTTGTTATAGTACTTTTCTGTAATTTTTTGAGCTTGGAATGGAAAATTTTGAAATGGAATTGAAGAGTTTGATTATATCTTCTGTTTGAATTTTAGATCTATTTTAGCATTTATATTGTTTGTGGAAATGTTGGGATGTTAGAAATTGGAGTAATAATCTCATATGATTAATTAAGTCGAATTTGTTAAGTTTTGGTGAAAAATACGATTTTTAACCCATTGAACTGAAAAATATTAGTATTTATGATCGACTTCGAGTTAAGAGTTCTACCGCACCCTCTAGTTCATTACCTACTTCAGGTAGATCTTCTACTTCTCGACCCTCTACTTCTGCTGCTGAGCCACCATCTAGTTTTTGGTAAAATATGCATGATAAATTTATAGAGCAGCAGAATATATTCTTTTTAACCCAAGTGGATACAATAGATATGAAAGTGGATCATCTTTCTGAGTAGACCAGGAGGAAGAGTGATTTTGATGCAGAGTATTTTGAGACTCTTGTTAGATTCCTTAAGGGTGATCATTCAGTTCAGTTCCCGACTTGCCCTCGATTCTCACAATATGATGATAGCCAGAATATTAATGTATATTTTTCATTTGATGATGATGAGGATGAGGAGAAAGCTAGTGATGAGTAGATTTCTAGGATTGAGTAGTTGTGTTATTTATGTTATGTTTTGTTAGTGTGTTAGTTTTGGATGTATGTGATGATTTGTGTTTATGTTTGATGCACTGTTGATGTTAGTGTAATTTTGATGTTTAGAATGTATTGATTCTGATACACTTAATTTTGTACTGATGATTGTTGGATTGTTAGAGTTTATTTCTGTAATGAGATGTTTCGTTTTTGTTTTAGTACAGTGATCAGTACACTTGTTTAGTTTAGTTATTTTTGTTTAAAATTATAAAAGAAAAAAAAATTTAAAATTTTTTTTTGTAGAAATTGATCCTGCTTACTAAAATTTTTCCATATATGCTTAAACATTTCTTTTATATTCATAAAAAGCATGTGTAGAAATAAAATTTTCCTTTCTAGATTATTTTTTTCATGAGAGAAATTCCTGGTGGAAATATGCTATTCTTTCTCTCATGCTTTAGAAATTTTCATGATTCATGTTTATACCAAAACTGAAGTTTGGGGGAAGGGAAAATATTTTGAAATTTAAATATTATTTGTCGTTAATTATTAATATATTTTTTTAAATATTAACATAACTTAAGGATTGAAAATTTTATTTAAGATTACTTCAATTTTTGAATTTATAGATAATTAAGTAATCTTAACTAAAATTTTTATAAGTTTGATTAATTTTAAGAATAAAATTATTTAACTTAAAGAATAATAAGATTAAAATTTTTTCTATTTATAGTAAAGAGAATTGTATTTTTGAAATACTAAGGAATCAAGATTATTACTTAAAAAAGAAAAGATTTAAATCATTTTTGAAAAATACTTATTAAGAATGTCATATTTATTAAGTGAAAATGTATAAATTTTTTAATATAAGTTAAGGATAGTGAAGTTCAAAATCATTAACAGACTATCCAGATATAGTAATTCTCATAAATTAGGAGAAAAAGAAAGAACGGAAATTGGCTTTACTTGATTTATCTTATATGAAGAAAACTAATTACATTTTCAACTTAATTTTTATGTAGAAGCATACTTACTAGAAAAGTTTTCATGAAAGTCTTTTTCTTGTAAATTATCTATGTGACCTTAATATGATAAATTACAATTATTCTTGAAAAAATGAAAATTTTAAAGTCTTATGATTTGGTAATTAAGTATTCTTTAAATTATTAAAATTAACCTTAATTAGTGAAATTTGGTAAATAATTTACTAGTGCATTTATTAAACCAAAAATTACAAGGAATCATAAATATTTAAACTTCATTCCACATATTATACATTTTATGTAATAAAAAGGGTTACTTGAAGACTAGTAACATTTATGTTTTAGGGGAATTTGATCCAGTTAAAAAGTACATATTTTTATGCCTTATTTATGATTCAATTTTTAAGGATATTATACTTTAATAAAATGTATTTTTATGTTTATGGATATAGGTGATGAAAAAAAGAGTTCAAGAAGGAAAAAGGAGCAAAAAGGAGCAAAAATAGAGCTAAAAAGCAAAGTTGCCAAAATTATAGGTCTGGCGCCTAGGCACCAGAATCTGGCAGCTACGCACCAGTTTGATACTGAAGCAGTTAAGATTTTCAAGAATTTTGGGCAGTTATTTTGACAGTTTTAAGCGGTTATCAGACATTCTAGAAGACTGGAAGTTACTCCTGATACATAGGACATGTGATACAATGCATATAGACACAGGAAAATGGTTTTCATCGCGAAGAGGTGCCATCCAAAGTGAAAGGTTACGAAGATCTGGTCACAAAGTATGGCACCTAGGGGCTAGATCTCGACGCCTAGGCACCACAGTTACTTTCTAGAAGATTCACTGAGTTTGGACGAATTTTAAAGAGGTGCCTTAAGCAACCCCTGGTCATTTTTGAAGCTCTATAAAGAGGAGACATTTCTAGAGAAAAGAGAGCTCTCTTGCGCCTGTAAATAGTTCCAGAGAGCCACCAAATACTTTTCTTAAGTATTTTGTGAGTTTATTTTAGTTACTTTGAGTGTTACTACTCAATTCCATGAGTAGTAAGAGAGAGTTTGTAAGAGTTGGTGCTGTTGAAGTCTTGCACTTTGCATTAGAGTCTGTAGGAGTGAAAGCATCACTTGAATGAACATTTCAGATAAGTATTCGTAGCTTGGTCCAAAGTTTAATAAATATGTTTTGTTGTGTGAATTCAATGTGTTATGAGTAGTTACTTTATTTATTCTTTTAGCCAAGAAAAGATAATAATGATAATTTGATTTCATTGGAGAACTTAAACTTAGTTTTAAAAATTATTTTGATGATATTCATACCTGATCTTAATTTACTTTTTAAACTGGCCATTTGATATGTTAAAATCTGTTGAAGAATTCTTAGAACTATCCGGAGATGAATTCTTAACTAGTAAATATCACATGAATCCTTGGGTAATTGAAGACCATGTGCAGGTTATTCAAGGTGAAGTGAAAATAAATAGGAAAATATTATTTATTGGTCGTAGAAGTAATTAGTTTTTAGAGTGACGAACTAAATTCTATTAATTTGGTTTATAGAAAGGGAATGAGTCACTAGTAGGGCCAACCATAGACACCCTTGGACATCTAGAACTGTGAGCCTAGATTAACCCATTCTACTAATAATACATCCTGAACCAATCTATAGATTATCAAATGTTCTTTATACTATCGAATGAAGGTAAAGAATATGAATGCTTCTATTTGGCACAATACCAAAATTTCAAGTTCTCCACGAATGATACTTTTTCTGAAGAATCTTGGATTAGTTGAAAAGGAGAAAGTTGTTTTATTTATACTTGCACAACTTTTACTTTATTGCTACTTTACTTGCATCTAGTTAAAATTTCATAAAACTTAAAATCTGATTTTTGAAAAGAAGAAAAAATTATAATTACTTTTTATTTGAAAATCTAATAATTTCTAAAACTAATCTTCCCTATGGAATCGATAACCAGGACTCCAATAGAGCCCTGTAATATTGGATACGATACGTATACTTGCGTAGTACCTCTGGTATGCAAAATATTTTTTAAAATTATATATTTATTTTTGCATACTACCTTTTGAAATATGAAGTAAAGGATAAATAGTAGTCATAGTTACGGGTCGAGGTCATCACAGTATTTGGCGCCGTTGTTGGGGAAGTGAAAGACAATTTTTAGATTTTTTTCAAATTAAAAATATTTTATATAAACATTTATTTCTTTAAAAATACAAAAATATTTACAAAAAAGATTTTATTTTCAAATCTTTTTGTTTAATTTTTATGTGTAATTCTGGATCTGAAGGATTATTACCTTTTCATTTTGAATTAGAAAGAACAGTTAGAAGAATTAGAAAAGAAGAAAAAATTCAAAAATATCGGAAATGGCTAACTTACATAACAATAATGAAAATCTAATAGAAATTAATGAACAAAATGTTTATAAACCATTAAGGGATTATGCAAACCCTACAACAGATGAACTTCATATTAGTATTATAATTCTTGCTGTAGATACTAATTATTTTGAGCTTAAACCTTTTATTATTCAAATGGATCAAAATAATCAATTTGGAGGTATACCAAATGAGGATCCAAACTTACATCTTGCTATTTCTTAGAACATTGTGCTACCTTTAAATATAATAATGTTTCTGATGATGTTGTTAAGCTTAGACACTTTCTTTCTTCCTTAAAAGATTAAAAAAAGATGTGTCTGAACTCATTAACAACTGGTTCTATTAAAACTTGGGCAGAAATGGCACAATAATTACTTGCAAAATATTTTCCTCCTTCTAAAGCTGCTAAAATTAAGAAATTATATTACTTCTTTTAGTCAATTTGATGGAGAGAAAATTTATGAAACATGGGAAAGATTTAAAGAAATATTAAGAAAATAACCTCATCATGCTTTACCAAATTGGTTAATTATTCAAACATTTTAAAAAGGACTTATTGGATCACATATATCTATTATAGATGCTGCTGCTGGAGGTTCTTTGATGGCCAAGACATTTGATGAAACTTATAACTTAATTGAAGAAATGGCTAACAATAACTTTCAATTGCCATCTGAAAGGGTTAATCCTAAAAGACTAGCAAGTATTCAAGATAATGAAGACTTTTCTATTTTTGTTTTACAAGTGGCTGCGATATCTAAGAAATTGGATAATTTTGCTATTTACGTATCGCATGCAAGTAATGACAATTCTGCAAATATTGATGATTATCAAACAATGGAGACATTGCAAGCTATTGCTAGTAAAACTAAAAACCCTTAATCGACATATTAAAATCCAGGTTGGAAAAATCACCCTAATTTTAATTGGAATAATGGACATCAACAATGGGGTAATAATCAAGTTAATCTAACTGGGAATTAGAATAATCAAGGAAGTTCAAACTTTAGACCTACTTATCCTCCTGGTTTTAACAATCAAGAGAAAAATTTATCTTTAGATGAATTGATCTTGCAACTAGGTAATTAGTTACAAAGTCAAAACACTGCCATTCGAAATATTGAGAATCAGATGGGACAAATTGCTAATTTAATTAATTACAGACCTCAAGGAACAATTCCAAGCAACGTCAAAATTAATCAAAAGAAATTAGAAAATACAATTTTTAACCCATTGGACGGGACAATGTTAGTATTTATGATCGACTTCGAGGTAAGAGTTCAACCGCACCCTCTAGTTCATTACCTACTTCAGGTAGATCTTCTACTTCTCGACCCTCTACTTCTGCTACTGAGCCACCATCCAGTTTTTGGGAAAATATGCATGATAAATTTATAGAGCAGCAAAATATATTACTTTTAACCCATGTAGAGTAGATACAATAGATATGAAAGTGGATCATCTTTTTGAGTACACCCAGAGGAAGAGTGATTTTGATGCAGAGTATTTTGAGACTTTTCTTAGACTCCTTAAGGGTGATCACTCAGTTCTGTTTCCGACCTGCCCTCGATCTCACCATATGATGATCACCAGAATATTAATGTAGATTTTTCTTTTGATGTTGATGAGGATGAGGATACAACTAGTGATGTGTAGATTTCTAGGATTGAGTAGTTGTGTTATTTATGTTATGTTTTGTTAGTGTGTTAGTTTTGGATGTATGTGATGATTTGTTTTTATGTTTGATGCACTGTTCATGTTAGTGTAATTTTTATGTTTAGAGTGTATTGATTCTGAGACACTTAATGTTGTACTGATGATTGTTAGATTGTTAGAGTTTATTTCTGTAATGAGATGTTTTGATTCTATTTTAGTACAGTGATCAGTACACCTGTTTAGTTTAGTTATTTTTGTTTAAAACTATAAAAGAAAAAAGAATAATTTTTTTTTTGTAGAAATTGATCGTGCTTACTAAAATTTTTCTATATATGCTTAAATATTTCTCCTATATTCATAAAAAGCAAGTGTAGAAATAAAATTTTTCTTTCTAGATTATTTTTTTCATAAACATAGAAAAATTCCTGGTGGAAATATGATATTCTTTCTCTCATGCTTTAGAAATTTTCATGATTGATGTTTATACCAAAACTGAAGTTTGGGGGTACAGAAAATACTTTGAAATTTAAATATTATTTGTCCTTAATTACTAATATTTTCGTTATAAATATTAACATAACCTAAGGAATGAAATTTTTTTTTTAAGATTACATAAATTTTTGAATTTAGTAACCTTAACAAAAATTTTAATAAGTTTGATTGATCTTAAGAATATTATTATTTAACTTAAAGAATAATAAGATTAAAATTTTTTCAATTTATAGTAAAGAGAATTATATTTTTTAAATAATAAGGAATCAAGATTATTACTTGAAAAAAATATTGAAATAATTTTTGAAAAATTCTTTTTAAGAATCTCATATTTATTAAGTGAAAATGCATAAGTTTTTAAATATATGTTAAGGATAGTGAAGTTCAAAATCATTAACAGACTATCCAGAAATAATAATCCTCACAAATTATAAAAAAAGAAAAAAGAAAAGAAAAAAAGAAAAAAAGAAGAAAAGAAAAAAAAGAAATGTGAGGAGAAGCTTGAAAAAATGCCTAATAAAAAATTGGCTTCACCTGAATTATCTTATAAGAAGAAAACTAATTAAATTTTTAACTTAATTTTTATGTACAAGCATCCTTACTAGAAAAGTTGATCTTGCAACTAGGTAATCAGTTACAAAGTCAAAACACTACCATTCGAAATATTGAGAATCAGATGGGACAAATTGCTAATTTAATTAATTACAGACCTCAAGGAACACTTCCTAGCAACGTCGAAATTAATCAAAAAAATTGGAAAAGACCATGAACAAGAAAAAGTTGTACAACTTAGAAGTGGAAAGGAATTAAAAGAGAAAATTCAGAATAAAATTGAAAAAGTGAGAGAGGTTGATGAGATTGAAAAACCTAAAGAAACTCTTTCCCCAAGTAAAGATCAAACTGTAATTCCTATTGAAGTGGAAGTTAAAAGACCACCACCACCTTTTCCTTAAAGACTAAAACAACAGAAGCTTGACCATTAATTTCCTAAGTTCTTTGAGATTTTTAAGAAACTTACCAACAACATTCCTTTTGCTGAAGCTTTGGAACAAATGCCGATTTATGCAAACTTTTTGAAGGGTATTTTAAGCAAGAAATGAAAATTTAAAGCTTATGAAACTATTGCGTTAAATGAAGATTCTAGAACAATAATTCAAAAGAAAATTCCTCAGAAGCTTAAAGATCGTGGAAGTTTAACTATACCATGTGCTATTGGAGAAAAATTTTGTGGAAAAGCCTTATGTGATCTACGAGCAAGTATTAATCTCATGCCATTTTCTATCTTTCAAAGGTTAGATTTAGGAGAGATTTCTCCCACCACTAAAATCCTTCAGTTAGCTGATCGATCTATTACATATCCTAAAGGAGTTATAGAGTATGTTCTTATTAAAATGGATAAATTTATCTTCCTAGTAGATTTCATTGTATTTGATATGGAAGAAGATAAAGAAATACATATTATTTTAGGGAGACCTTTTCCAGCTACTGGATGTGCTATGATTGATGTGCAAAAAGGAGAATTAACAATGAGAGTTAATGATCAAGAGATAACATTTAATGTTCTGAAATCAATGAGGTATCCTTACAAAGAAAAATGCTATCGGATGGATATTATTGATTATATAATTGAAATGCATTATCAAGAAAAATGTAAAGTCATTTCTGAAGAAAAAATGATGAATCTATGTTATATAATGAGTCATTAAATCAAGAAATTGAAGAAGTGAATGAAGAAAATTTATTAGAAGAAACTCATTATATTCATGATAATTGGGAAATTATAGACACGACTAAAAATGATATACTTTTACCCTCAGTTGAAAAGCACCTGAACTGGAATTAAAAATGTTACCTACACATTTAAAGTATACATTTCTTGGAAATTCATTAACTTTACTTGTGATTATATCTTCAGAACTAAGCAAAAATCAAGAAAAAAAAATTAATAAGGGCTCTAAAGAACTATAAGAATGCTTTTGGTTGGACTATTGCAGAAATAAGAGGAATAGGCCCTTCAATCTGTATGCATAGGTTTTTAATGGAAGAAAATTGTAAACTTACTTTTGAACCTCAAAGAAGATTGAATCTAATTATGAAAGAGGTTGTTAAAAAAGAGATTTTAAAATGGTTAGATGCTGGAATTATTTAACCTATTTCGGATAGTAAAGGGGTAAGTCCTATTCAGTGTGTTCCGAAGAAAGGAGGAGTAACTATCATTGTTAATGATAAAAATGAATTAATCCCTACAATACAAGTTACTGGATGTCGAATTTGTATCGATTATCGAAAATTAAATAATACCACTAGAAAGGATCATTTTCCTTTACCTTTCTTTGATCAGATGCTGGATAATTTAGCTGGACACTCATATTTCAATTTTTGGATGAATATTCTGGATATAATCAATTACACGTTGCTCTTGAGGACCAAGAGAAAACAACATTTACAAGTCCTTATGGAACATTTGCCTTTAGAAGAATGCCTTTTGGTTTATGTAATGCACCTGCAACTTTTGAGAGATGTATGATGTCAATATTCTGTGATCTAATTGAGAAAGGAATTGAAGTATTTATGGGCAATTTTTCAATATAAGGAAGTTCTTTTGAGTCTTTCTTGGAAAATATAACAAAAGTCATGAAAAGATGTGAAGAAAAAAATGTGGTTCTAATTTGGGAAAAATGTCAATTTATGGTCACAAAAGGAATTATACTTGGACATTAAATTTCACAAAAAGGGATGGAAGTTGATCAAGAAAAAGTGAAAATTGTTGTTGAACTTCAACCACCTACTACTGTTTCTAATGTGAGAAGTTTTCTGGGTCATGCTGGATATTATAAAAGAAATATAAAGGATTTTTCTAAGATTGCTAAACCTCCTTATCATTTATTAGAAAAAGAAGCTAAGTTTGAATTTAATGAAGACTGTCTGAATACTTTCAATATTCTAAAAGAGAAATTAGTCACCGCACCTGTCATTGCTAAGTTTGGAGTAAACCTTTTGAATTAATGTGTGATGCAAGTGATTATTGCTATTGGAGCTGTATTGGGACAAAAATTTGAGAAAATTTTCAAAGTTATATATTATGCTAGCAAAACTCTTGATGGAACTCAAATAAATTACCCAACTACTAAGAAAGAGCTCTTAGCAATAGTATATGCCTTTGATAAATTTAAATCTTATCTTTTTGGGAACTAATGTATCGTACATACTAATCATTATGCTATTAAGTATTTAATGTCTAACAATGATTCTAGACCTAGATTGATAAGATGGATTATACTTTTACAAGAATTTGATTTTCAAATATTGGACAGAAAAGAAGCTGACAACCAAATTGCTGATCATTTATCTAGAATTAAAATGATAGTGAGAAGATTACTGAAGAAAACATAAATGAGAAATTCCCTGATGAACAATTATATGTTATTCAATGATTACAAACGCCTTGGTATGTAGATATAGTTAACTATTTGGTTAGCAACATTTTACCATATGGATTGAATATCAAATATATTAAGAAATTCAAGAATGATTCTAAATAATATTGTCGGCATATTTTTAGGTTGTGTGTTTCATTTTGAAAAGGGGTCGCCTAACAGAAATTGTCGGCGAATTTTAGATTTTAAATTTAATTTAAATATGTATATATGGTTTAGAAAGTAGTATTTGATTTTGAAAAAAATTTTGAATTTGAAAATTTGAAGATATGAAATCAAAATGATCTCACATCCCAAATAGTTTATATAAATGAGCGCCACATCACAAGCTGTGTATCTATCCCGAAGAATAGACACACTACTTGATAATGGGGCTCATTTAAATAAACTAGAAGATTTTTGACATTCGTTTGATCTGCGAGTCAATTTTATAAGCTGACAAGTTCCCCTGCTTAATATAAATGAATTAAGCAGGGTTTATATTACCTTGGTTCTTAAAGTTCCCTATAAGGGCAAACCCCTATAGTTAATTACATCTTAAATGACGGGAATCATCTAAGAAAACTCTCGATAATGATCAGTGGTTTTGCTCTCAAGAATTTCAAAGTTTAAGGTTTTCAAACAATTTTATTTTTAGAAAATTTCAATAGGGAATGACTCAAAATTGGAACAAGTTACTTTTGAGGATCCAAAGGAAGAGAAGTAGGAGAAGCTGAGGATCCAAGAAGAATCTTGGAAACTCCCCAAACTATCCTATTGTTTGGCTCAGTTTTAAGAAAATCCTAATTTTATTTGATATTTCAATCTTGCTGATGTTGACCTCATTTTTGATGAGGTCTTCTCTTCTTCTCTTTAGTACTTAGGATCTAGCCTTAGGCTTTTCCTTTGACTATCTTAGAGGACTAGAATTGGGACCCACCTTTTAGAAATTCAAACCACTTCTTAACTCCTGCAAACTCTACAAACTTGACTATAGACCCCTAATCACCTAGAGGGTTGAAATCGAATGTGGAAGTTTAAAGGATGAGTTCTATAGGACTCCTTGGCCTTAGGACTACCACAGGTGGCACGGTGCAGTGAAGGGGCTGACTTACACACACACACTACACTTATACACTACACTTTCACATACCTCCTAAAACCACACCCATACCTAACTTGACCTCCTGACTCATGTAGGTGATTCACATGGATGGTCCTTAACCCCTAAGCCCTTGGTTAAGAGGGTTAGGAACAACATAGTGAATGCCTCAAACGAGTCCCTTCATGGCTCATGTGGGCTTGATGTGGCTTCATGGCTCAACCAAAATGATTTCATTCCACTCAAATTTACCCAATCTTCAATTTTTCAAATCTTCAATTTTTCAAATCTTCGATTTTTGACCCCGGGACCCTACACCCGCCTAACCTACCCAAAGCCCTTGAAATTAGCCAAATTTTTCAAAATTTCTAAATCACCCAAAATTCCCCAAAATCAATCCCAAACATTTCCACATCACTCAAATTGATCATCCATACCCAAAAATACCAAAAATTACAAAAATACCTCCCAATACCCTCCAAGTACCCAAAATACCCCTCTTGACCCAAAAAATTCAAAAATTCAGAAAATTCCTAGAAAATTCCAGAAAATCCCAAATATTACCAATTTCATTTTGTTCAACTACACTATGGGCCAATTTTGTCAGTTTACCCTACTTTTGTCAAAACCCCAATTTGACCCATTTTAACCACTAAGTGAACCCGATGTCGAACCAAACCTACCCAATTGACCCAAATTCTGGTCCAATTCAATTCTAAACTTCAATTCAATATTCTCAACACCAATCTAGACCAAATCCAAGTCCAATTTGATTGACATTTGGATCCAATTTCACTTTTGGCCTTAAAGCCCAATTTGGACACTTTTCTAAATCTTCCTTAGCATCCCCACAAGAAAAACACTAACATGATTTGCCAAAAATTTAGACCCAAACCCCACTCAAATTAAACCCAAAGCTAAAAGGCCCAATTTTGACCTAAACCCAAACCTAACCCAAATGAGCCCAAACCCCAAAATCAAAGCCCAACCAAAGTCGAAACCTCTTTGAAACACTCCCATAAACATTTCTCAACATTACTTTTACATCAATTTCAACCCTAGTCCAACATTGGCCCAACTTGGCCCACTTGGACCTATATTGGCCCATTCACCAAAAGAGCCCAAATTCAACCCAATTCAAACCCAAATCACCCCCAATTTGCTTCAAGTCACTCATGACACATCCATGAGCTAAACCCAACAATTATTTGGCCCAACCTCTTTACAAAATTCCCATCCATAAATTCATTTTTAAACATAAAGGCCCATTCCTTAAACCATTTTAAAAAACCCATCTTTTACCACATCCAAAGGCCCAAAATTGGTCTCAAAGCCCACATGACATTTCCCCTCATCATACTTTCAATTAAACTCGATACCTAAGTCCTAAATTCATCATCAAATCATTCCAAATCAAGTTTCATACAAATTTCCATCAAATTACCAAAAATTCTTAAAATCCATTTTCATGAAATTGACGAAGCTTTCCCCAAGCCAAAGACAAGCCATGCAAGCCATGGACATGCCACATGAAGCCATGGAGAGTTTGACATGTGATCGAAGCCATTAATGGAAAAAGGAGGACCCCCTTTCCTAATCCTTCTTAAGCCTTTTTTTACCTTAAGCATGTCGCACTCTAAACCATGCTTTGCCACCTAATCCTTGATGGAGACTCCACCACACATGGGAGATTGACCCACCTGACTTCCTCAGCCCAAAACCAGGTCATGGGGAGGTGCACCCAACCCATTTGCATGGGTTGACCAAAATAAGGTAAAATGACCCCTTCCCATTTCTACATTGATTCAACCACTTTACACATGTCAAACCTCAATTGAATGCACCAAACCCCAGCCCTGACCCACCTGAACAAGATGGTGACCAATGCACGGCCGGCCGGCCACCGGGCCGCCGGAAAACACCATGGCCGAGAGCTCACATGTGAGCCGACTTTGGGATTCTACCTTGCTTGAGCTGCCCCATGCCCAATGGCCACCATGTGCGTCTCGCCCTTGACCTAGCGGTCGATACCAAGCCCTAACTCTCCACGGGAGGCCCTCCGCCCTCTTCATTTAAACACCACCCCTCTCGGCCATGAGAGGTGCTTGAAACAAACCTTAAGGAATTTGATCCCCACTCGAAATCCCCCTGCCATTTCCTCTCTGCGAGCTCGATTTCGAAGTTGAAATCCAAGCCCAAAACCGGGACACTTCTCCACGGTGAACCGATCCCCAGAATTGATTGGTCCTACACCTTCACCGGACAGAGAAGGTGTCCACCGGCAAAAGCCCCATCTCCGGAGCCACCCGGTTGGTCCGGCCTCCAAGCTTTGTGATCGAGTCGTGGTTGAAATCCTACCTAGGCAATTCACCGGACCGGGAGACTTCATGCGGGAGCTTGTTGGGATCAGATCGAAGGTGAAACAACCCTCAGATCGAAGCCACACTTCTCTGAGCAAAGGTATGGCCTCACTCTTCTTCCCGAGCTTCTGAACATTCTCCATTTTTATTGAGTAAATTTCATCCCACATAAACCATATGGATGTGTTCGTCTTCTCGAGACGAATCCATAGAGCATAAGAACGTTAAATTTGGTCAAGTATCGAGTGAGATCTTAGGCCTAGAAGATGGACAGTTCTCGGGCTAGGAGGCTTAGGGACGATGAACGGATGCCATTCATTCAATACACACGCGGACGGAAGGCTCGGATGGCGTCGGACCAGGAGATGGTACGTGAACCGCGGGACCCGGAGCGCTGAGTCAGATGGCGGCGTCGAATGGGGGCGCGACACGCGGCGTTTCGGAGCTGTCGAGGTTGACGCGGCGCCGCGTGGATAAATAGAAAATTAGGGTATTTTTCATTTATTTAACTCCCTAAACTTGGAAAATTCATAACTTTGTGTAGGAAAATCATAAAAATAAAATAAAAATACTCTCTTGCTCAGTGAACAGAGGAGAATAATGTGGAAAAGAAATCATTTAATTTCATCAAGTATTTTATTTTTAATAATTTATTTACTCTCTTTACATTTTTAATTCTCCATGCATGTATACAATTCACCATGGCATGAGACCATAGGGCTTTTGAAGCCTCCGAATTTGGGAACATTCCCTGAATTTTCCAAAGTCAGAGGCCATCCCTATGAGAAGTTATTTATTTTTCAAATTCATGTTACTATTTTGAGTATTTTAATTTCAATAATTAGCATGTTGTGAAATAAATTCTAGGAAAATTTGGTGATGTTCCTTATGACCAGAGGACCCTAGGAAAAATAGGTTTTGAGTTAGTTCATTTAAAATAACCTTAATTGGATTAAACACCCAAAATAGATCCCTAATTAATTAGAGCTAACCATACATCAAATTGACTTGAAATAAACTCTCCATTGACCTTTAAGATCAGAGGAACCCACCATAAAAATTTGAAGTCAATTGGACTTGGTTAGCCCTACTAAATGGGTTGATTAAGCCATTTAGTCAATTTGAACTTTAAAAATTCATAACTTTCAAAATATCTTTCAAAAATTCTCCAAATTGGTTTTGGAGCCTCTCTGATATTAGGGGAATTTAAGAAAATTAAAATTTCAATTTTCTAAAATAAGTTGATTTTTAATATTATTTTAATATTTTTAATAATTACAAAATAATAAAAATCACAAAAATAATAAAATTCACCAAAATGTCACATTTTGAATTTTAATCACTTAGGAACAAACCCCATATTTTTCTTAGGTCTATTTAATGACATATTAAATTTTAAAGCCCTAGGGTAATTTTAAAATTAAAAAAAATGTATTTTCTAGCTTTTTCACTGAAATAATTATAATAAATCATAGAAAAATCAAAAAATTGCAAAAATTAATTCTCTAATTTCCTTGATATTAGAGAGATTTTTGAAAAATATAAAATTCATTTTTCAACATTTATTTTATTTTTAAATTAATTAACACTCCAAAACTTAAAATAATTATAATAAAAATAATATAATTCAAAAAATCACCAAAATTGGTCCAAGTGGTCCTCGGATCATTAGGAATATCCCTTAATTTTCTTAAGGATAGAAACTTTCCCTTGGTCATGTTATTAAATTTTCCTTGGAAACTTCTATTTTCTACCAAAAATAATTATATAAATAAATTAAATACAGAAAATTCACATTTTCTCCTCTCATGTCTTTATTGACTTATGAGTGAAGTCACATAAAAATTTCAAGTTTATTTGAGCTCAATTTAGTGAGTTATGAAATTATTAAGCTTAAAGGGCAAAGTGGTAATTAAAATTTTAATCCTTAATTAAAAGGTTTAATAAAAAATTAACAAGTAAAATATTTGATCTTAATCTGATTTGGATGATTGAAATTTAAATAATTAAAGGGTAGAAACCCATTAAGCAATTTAAAATAATTAAACCTTAATTAAATAATTGATTAAATTTGGGAAGAATAATAAAATTGGAATTATTAAAATAGGGATATTGTTGGGAAGAGATTTATTCTTTAATTTAAAAATCCCTAAATTAATCATCTCATTAATATTCAATTCTTAATTAAAGTGATAACTCAAATTTAAAATATTAAAAGACTTAATCATTAAACTAAAGTTAAATTATTAAACTCTTTTAAAATTCCGATTAAAGTTAAAAATAAAATTAAATTAAAGATTTAATTAAATTAAGTAAATTAAATTGAATTAAATTAAATTAAATCAAATTAAATTAAATTAAAGATTAATTGAATTAAATTAAATTAAATTAAATAAACAAATTAAATTAAATTAAATGAATAAATTAAATTAAATTAAATTAAAAAAATAAAATTAAATTTAAATTAAATTAAGTTAAAACAAATTAAATTAAATTAAATTAAATTAAATTAAATTAAATTAAAATTAAATCAAATTAAATTAAATTAAAGGAAATTAAATCAAATCAAATTAAATTAATCTAACATCAAATCAAACTAAATTGAATTAAATTAAATTAAATTAAATTAAAACTAAATTAAATTAAATTAAATTAAATTAAATTGAATTAAATATAACATCACCAATGACATAAAGAATTCAAAATAAATCTAAAATAACTTGAACACTATTCCAAACTTAAACTCATTAATTGAATTCAAACTAAATCACAAATTTACCCTCAAAAGCTTTAGTTGTCATAACTCCTAAACAGAATATTAAATGAAATGTTACTTCACTTATAGGAGATTCAAACATCCTAGTTCGCTGAGTAAGATAATAACAAAACTTAACTAAACTTCGGATGGTTAATTCATTTGTGTAATTGAATTCATTTGGACTTAAAACAATCCTAGAAATATTGAAAAGATGTTTAAGATTTGCCTTAAGCACTTCCTCGATATGATAGGATGTTCATAAGAACAATTGAACTTAATTGTTCTTTGATGAAGAAAATCGTCTTCAAACAAAAACACAAGGAACTTAGACGTCATAGGAAATGACTAGCTATAGGATTAGGAATTTGGTAGAAAACCATAACCCTTCCCTTAGCTTTACCTAGGAACTTGCTTAAATATTCTAATTGTGTCTTAAGTGCAGCTTGGGCAGACGGGAAGACCCTCCAGGTACGCTTTTATTTTATTGCAATTTACTTTCTTACAATTTACATTATCGCAATTTATTTAACCGCATTACACTTACTTTTCTTGCATGATAAACAATTGTTGCATAAAAACCCACACCCTTAGGATAGTCCCTAAAACTGAAACCAAAACTAACTTAAAAGTTATTGCAAGATAAAATTCATCGCCACAACATTTCAAAATATAAAACAACTCAAAATTTAATTACAAATAGAACACAAAACTACAATTACAACTAAATTAAAACGTCCTCTTGGATGATCGGGAATACCTCGGATGATGTAACCTACGTGTTGCTTAACGGGATTTCCACGGTGCTAAATGAAAGTGTGAAACTCATTCAGTTGAGTTTAGCAAATTCATCTGGACTAAGTGAATCCGATAAAAATAATGATGCCGGAAGGATGGAACCGTGGGATCTTAACCGGTGTCGTTATAATCAACTTTAAGATTTGTTTTATTTAAAATAGTGAAAACACTTAGAAATTAAGATTTTCTCTAAACCAAAACACTTTTCTCATCCCCTGATTTATGATTTCTAAAACTAAACCTCTGCAACAACAAGAAGCTTGGAGCATGGTGGGCAGCACGGCTATCGTCACCAGCAAAACTCGAGTCTACTTCAGCAAAGCTTTCTTAGAATTAAATAACCAATCCATAGGACTTCGAGGTAGTTTGCCTAGTGCAACATAAATCCTCAACTCTTCGTTAGGCATTTGCATTGCAAATTAAGCCCTAATCGGTCTTAGGATTCCGAGGTAGTCGTCGATACGACATAAACCCTCACATCTTCGAAGTTTATTTGTATGACTCTATCATATAAATATAAGCCCTAATTAATTAAAATTGGCATGATCGAAACATTAAATAACATTAGGAATTTTCCTAAATCCAAGCCAAACAATAAGATAGTCGGGAAATTACCGAAGTTCATTTCGAATCTGTGATTTCTCCTACTTTTCTTCCTTTGAATTCTCAAAACAAAATGTTCCAAACTTGATCCATTCCCTATTAAAATTCCAGAATTCAATCCTTTGAAAACTTAAACTTTGAAATCCTTGAGAGCAGAATTATTGATTATTATCGAGAGTTTTCTTAGGTGATTCCCGTCACTTAAGATGTAATTAACTATAGGGGCTTGCCCTTATAGGGAATTTTAAAGAACCCGGGTAATATAAACCTCGTTTAATGCTTTCATATTAAGCGGGGAATTTGTCGGCTTAAAAAATTGGTTCGCGGACGAAACGGATGTCATGAAATCTTCTAGTTTATTTAATCGAGCCCCACCATCAAGCAGTGTGTCTATCCTTAGGGATAGATACACGGTTTGTGGTGCGGTGCTCGTTCATATAAACTATTTGGGATGTGAGATCGGTTTCATCTCATATCTTTAAATCTTTAAATTTAAAATTATTTTCAAAATCCAATACTACTTTTCAAATTATTTATTTAAACTAAATCAAAAATACGCCGACAACTTCTGTTAGGCGACCCCTTTTCATAATAAAACACATAACCTAAAAATATGCCGACAACTTCTGGCGACTCTGCTGGGGACAATTCCTCTCTCCATTTTAATCAAAAAATTCTGCTTTCAAAAATCGGTAGTGTATCCATGTCCTTAATGGGTCGAACTACCCTTCTTTCCGTTGGAATACTATGTTCATTTCTACCTTGAACAAGTATAGCCAACATTCTCTCGGATTTAGGAGCCACTGTTTAGACACCCCTAAACAGAGAGGTTCCGAGATCCTTTTACCTCATTTATGAGGTGGGGTGGACCTCGATAGGTGTTAGTTTAGGAATGATCCTTCGAGTCGAGAAGTCTTGCATAAGACTTTCTTTTCCTTTCCAACTCTGAATCGGATTCATTACCTTCTCTACACCTTTGAACATTCCGTTCTAAATAAACAAAACCTTTAATAAATGATTCTTTTAACAAATGATTCCTTCTTATAAATACATGAACAAGAATGTGTTCGGACTCTTTTCAATTCCTTTCTTTTCGTCCTAAAGAAAAGAAGCATAACTTAGGACCGACAACCGGAATCTACCTGCGAAATGGAAGCCCCAAAGCTGATTTTCTCCTTCACCAATGGACTGGACTTCATTGTTTATAAGGATGAGATCTGCCCGACAATGGGATCATCCGGTTTGGACAAGGATTTGAGAACACGAATGTCAAGATCACCGACGTTTCCCTTTTCGCACCGACAAACAAAGTATCCGAAGCTAAGAAGCCGCCGATCGAGTTCGACCTTAGGTCAATCCATGAGTTTCCTCCCTACAAAGATCCGTGAGAGGAGATCTGCTTGTCCGCGAGGAGGACCATTCTTGCTACCCCCATCTGGTCTAGTTGTTTCGCACCTACCCGGCTTCGACCAAATTAAAGGGGAAGGAAATCCGAATTATGGTGAACACTGTTACCGTGGAGGGTATAGACTTTCTGTGAGACCTTCGTTTTTGAAATCGGGTCCAGCTCAAGAATTCCATCACTAACAAGGACCCAAAGAAGGAACAGAAGTAGGAAGATTGCCAGGAAGGCCAGAGCTACTGAAGTTGCTTTCCTGAAGGAAATCCCAGAAATCCCTGAGTACACACCACTACCTGAATATATACCGTTGCCTGAAGATACACCCTTTTTGGAAGGAAGCAGATTCCATCCCCTTTCCGCCGCAGGTGACGAGGAAAATGTACGCAGGATTGCTTCTACATTACCTCGACCGACATACTACGATGACAACAGAAGGAAAAGGGCTAGGATCACGCCATTTGCCCGACTACAGACTGTAGTCGAGAAACTAGCGAAGAAAGAGAAATGCCCCGTATCGGAGATTCTACGAAGGATAGGGCGGGTGCCAGTCAAATCCCGTCTTGGGCCCCGAGTAGAACTGCCATCGTTGCAGAAAAGCCAAGTAAAAGGATGAAGGCTAGTCACGCTCGTCGTCGTTTCGGGATTACAGATTAGGGAGGATACCACCTTCCGGCGATTTGGGTCGACGGACCATCCGGTCCTAGACACTTCCGCTGCTAGAAGGATGGTATGGCGTCCCACTACTTGGACAGTCGAGATTGAAACAACGGCTGAGAAGGAAAGTCTCGTCGGGAGACTTGAATGCGAAGAAAGTGCTCTTGCGAGTAAAGGGGACTCGCGAGAAAGGAACCCGGCAGCTATCACACGACAACTGTGAAGATGCACAGAAAAGACCACTAGAGGGCGCTATGGAAAAATTGAGGACTGATATTCGATGACTAGCAAAAGAAAGAGAAGAGAAATTCAGAGACAAAATCGATTCATCAGAATTCATGGACGACGAGTATGCGAAAATCAACATGGTCGAAACACGAGCTTCATCGGCTTCACGAGGTGCTCCTGCGACCGCGAAAGAGAGGAGCCGAAGTGATGAGAAGACAGCTTCAAGAGAAAGACGACACGATAGCCCAAATGGCGAAGAGGATGGAAGAGATAGCTGTAGCTCTAGCCACTCTCCAGAGTCAAGTGCAACCCCAAAGGGAGACACCCGCAGAGGTCATTCACATTGTGGACGGAGGAAAGGAGATTACATCCGTGAACGGGGATGATCAGCTAAAGAAAGATACAACACAAAGTATGATTCCAGAAAAGGATATCAAGAGCTTGGTGGAACGAGCGAGTGCGAGAAGCCTTAGCACAATCGAAGAGTGGGACATCCATTCGGACGGGTAGACCTTACCGGAAGAATTCGACGCCATCCGATACCCGAAAGGCTTCGTACCACCTCTGTTCAAGACCTTCGATGGAACCGGGAACCCCCGACAGCATGTTACACACTTTCGTGCCAGTTGTTGCAATGTCGGCGGGAGCGATGCATTACTCTTCTGACAGTTCGTCAGCAGTGTGTCAGGGATCGCCTTTGATTGGTATGCAGAATTACCAAATGGTTCGGTGAAGACGTTCTCAGAACTAGAAAACCTTTTCATCAAGAGATTCGCCGGAGCTCAGTACCACATCACTATAGGTGATTTAGTGGTAGAGAAACAGAAGCCGAACGAAACTTTGGTGGAACTTAAGCATGAAGTGTGAACCACAACTACAAGAACAACATGCGGTCGGCATCTTACTTAAAAGAATTCACGGCCCGATAGCACTTCTCCTCAATGGATTCACTATTAAGACTTTCGAGAAGTTGTTAAGCAAGGCCGGGAGCTTGCAAGAGGAGGCGAAGCAATTAAGTTTCGCCGACAAGACGGACAAGCAAAAGCTCGTGAAGGCTTTTGAAAAGAAATCCGGGATCGTTACAGCAGTTGACAAAGGAAAGCAACCGATACAAATATCGTCAGAACGGCCGCAACAACCTCAACAGAATTATCAACAACCCCGACCCAGCTATCAGTCATCTCAACAGTATGAACAACCTCCTCGTCCGCAACGTACATTAAGGGAGCTTCTGAGCAGGGAATATCCATTCAAGAATGAAGCGATGCCGAAAATGTTCCGTAGTCTGATGAAGACTCCAGATTTCCAGCTGCCAGAGCCTAAGAGACCAGAGGAAGTCAACAAGAAAAGTGATCCCAACTTTTGCCCTTATCACCAGATGCTTGGACACAAGATAGAAGATTGCATTACCTTCAAAAGTTGGCTCAATGACAACCTTCGGAAAGGGAATATAACAATCCCGAAGGAGTACATGAAGGAACCCCAGAAAGGAGGTTCCGTCAATGTTATCTCAACTGATCCCATCATCCCGATAGATCCCTATACGACTGACGATGGATGGACTACCGCTTGGACAAGGTCTTCGAAAAAGATTTTAGACAGCATCCAAACCGCTTCGGTGCGAGCTTCAATTCAGAGTCCGAAACCTGCCAAGTCGGCACTATCACTTGCGATAGAAGAACCACCTCAACAGGAGACGATTGAAGAGAAGAAGAAAATCGACGAAGAAGAGAGGACCGAGGCTCCTAAGGCTAGATTAGGGGCTGCTTATCCTAGGATAGTTGTTTCTGATTCGGGGGAGAAATCCTCGAACCTCGACTCTGTATGATTATCTCGCTCACTTCGGTGGGATCATATAATGATAAGGGTGATGGCGTTGGCTACGTTTTGATTGTTTCTAAAGATTACGTAACTAGCGACAATCCGGACATCGATTTCGATACCAACGACAATTCTCAAATCATACACAATCTCGACGATCAAAATAACGAAGAAGACATCCATCGAGGAGGCTACGAGAGTTCAACAAGCAACGAATCTATCTGTGAGTTTCGAGGAGCTCCAATCACAATAGAGTTAGAGCCTTCAGACTCTGAAGCTAATCCGGAAGAGCCTGTCATTCCGATTCAGGAAGAAACACTAGCAATATCAACACTAGATTCAGAAGAAATTATAGAAGTCAACTTAAGAAGTGGAAGAGTTCTACCTCCGAGAATGGGTCCAAAGGACAAAGGAAAGCAGGTGGTTGTTCAAGAAGAACCAACCCCGGTAGAAGAAATACCCATTCGAGAAGAAGCCGAGACACATAGAAATAAAGTGGACTACAACGTGCTAGCCCATCTTAGGAAACTACCGGCCAAACTGAGCATTTACGATGCTCTCATCTTATCAAAGGAGATGAGAGAAGCTCTGATCAAGGCCTTACTTGATCCGAAAATTTGCTTAGCTCAAATGGCTGGAGATTCCTTAGATGAGGTTTGTTCGTTAAAAGAACAGCGAGGTGTTACCTTCACGGACAATGACCTACTACTTGGGACAGCAGATCACAACCGACCGTTGTACATTTCAGATTACTGATTGGGAAGTTTACGCTCTCGCGAGTATTGGTGGATCCAGGAGCATCAATCAATATAATGAGTCTCCGAACACTAGCATATTTGGAAATTGATGCTCGTGAGCTCGAGGCCAACAAAATGTTATTAAGAGGATTCAACCAGAAAGGAGAAAGAGCCCTCGGGTAAATAACGCTACTAATGAAGACCGGTGACTTAGCAAAGACAACCGCAAAATTTCACATAATTGATTCAGAAACGTCGTTCAACGCTCTACTGGGCCGACCATGGATACATGAAAACAGGATGGTACCATCATCTCTACATCAGTGCATCAAATACTATGATGGAGGGGAACAGTGCATCAAAGGTGACGATAATAAGACGCAGCTTATTATGAGATTGGAATCCATGAAGACGCAGCTTATTATGTACCACCGAAGTCTCCAGAGATACCGTAACAAATGAAGCAAAGAAAGTTCGGGACAACGAAGAATCTAAAGTTCTAGTCCAACAGTCACTCACCACTCCCCTCCGGCGAGATGGTGAAGGTTTCTCCACAACTCGCATCCGAGGTCGAGGCCGGGGACGAGGCCGTGGTAGAGACGTTAGGACGATTGGACAGAGGAAACCAGCCATCAATGTTGATTGGGAAGATAGTTCTGAAGAAGAAAAAGAAATCAAGCAAGAAGCAGCAACAATAAGTCGGAAGAAGCCGCAATTCAAGATCTCCCTCGAAGATGAAAAGAATGAAGAATACAAATCAATGTACGAGAAGATTAACCACTACGTACATACTATGACCCTAACCCCGATCCATTCTAACAAGATCGAGGGTATGGTGGTCAAAGAGGTACGTAGCGACGGTGCAAAGCCAATCAAATTCTACTGTGGTGCTTCTTCCTCCAAAACTGAAAAGAATATACAATTTGAAGATGTCACTTCATCAGAATTAATGGAATTACCTTTTGAGTGGTACTCTCCCTGTGTTCAAAATTTAATTCAACGTGGTTTCTTACCTCGACAATGGACAAAAGGTCAATCACAACATTTTGAAAAATTATGGAATAATTCCGGTCGTCCACCCAATTCAAAGCATGGACTCGGATTTGGCACAGTAGGATCAGTTGATGATACTGAATTTTGCTTGGTTGTCACTTGCGAATCTAATGAAAACTGCATGGAAACTACAGACGAACTCGAAGATTTACAAATTGGAGACGCTCCACCAGAATTCGAAGAAGAGATTAAATCTACAATAGATGAACTAACGGAAGTTAACTTAGGTACTAGAGAAGAGCCTAGACCTACCTTTGTTAGCTCCTTACTCAATAAAGAAGACTCCAAAGAAATAATCAAGTTATTAATGGAATTTAAAGACTGTTTTGTTTGGAACTATGATGAAATGCCAGGATTAGCTCCAGAGGTCGCAGTCCATAAGCTAGGAGTGGATCCTACTTCTGTCCCAGTCAGACAAGGTCCCAGAAGAATGCGTCTAGAAATCGAACAACAAGTCATAGCCGAAGTTAAAAAGCTAATAGATGCCAAATTTGTCCGTGAAGAACAATACTCGACCTAGTTAGCTAATGTGGTGCCAGTCAGAAAGAAGAATGGTCAGATCAGAATTTGTGTGGACTTCAGAGATTTAAACAAGGCATATCCAAAGGATGAATTCCCTCTACCGATCCCAGAACTAATGATCGACATTGCTTCAACGCATGAGATATTTTCATTCATGGATGGATCTTCAGGATACAACCAGATAAAAATGGCTCCAGAAGATGAAAAGCTTACAACATTCAGAACGCCGATCGGAGTATATTGCTACACGGTGATGCCATTCGGATCGAAGAACGCGAGAGCAACCTACCGAAGAGCAATGACAAGAATTTTTGATGATCTCATCCACAATCAAGTCGAATGCTACATGGACGATGTGGTCATCAAAAGCAAAGTAAAGGAAAACCACCTGTATGATTTGAGAATTGTTTTCGAACGATTAAGACAATTTAACCTTAAGACGAATCCCTTAAAATGCGCCTTCGGCTTCACCTCCTGGAAATTCTTAGGATTCGTTGTCCGACATCGTGGAATTGAAATCGACCCGAAAAAGATTAAAGCTATCTTAGAAATGCCGCCTCCCAAAACCTTAAAACAACTACGATCTTTTCAAGGGAAGTTGGCATATCTTCGACGCTTTATCTCGAACTTGTCAGGTAGGTGTCGACCTTTCTCGGCACTAGTTAAAAAGGACGCCAAATTTATTTAGGAAGAGAAATGCCGGAAGGCCTTCGAGGACATTAAACAATATTTAATGACACCTCCTGTCTTAGCAGCCCCAGTCTCAGGTAGACCGCTGATACTTTACACCGCGGCTTTAGACGACTCTCTCGGAGCCCTGTTAGCTCAGGCACTACATGCTTTCTCATAAGGTCAACCTGATCTCGAAATTTAATCCATTGCAATACTTGATGACTCGTCCAATACTTTCCGGCAGGCTTGCCAGATGGTCAATGATATTATTTCAATTCGATATAACTTTCGTGCCTCTTCGTGCCGTAAAGGGACAAGTCTTAGAAGACTTTCTCGCAGCACACCCTTTGCCGGCAGAATCTCCCCTCAATGACGATTTGCCAGATGAACAAATAATGAGCCTGGAAGACCCTGATGATCGACGTTGGGAATTATATTTCGACGGAGCATCTTCAACACACAAAGACGAAGATTCGCAAGTGATAGTGCCGTGAGGCGGGAATCGGGCTAATCTTTATAACACCGGAGCGGGGGATGTTAAGATACTCCTACCACTTAACAGAACCTTGTACAAACAACGAAGCAGAATACGAAGCCCTCATAACGGGACTGGAATTAACTATTAAAATGGGGATAACAGACATCAACATCTACGGGGATTCACAGTTAATCATTCAACAGATCGCCGGACAGTACAGAATTTTAAAGCCAAGACTCGAGCAATACTTCCAGTATGCCATACAGTTGTTGGAACAAATTCCAAATGTGACGATCTACAAAATTCCCAGAAAAGAAAATGCTTTAGAAGATGCGTTAGCTCGCCTCGCAAAAGAATTTGCATGTTTGCAAGATGAGTCAGTAGAAGTGTCAGTTCCCGGACGTCAGGTCCTATCACAGCTCAACATAGACACAATACACAAATCAGAAAAAGAAGAAGAATCAGTTGCAACAGTGACAGAAAACACAGAAGATTGGCTATAGCCATTAGTAGACTACCTGCAAACAGGAAAGCTACCAGACGATAGGTCGTTGGCCCATCAGATCAAAAGAACTTTGTCTTACGCATTAATAAACAACACATTGTACAGAAGGTCTTTTGATCAAATGTGGCTAAGGTGCCTAAGCGGGTCCGAAGCCCGTGAAATTGTTAAAGAGGTGCATTCGGGACTACGTGGCGCTCACCGATCAGGTCCGAAGATGAAAATGAAAATTAAAAGACTAGGATATTATTGGCCCTCGATGATGACCGATCGCATGAAAATCGCCGAAGGCTGTCACCAATGCCGAGTGCACGGAGTGGTTCTACACCAACCTCCAAATGTGCTACATCCGACAATTGCGTAGTGGCCATTTGAATGTTGGGGCACGGATATAGTTGGTCCGATAGAACCACCATCTTCGAAAGGACATCGCTTCATTCTTGCGGCTACGGATTACTTTTCCAAGTGGGCGAGGCGGTTCCACTTAGAGAAGTGAAAGCACACCACGTGCTACGGTTTTCAAGAACCAAGTTGTCTACCGTTTCGGAGTGCCGCGCGAGATCATCTCGGATAATGGGTCAGCATTCAGAAGCACGCAAATCAACAATTTTGTCAGGAGACACGGAATCGACTGGCGATACTCAACAATTTACTACCCTAGAGCAAACGGCCTCGCTGAGGCTTTTAATAAAACTCTCGTTCAAATTTTAAAGAGAACTTTGGACGATAATAAGAGAAATTGGCACGAGAAGTTGTTAGAAGCCTTATGGGCCTACCGAACAACCTTCAGAACTCCTACTTAAGCTACACCTTACGCTCTAGTGTATGGGTCCGAGGCAGTGTTACCTTTAGAGGTTCAGCTTCCTTCACTCAGAATTGCAGTTGCAAACAAGATCACGACAAAAGAGAACGCCAAATTACGACTAGAAGAACTAGAAAGCCTGGAAGGGAAAAGACTTGCAGCGCAATAGAATTTAGAACTATACCAAGCTAAGATGGTTCAAGCCCATGACAAGCCGGTCCGCACAAGAACCTTCAAAGTTGGTGACTTAGTTCTCGTTCTCGAGAGACCTATTCTTGCACACCTGCAAGATGGGAGGAAAATTTGAACCCACTTGGGAAGGGCCATTTGTGGTTGAAGCAGTATACTCAGGAGGTTCCTACCAGCTAGTGAATTGCTAGGGAGAACGACATATGTTTCTGATCAACGGACGATACTTGAAAAAGTATTACGCTTCCTGATGTTTCGAAGGAATGAATTCTTCATCCCTAAGAAACACGGACGAAGTAATTACTTATGATTGGGTTCGAACCCAAAAAATAATAAAATGTGCTAAAATAAATAAAATCATGATAATAAAGTTTTCCTTGTTTTCTTTTCCAAATCAAAATCTCTTCCCTGATCTTATCCTACTTCATTCCTGTTAAATTTGAAAATACAAAAAAATATAATATAAAAAAATGTGTGTCTTTAATAAACATTTTCTTAATGTTCTTGTTCTTAGTACAGCCCCTGATCCTTTTCCTTGTCTTTTCGCAGGGAAATGTCGAACGGACGGTCGGTCCTGAACTTTAGAAATGGCGTAAGCCTTGCACTCAATGAAAAGAGGGTGAAAGATGGAGCGATAATCGAGATTGACTCGGATTTCGCACCAGCAAGCCTACAATACGAGGAAAGTGACTGGGTCCCAGTTGACCAAGAAGAACTGCCCGGGCAGACAGGTGATGAAAGTGGGTGGCCCAAGCCACCAATCCAGCAACAAGAAAAGAAAGGCAAACACTGATGAAGACAAGAAAATGAAGTCTGTAGTCGCTACAACAAAGGGCAGGCTTGTCAGCTCCGCGCCCACAGAGATTCGAGAAGTTCAAAGAGCTACTCGCACAGCAACGCAACGAAGAAATAAGAATCGCCGTATCCGTAAGATGTTAAGAAAACTAGATGCGGACCAGCGCGACGAGACAGTTGCTACTGCCAGTACGTACACTTCGAGGACACCGGTTCACCGAGGAACTCGAAGAAAGGAGGCCGGCTCCTAGGATAACGAAAGGACCGGGGAAATCTCACAAAGACCGAAGAAAAGAAGGCTACCACGCCACCGGATAGAACCACCGTAATGCATGACCTTGTTGCGGAAGCGACCCGGGGGATGTCCCGACGGACATCATCCCCGAGGAGCCGAGGTATGCGGGGAGAACGTGAAGGGATTGAACCATATATTCCACAATATGTCACCGAGGCCTCGCCATCCGCAGATCATTCCGGAATACGAGCTGGAGAGAATGCGGAATGTTGAAAAGAAAACCTTTGAATACTTCGAGAGAATTAGAGGCAGAAGGATCAATATACTAGAGGGCCTCGAGCTACGTACAGACGTATTCTTAGAGTATGAACAACAACAAATCGTGGATTGCATCCGGGATTTGAAAAGAATGGGCCAAGCAGGCCGCCTAAGGGAAAACACATACTCAGAACCCCGGAGATGGATGCCAGGGAAGGGAAGAATCACAATACAATGTAGATGCTGTTACAACTTTGCGGAAGACAGTAAGGGAAACCCTCCGGGAATACTCCATCATGGCCAAGTGGATCCGATGCCATTAGTCATCAAGAGAATGGTAAAGAGATTGATAACATGGAGGGTACTGCCAGCAGATTGCATACCCAACAGTACGCATTATTAACATCTACAAGCGGGGTGATTGCATACCCCCACACATAGATCACCACGACTTTGTCGGACCTTCTCGCACGATCTCTTTCTCGAACGAGTGTAACATCATGTTCGGATCCGACCTCCGGATAGCGAGCCCGAGTGAGTTCCGAGGGCCGGTGAAGATACCATTACCGGTAGGTTCCTTCATGATACGCGAAGGGCAACGGAGCGAGATATCGCTAAGCATTGCATACCGGGAGTACCGGTGAAGCGGATCTCGGTTACTTTCGGAAGAATGGATGACGGGAAGACACCTTACCATTTCCAGCCGGACCGGAGCTAGAGAGCCTCCGGCCTTACGAGTCGTGAGTTACATGGAAAATATCACACCTCCAATGTACATCTATACGGCATCCTTGCCAAGGATGGCTTGGAAGGTGATGTTATTGACCATGTACCCCACTATTCGGACATGGATTTTTGACAGATGCTTCTTTTGATGGATCGACGAAGATCATACATAGTCCGTTTTGAGTCTACATGGATTGTATGAAATATATTCCAGATCGAGTTGTATGATGTATCTTCGACATGATTGGAATGAAAGTGACCATGTCACATTTTTTGGCCTTCACCTCTTTTGTGCAAATTGACTGGGAAACGCCATTAAAGTTAAATGAACTTCGAACAAAGAACAGAGAAGAAATAAAAAAAAGAGAATAAAAGAAAAAAACTTTTCTTAAAAAAATCTAAAAATGTCAAATACCAAATCCACATGAACACCAAATAAACAACAAAAAAAGGGATAGTTAAAGGACAAACAAAACAAATTTAAAGCTCAAATCGAATTCCAGTTTAAACCCATTTTTTCAAACCCTCCAATCCTTCTTCAAATCAAGATCTATTCTAGACCTCCCTTGAAACCCCCTCTCGGGATGATTTCAGAATCACGAAGAATTTTCAATTTGATCCGGATGGCATGGGTTTGTACCCTTCGCCAAGTAATCGGACTTTGATTGATTCCCATGGGATATGAAACACTTTCATATCTCATTTCGATCTCCCGCTAAATCCAAATCTCCACGATTAAATTTCAATTCAAAATTTCCGAGACTGGTACCTAAATTCCAGTTCTCATTCCGAGGTCGATACCTAAATTTCGATTCTCATCCGAATTGATACCTAAATTTCAATTCAAAATTTCCGAGACTGGTACCTAAATTCCAGTTCTCATTCCGAGATCGATACCTAAATTTCGATTCTCATTCGAATTGAGACCTAAATTTCACTTCAAAATTTTCGAGACTGGTACCTAAATTCCAGTTCTCATTCCGAGACCGATACCTAAATTTCGATTCTCATTCCAATTGATACCTAAATTTCAATTCAAAATTTCCGAGACTGGTACCTAAATTCCAGTTCTCATTCCGAGATCAATACCTAAATTTCGATTCTCATCCGAATTGATACCTAAATTTCAATTCAAAATTTCCGAGGCTGGTACCTAAATTCCAGTCCTCTTCCTTCGAGGTCGGTACTTAAATTCCGACTCTCATTCGAGATCGATACCTAAATTTCGATTCTCATCCGAATTGATTCCTAAATTTCAATTCAAAATTTCCGAGACTGGTACCTAAATTCCAGTTCTCATTCCGAGATCGATACCTAAATTTCGATTCTCACCCGAATTGATACCTAAATTTCAATTCAAAATTTCCGAGACTGGTACCTAAATTCCAGTTCTCATTCCGAGATCGATACCTAAATTTCGATTCTCTTTTGAATTGATACCTAAATTTCAATTCTAAACTTTCGAGACTGGTACCTAAATTCCAGCTCTCATTTCGAGACTAGTACCTAAATTCTAGTTCTCATTTCGAGATCGATACCTAAATTTCGATTCTCTTTTGAATTGATACCTAAATGTCAATTCTAAACTTTCGAGATCGAGTACCTAAATTCCGAGCTCTCATTTCGAGACTAGTACCTAAATTCTAGTTCTCATTTCGAGATCGATACCTAAATTTCGATTCTCTTTTGAATTGATACCTAAATTTCAATTCTAAACTTTCGAGATCGGTACCTAAATTCCAGCTCTCACTTCGAGACTAGTACCTAAATTCTAGTTCTCATTCCGAGATCGATACCTAAATTTTGATTCTCATCCTTTTCGAAGTCGATACCTAAATTTCGACTCTCTTTCGAGATTGATACTTAAATTTCAATTCTCATCCCTTTCGAGATTAGTACCTACATTATGATTCTCATCCTTTTCAATCGACACTTAAACTCTGATTCCCACTCCGAGGCTGGTACCTAAATTCCAGTTTTCTTTGCAATCCCGAGATTGGAACCTAGGTTTCAAGTCTCGTTTCAAATCTAAATTTTCTCAAATTAATTTTAAATCAAACTTCAATCTAAAATAAAAAATCAAAATCTAAAATTACACATCCGAACTTAAATTAAAACAAAATAAAATCTAAATCGAAATTCCCCCAGATCATGTGATTTGGAATTCACCTCCTTTTCCTTTCCCCAGCGAGAGTTCAGGAATCTCCAGTTTCAGAGATATGCTTGACACTCCCCAACGGAAACTTTTCCACTTCGTCCTAAGTTTGTCACTTGGACATCTGTGTTGGTTTTGTTGATCGCTTCGGTCAACACCAATACGCGCGGTGTGCTCCGTCAGCCCACCACAACTATTGGGGGTCCATTTGTTGACCTCATTTTTGATGAGGTCTTCTCTTCTTTTCTTTAGTACTTAGGATCTAGCCTTAGGCTTTTCCTTTGACTATCTTAGAGGACTAGAATTGGGACCCACCTTTTAGAAATTCAAACCACTTCTTAACTCCCCGCAAACTCTACAAACTTGACTATAGACCCCTAATCACCTAGAGGGTTGAAATCAAATGTGGAAGTTTAAAGGATGAGTTCCTATGGGACTCCTTGGCCTTAGGACCGCCCTAGGTGGCTCGGTCCGAGTGAAGGGGCTGACTTACACACACACTACACTTATACACTACACTTTCACATACCTCCTAAAACCACACCCATACCTAACTCGACCTCCCGACTCATGTAGGTGATTCACATGGATGGTCCTTAACCCCTAAGCCCTCGGCTAAGAGGGTTAGGAACAACATAGTGAATGCCTCAAATGAGTCCCTTCATGGCTCATGTGGGCTTGATGTGGCTTCATGGCTCAACCAAAATGATTTCATTCCACTAAAATTTACCCGATCTTGATTTTCCAAATTTTTAATTTTTGACCCCGGGACCCTACACCCGCCTAACCTACCCAAAGCCTCGAAATTACCCAAATTTTTCAAAATTTCCAAATCACCCAAAATTCCCCAAAATCAATCCCAAACATTTCCACATCACTCAAATTGATCATCCATACCCAAAAATACCAAAAATTCCAAAAATACCTCCCAATACCCTCCAAATACCCAAAATACCCCTCTTGACCCAAAAAATTCAAAAATTCAAACAATTCCCAGAAAATCCCAAATATTCTCAATTTCATTTTGTTCAACTACACCATGGGCCAATTTTGTCAATTTACCCTACTTTTGTCAAAACCCCCAATTTGACCCATTTTAACCCTAAGTGAACCCAATGTCAAACCAAACCTACCCAATTGACCCAAATTCTGGTCCAATTCAATTCTAAACTTCAATTCAACATTCCCAACACAAATCTAGACCAAATCCAAGTCCAATTTGATTGACATTTGGATCCAATTGCACTTTTGGCCTTAAAGCCCAATTTGGACCCCTGACCCAAACCTAACCCAAACTCACCCAATTCAACTCCAATTAACCCAAAATCTTTTCTAAATCTTCCTTAGAATCCCCACAAGCAAAACACTAATATGATTTGCCCAAAATTTAGACCCAAACCCCACTCAAATTCAACCCAAAGCTAAAAGGCCCAATTTTGACCTAAACCCAAACCTAACCCAAATGAGCCCAAACCCCAAAATCAAAGCCCAACCAAAGTCAAAACCTCTTTGAAACACTCTCATAAACATTTATCAACATTAATTTTACATCAATTTCAACCCTAGTCCAACATTGGCCCAACTTGGCCCACTTGGACCTATATTGGCCCATTCACCAAAAGAGCCCAAATTCAACCCAATTCAAACCCAAATCACGCCCAATTTGGTTCAAGTCACTCATGACACATCCATGAGCTAAACCCAACAATTATTTGGCCCAACCTCTTTACAAAATTCCCATCCATAAATTCATTTTTAAACTTAAAGGCCCATTCCTTAAACCATTTTAAAAAACCCATCTTTTACCACATCCAAAGGCCCAAAATTGGTCTCAAAGCCCACATGACATTTCCCCTCATCATACTTTCAATTAAACTCAATACCTAAGTCCTAAATTCATCATCAAATCATTCCAAATCAAGTTTCATACAAATTTCCATCAAATTACCAAAAATTCTTAAAATCCATTTTCATGAAATTGATCAAGCTTTCCCCAAGCCAAAGACAAGCCATGCAAGCCATGGACAAGCCACATGAAGCCATGGAGAGTTTGACATGTGATCAAGCCATTAATGGAAAAAGGAGGACCCCTTTCCTAATCCTTCTTAAGCCTTTTTTTACCTTAAGCATGTCACACTCTAAACCATGCTTTGCCACCTAATCCTTGATGGAGACTCCACCACACATGGGAGATCGACCAACCCGACCTCCTCAGCCCAAAACCAGGTCTTGGGGAGGTGCACCCAACCCATTTGCATGGGTTGACCAAAATAAGCTAAAATGACCCCTTCCCTTTCTACTTTGATTCAACCACTTTACACATGTCAAACCTCAATTGAATGCACCAAACTCCAGCCCTGACCCACCTGAACAAGATGGTGACCAATGCCTGGCAGGCCAGCCACCAGGTCGCCGGAAAACACCATGGCCGAGAGCTCACATGTGAGCCAACTTTGGGATTCTACCTTGCTTGAGCCGCCCCATTCCCAACGGCCACCATGGTCGTTCCGCCCTCGACCTAAGCAGCTGATCCCAAGCCCTAACTCTCCCTGGGAGGCCCTCCACCATCTCCTATTTAAACACCACCCCTCTCGGCCATGAGAGGTGCTGAAACAAACCTTAAAGAAACTCTTCCAAAATTGTTCCAGACTACTCCCCATACATAGAGAATTTGATCCCCACTGAAATCCCCCTGCCATTTCCTCTCTGTGAGCTCAATTTCAGAGTTGAAATCCAAGCCCAAAACCAGGAAACTTCTCCACAGTGAGCCAATCCCCAAATTGATTGGTCCTACACCTTCACCAGACCAAGAGAAGGTGTCCACCAACAAAAGCCCCATCTCCAGGCCACCCAGCTTGCTCCGACTCTCCAATCTTTGTGATCGGCTGTGGTCGAAATCCTACCTAGGCAATTGACCGGACCGGGAGACTTCATCCGGAGCTTGTCGGGATCCAATCGAAGGTGAAACAACCCTCAGATCGAAGCCACACTTCTCTGAGCAAAGGTATGGCCTCACTCTTCTTCCCGAGCTTCTGAACATTCTCCATTTTTATTGAGTAAATTTCATCCCACATAAACCATAGGAATGTGTTTGTCTTCTCGAGACGAATCCATAGAGCATAAGAACGTTAAATTTGGTCGAGTATCGAGTGAGATCTTAGGCTCAGAAGATGGACGGCTCTCGGCTAGGAGGCTTGGGGACGATGAACGGATGCCGTTCATTTAATACACGCGCGGACGGACGGCTCGGATGGCGTCGGACCAGGAGATGGTACGTGAACCTTCGGAGCTGCCGAGGTTGACGCGGCGCCGCGTGGATAAATAGAAAATTAGGGTATTTTTCTATTTATTTAACTCCCTAAACTTGGAAAATTCATAACTTTGTGTAGGAAAATCATAAAAATAAAATAAAAATACCCTCTTGCTCGAGTGAACGGAGGAGAATAATGTGGAAAAAAAATCATTTAATTTCATCAAGTATTTTATTTTTAATAATTTATTTACTCTCTCCACATTGTTAATTCTCCATGCTTGTATACAATTCACCATGGCATGAGACCATAGGGCCTTTGAAGCCTCTGAATTTGGGAACATTCCCTAAATTTTCCTAAGTCAGAGGCCATCCCTATGAGAAGTTATTGATTTTTAAAATTCATGTTACTGTTTTGAGTATTTTAATTCCAATAATTAGCATGTTGTGAAATAAATTCAAGAAAAATTTGGTGATGTTCCTTATGACCAGAGGAACCTAGGAAAAATATGTTTTGAGTTAGTTCATTTAAAATAACCCTAATTGGCTTAAACACCCAAAATAGATCCCTAATTAATTAGAGCTAACCATACATCAAATTGACTTGAAATCAATTCTCCATTGATCCTTAGGATCAGAGGAACCCACCATAAAAATTTGAAGTCAATTGGACTTGGTTAGCCCTACTAAATGGGTTGATTAAGCCATTTAGTCAATTTGAACTTTAAAAATTCATAACTTTCAAAATATCTTTCAAAAATTCACCAAATTGGTTTTGGAGCCTCTCTGATATTAGGAGAATTTAAGAAAATTAAAATTTCAATTTTCTAAAAAAAGTTGATTTTTAATATTATTTTAATATTTTTAATAATTAAAAAATAATAAAAATCACAAAAATAATAAAATTCACCAAAATGTCACATTTTGAATTTTAATCACTTAGGAACAAACCCCATATTTTTATTAAGTCTATTTAATGAGATATTAAATTTTAAAGCCCTAGGGTAATTTTAAAATTAAAAAAAATGTATTTTCTAGCATTTTCACTGAAATAATTATAATAAATCATAGAAAAATCAGAAAATTGCAAAAATTGATTCTCTGATTTTCTTGATATCAGAGAGATTTTTGAATAATATAAAATTCATTTTTCAACTTTTATTTTATTTTTAAATTAATTAACACTCCAAAACTTAAAATAATTATAATAAAAATAATATAATTCAAAAAATCACCAAAATTGGTCCAAGTGGTCCTTTGCTCTTTAGGAATGTCTCTTAATTTTCTTAAGGATAGAAACTTTCCCTTGGTCATGTTATTAAATTTTCCTTAAAAATTTCTATTTTCTACCAAAAATAATTATATAAATAAATTAAATACAGAAAAATCACATTTTCTCCTCTCATGGCTTTATTGACATATGAGTGAAGTCACATAAAAATTATAAGTTCATTTGAGCTCAATTTATTGAGTTATGAAATTATTAAGCTTAAAGGGCAAAGTGGTAATTAAAATTTTAATCCTTAATTAAAACTTTAAGTTTAATAAAAAATTAACAAGTAAAATATTTGATCTTAATATGATTTGGATGATTGATATTTAAATAATTAAAGGGTAGAAACCCATTAAGCAATTTAAAATAATTAAACCTTAATTAAATAATTGATTAAATTTTGGAAGAATAATAAAATTGGAATTATTAAAATAGGGATATTGTTGGGAAGAGATTTATTCTTTAATTTAAAAATCCCTAAATTAATCATCTCATTAATATTCAATTCTTAATTAAAGTGATAACTCAAATTTAAAATATTAAAAGACTTAATCATTAAACTAAAGTTAAATTATTAAACTCTTTTAAAATTCCAATTAAAGTTAAAAATAAAATTAAATTAAAGATTAAATTAAATTAAGTAAATTAAATTGAATTAAATTAAATTAAATAAAATTAAATTAAATTAAAGATTAATTGAATTAAATTAAATTAAATTAAATAAACAAATTAAATTAAATTAAATGAATAAATTAAATTAAATTAAATTAAATAAATAAAATCAAATTTAAATTAAATTAAGTTAAAACAAATTAAATCAAATTAAATTAAATTAAAGGAAATTAAATCAAATCAAATTAAATTAATTTAACATCAAATCAAACTAAATTGAATTAAATTAAATTAAAACTAAATTAAATTAAATTAAATTAAATTAAATTGAATTAAATATAACATCACCAAAGACATAAAGAATTCAAAATAAATCTAAAATAACTTGAACACTATTCCAAACTTAATCCCATTAATTGAATTCAAACTAAATCACAAATTTACCCTCGAAAGCTTTAGTTGTCATAACTCCTAAACAGAATATTAAATGAAATGTTACTTCACTTATAGGACATTCAAACATCCTAGTTCGCTGAGTAAGATAATAACAAAACTTAACTAAACTTCAGACGGTTAATTCATTTGTGTAATTGAATTCATTTGGACTTAAAATAATCCTAGAAATATTGAAAAGATGTTTAAGATTTGCCTTAAGCACTTCCTCGATATGATAGGAAGTTCATAAGAACAATTGAACTTAATTGTTCTTTGATGAAGAAAATCGTCTTCAAATAAAAACACAAGGAACCTAGACGTCATAGGAAATGACTAGCTATAGGATTAGGAATTTGGTAGAAAAACATAACCATTCCCTTAGCTTTACCTAGGAACTTGCTTAAATATTCTAATTGTGTCTTAAGTGCAGCTTGGGATGACGGGAAGACCCTCCAGGTACGCTTTTATTTTATTGCAATTTGTTTTCTTGCAATTTACATTATCGCAATTTATTTAACCGCATTACACTTACTTTTCTTGTATGATAAACAATTGTTGCATAAAAACTCACACCCTTAGGATAGTCCCTAAAACTGAAACCAAAACTAAGTTAAAAGTTATTGCAAGATAAAATTCACCGCCACAACATTTCAAAATATAAAACAACTCAAAATTTAATCACAAATAGAACACAAAACTACAATTACAACTAAATTAAAATGACCTGTTGGATGATCGGGAATACCTCGGATGATGTAACCTACGTGTTGCTAACGGGATTTCCCACGGGCCTAAATGAAAGTGTGGAACTCATTCGATTGAGTTTAGCAAATTCATCTGGACTAAGTGAATCCGATAAAAATAATGATGTCGGAAGGATGGAACCATGGGATCTTAACCGGTGTCGTTATAATCAACTTTAAGATTTATTTTAATTAAAATAGTGAAAACACTTGGAAATTAAGATTTTCTCTAAACCAAAACACTTTTCTCATCCCCTGATTTATGATTTCTAAAACTAAACCTCTGCAATAACAAGAAGCTTGGAGCATGGTGGGCAGCACGGCTATCGTCACCAGCAAAACTCGGGTCTACTTCAGCAAAGCTTTCTTAGAATTAAATAACCAAGCCATAGGACTTCGAGGTAGTTTGCCTAGTGCAACATAAATCCTCAACTCTTCGTTAGGCATTTGCATTGCAAATTAAGCCCTAATCGGTCTTAGGATTCCGAGGTAGTCGTCTGATACGACATAAACCCTCACATCTTCGAGGCTATTTTTATGACTCTATCATATAAATATAAGCCCTAATTAATTAAAATTGGCAAGACTGAAACATTAAATAACATTAGGACTTTTCCTAAATCCAAGCCAAACAATAGGATAGTCGGGAAATTACCGAAGTTCATTTCGAATCTGTGATTTCTCCTACCTTTCTTCCTTTGAATTCTCAAAACAAAATGTACCAAACTTGATCCATTCCCTATTGAAATTCCAAAATTCAATCCTTTGAAAACTTAAACTTTGAAATTCTTGAGAGCGAAATTATTGATTATTATCGAGAGTTTTCTTAGGTGATTCCCGTCACTTATGATGTAATTAACTATAGGGGCTTGCCCTTATAGGGAATTTTAAAGAACCTGAGTAATATAAACCCCGTTTAATGTTTTCATATTAAACGAGGGAATTTGTCGGCTTAAAAAATTGGTTCGCGGACCAAACGGATGTCACAAATCTTCTAGTTTATTTAATCGAGCCCCACCATCAAGCAGTGTGTCTATCCTTAGGGCTAGATACACGGTTTGTGGTGCGGTGCTCGTTCATATAAACTATTTGGGATGTGAGATCGGTTTCATCTCATATCTTAAAATCTTCAAATTTAAAATTATTTTCAAAATCCAATACTACTTTTCAAATTATTTATTTAAACTAAATCAAAAATACGCCGACAACTTTTGTTAGGAGACCCCTTTTCAAAATAAAACACATAACCTAAAAATATGCCGATAGCCAATTTTAATTAATTTGAACTTATATTTGTATGATAAAATCATACAAATAGCCTCGAAGATGTGAGGGTTTGTGTCGTACCAAACGACTACCTCGGAGTCCCAAGACCAGCTAGGGCTTAATTTACATGACATGATCATGCAAATGCCTAACGAAGAGTTGAGGATTTATGTTGCACTAGGCAAACTACCTCGAAATCCTATGGCTTTATTGTTTAAATTCTAGAAAAGTTTAGTTGATGTAGATCCAAGTTTTGCTGACGACGATGGTCGTGCTGCCCACCATGTTTCGAGCTCCTTGTTGTTGCAGAGGTTTAGTTTTAGAAGTCATAAATCAGGAGATGAGAGACGTGTTTTGGTTTAGAGAAAATTTTAAAATTCGAGTATTTTTTAATATTTCAATTAAAACAAATCTTAAAGTTGTTTAAATAGAACCGATAAAGATCCCACGGTTCAGTCATCCCGGCACCATTATTTTCATCAAATTCACTTAGTCCAGATGAATTTGCTAAACTCAACTGAATGAGTTCCACACTTTCATTTAGACCATGGGAAATCCCGTTAGCAACACGTGGGTTACATCATCCGAGGTATTCCCGATCATTCAACGAGACGTTTTAATTTAGTTGCAATTGTAGTTTTGTTGTTCTGTTTGTGATTAAATTTTGAGTTGTTTTATATTTTGAAATGTTGTGGCGGTGAATTTTATCTTGCAGTGATTTTTAATTTAGTTTTAGTTTCAGTTCAGGGACTATCCTAAAGATTTTGGCTTTCATGCAACAGTTGTTTATCATGCAAGAAAAGTAGAGTGCATTTGCAATAAAGTAAATTGTAATAAAATAAAAGCGTACCTGGAGGGTCTTCCCGTCATCCCAAGCTGCACTTAAAACACATGTTAAGTCATTTAAATATTTCAACAAGTACCTAGGTAAAGCTAAGGGAAAGGTTTTGGTTGTCTATCAAAGTCCTAGTCCTATAGCTAGTCATCTCCTATGACGTCTAAGTTCTTGTATTTTGGTTTAAGGACGATTTTCTTCATCAAAGAACAATTAAGTTCAATTGTTCGTATAAACATCCTATCATATTGAGGAAGTGCTTAAGACGAGTCTTAAACATCTTTTCAATATTGCTAGGATTGTTCTAAGTCCAAATGGATTTAATTAATCAGGTGAAGTAAACATCCGAGGTTTAATTAAGTTTTGTTCTTTTGCTAAGTGAACTAGGATGTTTGAATATCCTGTGAGTGACGTGCCACTTCACCTAATGCTCCATCTAGGAGTAAGATAACAAGGGCTTTTAAGGGCAAATGATGTTTTAGTGATTTGTGATTTAATTTAATTTTTGATTAATGGATTTAAGTTTGGAATAGTGTTCAAGTTGTTTCAGATTTCATTTTGAATTCTTTATGTGTTAAGTGATGTTATATTTAATTCAACTTAATTTAATTTAATTTAATTTAATTTAATTTGGTTTAGTTTTATTTAATTTAATTTAATTTGGTTTAATTTAATTTTATTTTTAATTTAGTTTTTATTTTTATTTTAATATAATTTTTGATTTAATTTAATTTAATTTAATATGTTTTAATTTAATTTAATTTAATTTAATTTAATTTACTTTAATTTTATTTGAAATTTTAATTTAATTTTATTTTAATTTTACTTTAATATTTTATTTTATTTTTTTGTGTTTTAAAGATGATTTAATTTAATTATTAAAGTATTAATTTAATTGAAATTTTAATTTAATTTAGTTTGAATATTTTAATTTTTAATTTAATTTAATGACTAAGTCTTTTAGTATTTTAAGTCTTAAATTTCGATTATCATTAGGAATTAAATATTATTGAAGTGATTAATTTAGGGATTTTTAAATTGAAGAATAAATATCTTCTTAAATAATATTCCTATTTTAATAATTTCAATTTTTATTAATCTTCCAAATTCAATTAATTTATTAATTAAGGTTTATTCTTAAAATTGATTGATGGGTTTCTACTATTTAATTATTTAAATTTCAATTATCCAAATCAGATTAAGATCAAGTATTTTACTCTTTCATTTTATTAAGCCTAAAATTTTAATTAGAGGTTGAAAGTTTTAATTACCATTTTGCCCTTCAAGCTTAATAATTCCATAACTCACTAAATTGAGCTTAAATGAATTTGAAATTTTTATGTGGCTTCACTCACATGCCAATTAAGACATTAGAGGAGAAAATGTGATTTTTCTGTATTTAATTTATTTATATAATTATTTTTTGTGGAAAATAGGGATTCAAGGAAAATTTAATAAGATGACCAAGGAAAATTTTCTATCCTTAAGAAAATTATGGGGCACTCCTAATGACCAGAGGACCATTTGGACAAATTTTGGTGATTTTCTGAATTTTATTTTATTTATTATAATTATTTTTAGTTTTGGAGTATTAATTAAATAAAAAATAAAATAAAGGTTGAAAAATGAATTTTATATTTTTCAAAACTCTTTCTGATATCAGAGAAGCAAGAAACCAATTTTTATAATTTTTTAATTTTTCTTTGATTTATTAGAATTATTTTAGTGAAAAGGTTGAAAAATACATTTTTTTAATATTAAAAATTACATTAAACTTTCAAAATTCATTATCTTATCCTAGGGACTTAAGAAAAATATTTGGTTTGTTCCTAAGTGTTTAGAATTCAAAATATGACATTTTGGTGATTTTTAATATTTTTATGATTTTTATTATTTTTTAATTATTGAAATTATTAAAATATTGATAAAAACTAACTTTTTTAGAAAATTATAATTTTAATTTTTCTATGTTCCTCTGATATCAGAGAAGCTCCAAAACCAATTTTGTGAATTTTTAAAAAGTATTTTGTGAGTTATAAATTTTTAAAGTTTGATTTCATTCATGAGGCTTAATTAACCCATTTGGTGGGGCTAACCAAGTCAAATTGATCTCAAATTTTTATGTGGTGTTCTCCTATCCCTAGAGGACAGTGGAGAATTGTTTTTAAGTTAATTTGAGGAGTGGTTAACCCTAATTAATTAAAGTTCAATTTTGGGTGTTTAGGCCAATTAGGGTTGTTTAAAGTGAATTAGCTCAAAAATTATTTTTCCTAGGTCCCTCTGGTCATAAGAAACATCACCAAATATTCCTAGAATTTATTTCTCAACATGCTAATTATTGGAATTAAAATACTCAAAACAGTAACATGAACTTGAAAAATCAATAACTTCTCATAGAGATTGCCACTGAATGTTCCCAAGTTCAGAGGCTTCAAAAGCCCTTTGGTCTCATGCCATGGTGAATTTCCTATATGCATGGAGAATTGAAATAGTGCAGAGAGTAAATAAATTATTAAAAATAAAATACTTAATGAAATTACTTGATTTCTTTTCCACATTATTCTCCTCTGTTTAGTGAGCAAGAGGGTATTTTTATTTTATTTCTGTGATTTTTCTACACAAAGTTATGGATTTTCAAAGTTCTAGTAATTAAATAAATAAGAAAAATCCTAATATCCTACTTATCCACGCGGCGCTGACTCAACCTCGGTGTCTCTAAAAGGCCACGCGGCGTGTTTTGATTCGGCGTCGCCATCCGACTCAGCGCTCCAGGGGCCCGCGGTTCATGTCCCATTGCACTGTCCGGCGCGATCCTGACCTTCCACTCGATACACGCGTGATCCAACGGTTGCCAGTCATCGTCTATGACTGGTGTGAACCCGTGACCGTCAACCTTCTAACCCTAATTTCTCACTCGATTCTAAACGGATTTTAGAGTTCTTATGCTCTATGGATTCGTCTTGAAGAGACGAACACATCCATATGGTAAACATGTATTGAAATTGACCCAAACTAAATTGAGAATCTCTGGAAAGTCGGGAGGAAGAGTGAGTCCATACCTTAGCTCAGAGAAGTGAAGCTTCGATCTGAGAGTTGTGTCACGTTCGATTTGGTCCAAGCAAGCTCCAGATGAAGTCCCTTGGCCTAGTGAATTGTCTAGGTATGATTTCGACCAAGCCCGATCACAAAGCTTGGAGGCTGGAAGCAATGGCTGGCCTGGTGAGGGGGCTTTTAGGGTGAAACCTCTTCTCTTGGTCTGGTGAAGGTGTAGGACCAATCAATTTGGGGATTGGCTCACTGTGAAGAAGTGTCCTAGTTTTTATGCTGAAATTTGAACTCAAAATCGAGCTCGACTCGAAGGAATTAGGTCGGAATCCAGTGGGAATCAAATGCTCTATGTGTGGAGAGTGGTCTGGAATGATTTTGGCAGAGTTTCCTTAAGGTTTGTTTCAGCACCTCTCATGGCCGAGAGGAGGTGGTGTTTAAATAGGAGAGGGTGGAGGGCCTCCCAGGGGGAGTTAGGGCTTGGGATCAGCTGCTCTATGCAAGAGAAGAACAGCCATGGTGGCCACTAGACTTGGGGCAACTCGGCAAGGGGGAATTTCAATGTTGGCTCACATGTGAGCTCTTGGGTGTGGTGTTTTCCGGCGATCCGTGTGGTCGGCCGGCAGCATGGGTCACCCTCGGGTTCGAGTGGGTCGGGGCTTGATGTTTGTGAAGTCAATTGGTTCGTTGCCATGTGTAAAGGGTTTGAATCAAAGTTGAATGGGGTAAGGGTGTATTTTGGCTCAAATTGGTCAACCCATGATTTTGGGTTTGGTTCACCTCCCCAAGGCCTGGTTTTGGGCCGGGTGAATCAGTTGGGTCAGCTGGTCTTATGTGGAGAGGTCTCCATCCAAGAATATTTGGATTATATTTGGGTTAAGGGGAATCATAAGTAAGGTTAATGGCTTTTAGGAAGTGCTTAAAGGACCTCCTCCTTTTGCCCAATGTGGTAAGGTCACATGTAAACAACTCACATGGCTTGCATGTGGCTTAAGAATGGCTTCATGGCTTGCCTATGGCTTAGGATAAAGCTTGGTCAATTTCATGGAAGTAGAATTTAGGAATTTTTGTATTTTGGTAAAGAATTTTCATGAAGCTTGATTTGGAATAGTTTAATGATGATTTTGAAACTTAGGGGTGATTTTGATTAAATGGATGATGTGGAGAAATGTCATGTGGGCTTTGAATTGAAAACTTGGGCTTTTGAAATGGTCTTGGGTGGGCTTTTGAAGTTGTTTAAGGAAGTGGGCCTTTAGGTTTAAAAATGGGCTTTTGAATAGAAAAATTTGCAATGGGCCATGCTAAATAAATGTTGAGTTTTGTCTAAGGATGTGTCATGATTGATTTGAAACAAGTTTGGAGTGATTTTGGTTTAAATTGGGTTGGATTTGGGCTTCTTTGGTAAAGAGGTTAATGTAGGTCAAATTGGGCTAATTTGGGCCAATGTTGGGCTAGGGTTGAAATTGATGTAAAATTAATGTTGGGAAATGTTAATGGTAGTGTTTCAAAGAGGTTTCAACTTTAGTTAGGTTTTGGTTTTGGGACTTGGGCTCATTTGGGTTAGGTTTGGGTTTAGGTCAAAATTGGGCTTTTTGGTTTTGGGTTGAATTTGAGCGGGGTTTGTGTGTAAATTTTGGGCAAATCATGTTAGTGTTTTGTTTATGGGGATGTTAGTGAAGGTTTAGAAAAGGTTTGGGGTCAATTGAAGTTGAATTAGTTTGGTTTGGGCTAAGTTTGGGTCATGGGTCCAAATTGGGCCTTAAGCTCAAAAGTGAAATTGGACACAAATGTCAATCAAATTGAACTTGGATTTTGTCTAGATTGCTATTGAGGATATTGAATTGAAGTTTAAAATTGAATTGGACCAAAATTGGGGTCAATTGGGTAGGTTTGGTTTGACATTGTGTTCACTTGGGTTAAGAATGGGCTAAATTGGGGGTTTTGGTAAAAGTGGGGTAAATTGACTAAGTTGGCCCATGGTGTAGTTGGACAAAATGAAATTGGTAATATTTGGGATTTTCTGGAATTTTCTGGGAATTTTTGGAATTTTTGGATTTTTTGGCTAAGAGGGGCATTTTGGGTATTTGGAGGGTATTGGGGGATATTTTTAGAATTTTTTGGTATTTTTGGCTATGGATGATCAATTTGATTGGTGAGGAAATGTTCAAGGTTAATTTTGGGGAATTTTGGGTGATTTGGAAATTTTGGAGGATTTGGGCAATTTTAAGGGCTTTTGGTAGGTTTGGTGGGGCCGGGGCCCCGGGGTCAAAAATTGAAATTTTGGAAGAATGAAGATTGATCAAATTTGAGCAAAATGGAATCACTTTGGTTGAGTCATGAAGTCATATTAAGCCTATATGACCATGAGGGGACTCATTTGAGGCATTCACTATGTTGTTCCTAACCCTCTTAGCCAGGGGCTTAGAGGTTAAGGTCCATCCATATGAATTACCTACATGAGTCAAGGAGTCAAGTTGGGTATGGGTGCGGTTTTAGGATTTGGATTGTGTGTGTGAGAGTGTAGAGTGTGAGTATAGTGAGTGTGTAAGTCAACCCTCGACGGACTGAGCCACCTGCAGAGTGGTCCTAAGGCCAAAGAGTCCTATAGGGAACTCATCCTTAAACCTTCACATTTGATTTCAACCCTCTAGGTGATTAGGGGTCTACAATCAAGCTTGTGGGGTTTGCAAGGAGGCAAGGAGTGGTTCAAACTTCTAAAGGGGTGGGTCCCAATTCTAGTCCTCTAAGATAGTCAAAGGAAAAGCCTAAGGCTAGATCCTAAGTGCTAAAGAGAGAAGAGAAGACCTCATCAAAAATGAGGTCGACAAATGGACCCCCAATAGGTGTGGTGTGCTAACCAAGCACACCGCGCGTATTGGTGTTGACCGAAGAGATCAACAAAACCAACACAGATGTCCAAGTGACAAACTTAGGGCGAAGTAGAAGAATTTCTGCTGGGGAGTATCATGTAAATCTCCAAGACTGAAGATTCCAGAACTCTCGCTGGGGAAGAAGGAGGTGAATTTCATATCACAAGATTTCAAGAGATGGGATCTTAGATTTGTTTCATTTTTGGTCTCAAGTTTTAGTTTTGAATTTGAATTTCAATTTGAGTTTCAACTTGATTTTATGCGGAGAAAAGAGTAGAGCTAAGGCCCACCCGGATGCATTTGTATGTTGAGAAGGAAGCAGGAATGAACCTATTTCACATGCTGAGGAAGAATAGGATAAAGCCTATCCGAAATGCAGAGTGCTTTAATTTTAATATTTTGCTGAGAGGATCAAATTTTGAGATTGCTGAGAAAGGAGTAGGACTGTGCTTATCCCGAGTGCTGAGAATTGCTGAGAAGGGAGTAGGGTGGAAGCCTATCCCGAGTGCTGAGAATTGCTGAGAAGGGAGTAGGGCGGAAGCCTATCCCGAATGCTGAGATTGCTGAGATGGGAGTAGGGTGGAAGTCTATCTCAAATGCTGAGATTTGCTGAGATGGGAGTAGGGCGGAAGCCTATCCCGAATGCTGAGATTACTGAGATGGGAGTAGGGCGGAAGCCTATCCCGAATGCTGAGATTTGCTGAGATGGGAGTTGGGCGGAAGCCTATACCGAATGCTGAGATTTGCTGAGATGGGAGTAGGGCGGAGGCCTATCCCGAATGCTGAGATTTACTGAGATGGGAGTAGGGCGGAAGCCTATCTCGAATGCTGAGATTTGCTGAGATGGGAGTAGGGCGGAAGCCTATCCCGAAGCTGAGATTTGCTGAGATGGGAGTAGGGCGGAAGCCTATCCCGAATGCTGAGATTGCTGAGATGGGAGTAGGGCGAAAGCCTATCCCGAATGCTGAGAATTGCAGAGATTCCGTGAGTGCAGGAGACATCGAAGAATTTTGTCGACTTATGCTCGAGACTAAAGAATTTTGTTGAAATTTATTTATGCGAGAGATTGAGGGAAATTTTGCTGAGGTCCATGGGGAATTTTTGCTAAGATTCAGTTTATGCAGTGGTTGTGAAAAATTTTGTTGATATTTGATTTATGCTATGACTATGAAGAATTTTACTCAGATTTGGCTTATGCTGAGATTTGAGAAAGATTTTGCTGATATTTGAGAATGCAGAGTTTTATGAATGCAGAGACTGAACATATTGCTGAGATTTATGAATGCGGAGATTGTGAAAACATATTGTAAAGTGCAGAGAATGTTTGTAGAAATTCATGTGGATTTGAAATTCTTTTTAATGTTTGGATTTTTATGAAAAAGAGTCTCTTATTTATTTTCCTTTTCTTTCCTGTTCTTTGTTCGAAGTTCATTTAACTTTAATGGTGTTTCCCAGTCAATTTTCACAAAAGAGGTGAAGGCAAAATGTGACATGGTCACTTTCATTCTAATCTTGTTGAAGACACATCATACAACTCGATCTGAAATATTCCTCATACAATCCATTACTCAAAACGGACTATGTATGATTCTTGTTGATCCATCCAAAAAGTATCTGCTAAATCCATGTCTGAATAGTAAGGTACATGGTCAATAACATCACCTTCCAAGCCACCCTTGGCAGGAATGCCGCATGGATGTGCTTTGGAGGTATGCTATTTCCCACGTACCTCACAGCTCGTATGGCCGGAGACTCTCCAATTCTGGATCTGGCTGGAAATGATATGGTTCCTTTCTGTCATCCATCCTTCTAAAGGCGACGGAGATCCGCTCCACTGGTACTCCTGGTATGCAAAGTTTTGCGATGTCTGCTCCATTTCCTTGTAATATCATGACGGAACCTACCGGAAGTGGTATCTCCACTGGCCCTCGGAACTTACCAGGATCTGCTATCCGGAGGTCAGATCCGAACATGATATTGCACTGGTTGACAAACGAAACCGTGCGGAAGGTCCGACAAAGTCGTGGTGGTCTATGTGTGGAGGTATGCGGTCGCTCTTCCGATAGATGTTGATGATGCAACTGTTGGGTATGCAGTCTGCTGGCAGTACCCTCCACGTTATCATTCTTCTCACCATCCTTTTAATTATTCTCGGCATGGGATCCACCTCACCGTGACAGAGTATCCCTGGTGGATTCCCTTTTCTGTCTTTTGTGAAGTTATAGCAACATCCGCATTGTATTGTGACTCTTCCTTTCCCTGGCATCCATTTCCGGGTTCTGAATAAGTCTTTTCTCTCAGACGGCCTCGCTCGACCCATCTTCCGAAGTTCTAGAATGCAATCCACAATTTGCTGTTGCTCGTATTCTGAGAATACACCTGTGTGTAACTCGAGGCCTTCCAAAATGTTGATTCTTCTGCCTCCAATCCTTTCAAAGTATTCAAAGGACTTCTTTTCAACTAGCTGCATTTTCTCCGACTCATATTCTGGAATTGTCCGAAGTCCTCGGTGTCCGGTAACGTCATTGTGGGATGTATGGCTCAACCCCAGCACGTTCTCCTAAATGTCTCAGCTCCTCGGGGATAGTCTCTGTAGGGACATCCTCCGGGGTTGCTTTCGCAATAAGACTCCTCGGGTCTGGTATATCTGCCAGGCGTTGAGGCACCGACTCTATTTCTGCTCTCCCTGGTACTTCTTTCATCTGTTCCAACCATTTTGGTGTTGGCTTTCTTCTTTCTGGTTCCTGGAGAACCGGTCTTTTTGGGGCATTTGCCCTAATAGTACCCACTGTCTGTCCATGTTGATCTTCTGCTAACTTGGTCAACATTTTGTGAATACGACGATTCTTATTTCGTCGCTGGGTAGCAGTGAGAGTAGCTCTTCTTACTCCTTGAATTTCTGCGGGCGCGGCACTGACAAGCCTACCTTCTGCTGTAGCAACCACGGACATAATTTTCTTATCTTCTGCGGTGTTTGTTTTTCTTTTCTTTTTGTTGGATTGGTGGCTCGGGCCTCCCACTTTCATCACTGTTTGGCTATGAAGTTCTTCTCGATCAACTGGGATCCAATCATTTTCTTCGTATTGTAAGCCAGCTGGTGTGAAGTCCGAGTCAATCTCTATCACTGCTCCATCCTTCACCCTCTTTTCATCAAGTGTGAGACTCACGCCATTTTTAAAGTTTAGGACCAACCGCCAGTTCGAAATTTCTCTGCACAAAAGATAAGGAAAGGATTAGGGGTTGTACTAAGAACAAGAACATTAAGAAAGTATTTATCACTGAAGATTCTTATTCACTTACTCCAATTTTAATTTTTAAGGAAAGTAGGAAAAGATGAAGAAAGATCAGGAACAAGATTTAATTTGAAAAGAAGGGTAAAACTTTATTATTATGATTTTCACATATTTTATTTTTAGCACATATATTTTTTATCCATTTTTTATGTTTTTGGGTTTGGACCCTGTCACAAAGTGATTACTTTACCCGTGTTTCTAGGGATAAATCTCTATTTTAGAGGCCACCCTTCGAAACATCAGGTTATGTAATACATCTTCAAATATCGTCCGTTGATTGGAAGCATTTGTCGTTCTCCTTGGAAATTCACAAGTTGATAGGAGCCTCTTGAGTAGACTGCCTCAACTACAAACGACCCTTCCCAAGTTGGTTCAAATTTGCCTCCTATCTTGCAATGTGCAAGAATAGGTCTTCTGAGAACAAGAACTAAGTCACCAACTTTGAAAGTTCTTAGTCGGACTAATTTATCGTGGGCCTGGATCATCTTAGCTTGGTAAAGTTCCAAATTTTGTTGTGTTGCAAGTCTTTTCCCTTCCAAGTTTTCCAGTTCTTCCAGTCATAATTTGGCATTCTCTTCTGTAGTAATTTAATTTGCAACTGCAATCCTGAGTGATGGAAGCTGAACCTCCAAAGGTAAAACTGCCTCGGACTCGTACACTAAAGTGTAAGGCGTAGACTGAGTAGGAGTCCTGAAAGTCATTCTGTAGGCCCATAAGGCTTCCAACAACTTCTCGTGCCAATTTCTCTTGTTGTCATCCAAAGTTTTCTTTAAAATCTAAACGAGAGTTTTATTAAAAGCCTCGGCCAAGCCGTTTGCTCTTGGGTAGTAGATCGTTGAATATCGCCAATCGATTCCATGTCTTCTGACAAAATTGTTGATTTTTGTACTTCTGAATGCGGACCCATTATCTGAAATGATTCTGCGCGGTACTCCGAAACGATATACAACTTGATTCTTAAAAAATTGTAGCACGTGGTGTGCCTTTACTTCTCTGAGTGGAACTGCTTCTGCCCATTTAGAAAAGTAGTCTGTAGCTGCAAGGATGAAGCGATGTCCTCTTGAAGAAGGTGGTTCTATCGGACCCACTGTATCTGTGCCCCAACACTCAAATGGCCATGACGCAATTGCCGGGTGTAGCACATTTGGAGGTTGGTGTAGAACCACTCCGTGCACTTGGCACTGGTGACATCTTTTGGTAATCTTCATGCAATCGGTCATCATCGAGGGCCAATAATACCCTACTCTTTTAATTTTCATTTTCATTTTTGGCCCCGACTGATGAGCGCCACAAAGTCCTGAATGCACTTCTTTGACAATTGCACGAGCCTCGGACCCACTCATGCATCTTAACCACATCTGATCAAAAGACCTTCTGTATAATGTATTGTTTATTAATGCGTAAGACAGAGCCTTTTTCTTGATTTGATGTGCTAATGACTTATCGTCTGGTAATTTCCCTGTTTGCAGGTAGTTTATTAGCGGCTGAAGCCAATCTTCTGTGTTTTCCATCACTGCTGCCACTGATTCCTCTGTTTTTCCTGATTTCTGTATCATATCCATGTCGAGCTATGATAGGACCTGTCGTCCTTGAACTAACATTTCAACTGACTCATCTTGTAAGCAGGCAAATTCTTTTGCAGGGCGAGCTAGCGCATCCGCGAGAGCATTTTATCTTCTGGGGATCTTGTAGATCGTTACATTCGGAATTTGTTCCAACAGTTTCATGGCATACTGAAAGTATTGCTCGAGTATTGGCTTTAATATTCGGTATTGTCCTGCAACCTGTTGAATGATCAACTGAGAATCTCCGTAGATGTTGATGTCCGTTATTCCCATTTGAATGGTCAGTTCTAGTCCTATTATGAGGGCTTTGTATTCTACCTCGTTGTTTGTGCACGACTCTGTTAAGTGGTAGGAGTATCTTAACATCTTCATGCTTTACCGGGCACTTGTGCGGCTTATTTTTTTTATTATTTTTTTATTATTTTTTTAGGTCGTGTTTTATTTTGAAGAGGGGTCGCCTAACAGAAATCTGTCGGCGAATTTTAATTTAATTTAAATAAATAATTTGAAAAGTAGTATTTGATTTTAAAAATAATTTTTAAATTTGAAAGTTTTAAGATATGAGATTAAACCGACCTCACATCCCAAATAGTTTATATAAACGAGCACCGCACCACAAACCATGTATCTATCCCTAAGGATAGACACACTGCTTGATGGTGGGGCTTGATTAAATAAACTAGAAGATTAGTGACATCCGTTTGGTCTGCGAACCAATTTTATAAGCCGACAAGTTTCCCCTGCTTAATATGAAAACATTAAACGGGGTTTATATTACTCAGGTTCTTTAAAATTCCCTATAAGGGCAAGCCCCTATAGTTAATTACATCTTAAGTGACGGAATCACCTAAGAAAACTCTCGATAATAATCAATGATTCTGCTCTCAAGAATTTCAAAGTTTAAGGTTTTCAAAGATTGAATTTTGGAATTTCAATAGGGAATGGATCAAATTTTGGAACATTTTTGTTTTGTGAATCCAAAGGAAGAAAAGGTAGGAGAAATCACTGATTCGAAGTGAACTTCGATAATTTCCCGACTATCCTATCGTTTGGCTTGAATTTAGGAAAGTCCTAATGTTTATTTAGTATTTCAATCTTGCCAATTTTAATTAATTAGGGCTTATATTCGTATGACATGACCATACAAATAGCCTCGAAGATGTGAGGGTTTATGTCGTATCGGACGACTACCTCGGAATCCTAAGACCGGTTAGGGCTTAATTTGCAATGCAAATGCCTAACAAAAGGTTGAGGATTTATGTTGCACTAGGCAAACTACCTCGAAGTCCTATGGTTTAGTTATTTAATTCTAAGAAATGTTTAGCTGATGTAGAGTTGTTTTGCTGACGAAGATGGCCGTGCTGCCCACCATGCTCCAAGCTCCTTGTTGTTGCAGAGGTTTAGTTTTAGAAATCATAAATCAGGGGATGAGAGAAGTGTTTTGGTTTAGAGAAAATCTTAATTTCCAAGTGTTTTTTATGTTTTAATTAAAACAAATCTTAAAGTTGATTATAACGACACCGGTTAAGATCCCACGGTTCCATCCTTCCGGCATCGTTATTTTTATCGGATTCACTTAGTCCAGATGAATTTGCTAAACTCAACTGAATGAGTTCCACACTTTCATTTAGACCGTGGGAAATCCCGTTAGCAACACGTAGGTTACATCATCCGAGGTATTCCCGATCATCCAACAGGACGTTTTAATTTAGTTGCAATTGTAGTTTTGTGTTCGTTTGTGATTAAATTTTGAGTTGTTTTATCTTTTGAAATGTTGTGGCGGTGAATTTTATCTTGCAATGACTTTTAACTTAGTTTTGGTTTTAGTTTTAGTGGACTATCCTAAAGGTGTGGGTTTTCATGCAACGATTGTTTTATCATGCAAGAAAAGTAAAATGCATTTGCGATAAAGTAAATTGCAAGAAAGTAAATTGCAATAAAATAAAAGCGTACACTGGAGGGTCTTCCCGTCATCCCAAGCTGCACTTAAAACACAATTAGAATATTTAAGCAAGTTCCTAGGTAAAGCTAGGGGAAAGGTTATGGTTTTCTACCAAATTCCTAATCCTATAGCTAGTCAACTCCTATGACGTCTAGGTTCTTTGTGTTTTTGTTTGAGGACGATTTTCTTCATCAAAGGACAATTAAGTCCAATTGTTCTTATAAATATCCTATCATATCGAGGAAGTGCTTAAGAAGAATCTTAAACATCTTTTCAATATTTCCAGGATTGTTTTAAGTCCAAATGAATTTAATTATATAAATGAATCGATCGTCCGAGGTTTTCAAGTCTTGTTAATTTGCTCGATGAACTAGGACATTTGAATATCCTATGAGTGAAGTGACACTTCATTTAATGTTTTATTTAGGAGCTATAATAACTAAAGCTTTCAAGGGTAAGTTAGTATTCAAATGATTTGATTTAAGTTAAAGGGTTTAAATTTGGAATAGTGTTCAAGTTGCTTTATATTTAGTTTAATTTAATTTAATTTGATTTGATGTTTAATTAATTTGATTTGATTTAACTTTAATTTAATTATTTAATTTAATTTAATTTAATTTCAATTATTTAATTTAATTTAATTTAATTGTTTAATTTAATTTAATTTAATTTTAATTTAATTTAATTTAATTGTTTGATTTAATTTAATTTAATTTTAATTAATTTAATTTAATTGTTTAATTTAATTTAATTTAATTATTTAATTTAATTTAATTTAATTTTTTAATTTAATTTAATTTAATTATTTAATTTAATTTAATTTAATTTTTTAAATTTAATCTTAATTTAATTTATCTTTAATTTACTTTATTTTTAATTTTAATTGAAATTAAGTCTTTTAATATTTTAAATTTGAGTTATCATTTTAATTAAACATTGAGTATTAGTTGATATAATTAATTTAGGGATTTTTAAATTAAAGAATAAATCTCTTCCTAATAAATATCCCTTATTTTAATGATTCCAATTTTATTATTCTTCCAAATTTAATCCATTATTTAATTAAAGTTTAATCATTTTGAAATTGTTTAATGGGTTTCTACCCTTTAATTATTTAAATTTCAATCATCCAAATCAGATTAGGATCAAATATTTTACTTGTTGATTTTTTATTAAACCTAAAGTTTTAATTAAGGATTAAAGATTTTAATTACCATTTTACCCTTTAAGCTTAATAATTTCATAACTCACTAAATTGAACTCAAATGAACTTGAAATTTTTATGTGACTTTACTCATATGTCAATAAAGACATGAGAGGAGAAAATGTGATTTTTCTGTATTTAATTTATTTATATAATTATTTTTGGTGGAAAATAGAGATTTTCAAGGAAAATTTGATAACATGACCAATGGAAAGTTTCTGTCCTTAAGAAAATTAGGGGACATTCCTAATGACCAGAGAAGCACTTGGACCAATTTTGGTGATTTTTTGAATTATATTATTTTTATTATAATTATTTTGAGTTTTGGAGTGTTAATTAATTTAAAAATAAAATAAATGTTGAAAAATGGATTTTATATTTTTCAAAAATCTCTCTGATATCAAGAAAACCAGAGAATCAAATTTTGCAATTTTTTGATTTTTCTATGATTTATAATCATTATTTTAGTGAAAATGCTAGAAAATACATTTTTTTAATTTTAAAATTACCCTAGGGCTTTAAAATTTAATATCTCACTAAATAGACTTAGGAAAAATGTGGGATTTGTTCCTAAGTGATTAAAATTCAAAATGTGACATTTTGGTGAATTTTATTATTTTTGTGATTTTTATTATTTTTTAATTATTAAAAATATTAAAATATTATTAAAAATCAACTTTTTAGAAAATTAAAATTTTAATTTTCTTAGGTTCCCCTGATATCGGAGAGGCTCCAAAACCAATTTGGTGAATTTTTAAAAAGTATTTTAAAAGTTATGAATTTTTAAAGTTTAAAATGGCTAAGTGGCTTAATCAACCCAATTAGTGGGGCTAACCAAGTCCAATTGACCTCAAATTTTTATGGTGGATTCCTCTGATCCTAAAGGTCAGTGGAGAATTGATTTCAAGTCAATTTGATACCTGGTTAACTCTAATTAATTAAAGACCTATTTTGGGTGTTTAAGCCAATTAGGGTTAATGCGAGTGAATTAACTCAAGTCCTATTTTTCCTGAGAGTCCTGCTGGTCATAAGGAACATCACCAAATATTTCTAGAATTTATTTCACAACATGCTAATTTTTGGAATTAAAATACTCAAAACGACAACATGCATTTGAAAAATAAATAACTTTTCACAGAGATGGCCTCGACCTTGGAAAATTCGGGGAATGTTCCCAAGTTCGGAGGCTTCAAAAGCCCTATGGTCTCATGCCATGGTGAATTGTATACATGCATGGAGAATTAAATGTATGCAGAGAGTAAATAAATCATAAAAAATAAAATACTTAATTAAATTAAATGATTTCTTTTCCACATTATTCTCCTCTCGTTCATCGAGCAAGAGGGTATTTTTATTTTATTTTTGTGATTTTTCTACACGGAGATATGAATTTTTGAAGTTTAGGGAATTAAATAAATAGAAAAATACCCTAATTTTCTATTTATCCACGCGGCGCCGCGTCGACCTCGGCGGCTCCGAACGCACACGCGTCGCGCTCCCATTCGACGCCGCCACCCGAGTCGGCAGCCGGGCCCCGCGGTTCTCGTACCGTCTCCTTGGTCCGACGCAATCCTGGCCGTCCGTGCGCGCGTGTATCGAATGGACGGCATCCGTTCATCGTCCCCAAGTGTTCTCACCCGAGAGCCGTCCACACTAAATCCCTAAGATCTCACTCGATTCTCAATGGATTTTCATGTTCTTATACTCTATGGATTCGTCTTGAAGAGACGAACACATCTATACGGCTAACATGCATTGAAACTAAGACATTTGAAATGGAGAATCTCCAGAAGCTCGGGATGGATAGTTAACTCATACCTTAGCTCAGAGAAGTGTGGCTTCAATCTGAGAGTTGTTGCACCTTCGATTGGGTCCCAGCGAAGCTCCGGATGAAGTCTCCCGGTCCGGTGAATTGCTCTAGCTATGAAAGTGACCACGGCCGATCACAAAGCTTGGAGGCTCGGAGCAACCGGGTGGCTCGGAGATGGGGCTTTCGGTGGGAAACTTCTCCTCTTGGTCCAGTGAAGGTGTAGGACCGATCAATTTGAGGATTGGCTCACCGTGGCAAAGTGTCCTGGTTTTGGGTGGAATTTCGGTTGAGAAATTGGGCTCGTTGGTGGGGATTAGGGCAAATCGACACCTGGAATCAACTCGCTCTAAGGATGGTGAAGGGTTTGGAACAATTTTGGCGAGTTTCGGCAAGGTTTGTGCTTGGCTCCCCTCATGGCCGAGAGGGGTGGAGTTTAAATAGAGCCGGGCTGGGGGCCTCCCGTGGAGAGTTAGGGCTTGGGATCAGCTGCTCTGGTGAGGAGAAGAACAGCCATGGTGGCCATTGGGCATGGGGCAACTCAGCAAGTGAGAATTTCAATGTTGGCTCACATGTGAGCTCTCGGCCATGGTGTTTTCCGGCGGCCTGGTGGCCGGCCGGCCAGGCATGGGTCACCCTCAAGGTCAGGTGGGTCGTGGCTGGAGGTTTGTGCAATCAATTGGCCATGGACATGTGTAAAGGCTTTGATCCAAAGTGGAATGGGGCATGGCTAGATTTGGACCTAAATGGGTCAACCCACCCATTTGGGCTAGGTGCACCACCCAAGGCCCGGTTTAGGCTGAGGAGAAAGTGATTTGGATCAGCTTGATTAGTGGGGTCAAGTCACAATCCAAGTACAATTAGGTTTAAGCATGGTTTAGTGGAATCATGTAAGTGGTTAACCACCTTTAGGAGTTAAGGAAAGAGCCTCCTCCTTTTGCCCAAAATGGCATGGTGACATGTAAAGAGGCTCTCATGGCTTGCATATGGCTTATGCATGGCTCCATGGCTCCATTTGGCTTGGGAAAAGTAAAGTCAATTTCATGGAAATGGATTTAAGGAAAATTTTGGTATTTAGGGGTGATTTGGCATGAGGCTTGATTTGGAATTATTTGATGATGAATTTAGGACTTAGGGATGATTTTAATTGAAAGTATGATGAGGGGAAATGTCATATGGGCCTTGGAAGAATTTTGGGCTTTTTTGAAAGGGTTTTAGATGGGCTTTTAAGATGGATTAGGAAAGTGGGCTCTTGAATTTTAAAATGGATTTTGGGATGAAATTTTGTAAAGAGGTTGGGCCAAATAATTATTGGGTTTAGCTCATGGATGTGTCATGAGTGACTTGAAGCAAATTTGGGGTAGTTTGGACTTGAATTGGGTTGGATTTGAATTCTTTTGGTGAATGGGCCAATGTAGGTCAAATTGGGCTAACTTGGGCCAATGTTGGGCTAGGGTTGAAATTGATGTAAAATAAATGTTTAGAAATGTTTATGGGAGTGTTTCAAAGAGGTTTTAGCTTTGGTTGGGTTTTGATTTTGAGGTTTGGGCCTATTTGGGTTAGATTTGGGTTTAGGTCAAAATTGGGCTTTTTGATTTTGGGTTGAATTTGAGTGGGGTTTGGGTCAAAATCTTGGGCAAATCATGTTAGTGTTTTGTTTATGAGGATGTTAAGGAAGGTTTAGAAAAGATTTGGGGTTAATTGGAGTTGAATTGGGTTAGTTTGGGCTAAGTTTGGGTCATGGGTCCAAATTTGGGCTTTAAGGCCCAAAGTGAAATTGGATCCAAATGTCAATCAAATTGGACTTGGATTTGGTCTAAATTGGTATTGGGAATGTTGAATTGAAGTTTAGAATTGAATTGGACCAAAATTGGGGTCAATTGGGTATGTTTGGTTTGACATTGGGTCCACTTTGGGTTAAAATGGGTCAATTTGGGGGTTTTGACAAAAGTAGGGTAAATTGACAAAATTGGCCCATGGTGTAGTTGGACAAAATGAAATTGGGAATATTTGGGATTTTCTGGAATTTTTTTGGGAATTTTCTGAATTTTTGGATTTTTAGGCCAAGAAGGGTATTTTGGGTATTTGGAGGGTATTGGGGGGTTTTCTTGGAATTTTTGGTATTTTTGGGTATGGATGATCAATTTGAGTGATGTGGAGGTGTTTGGGATTGATTTTGGAAAATTTTAGGTAATTTGGAGATTTTGCAAAAATTTGGGTAATTCAAGCGGTTTTGGGTAGGTTTAGTAGGTGTAGGGTCCCGGGGTCAAAAATTGAAAATTTGGGAAATTGAAGATTGGGTGAATTTGGGTGGGGTGAAATCATTTTGGTTGAGCCATGAAGCCATTTCAAGCCCATATGAGCCATGAAAGGACTCATTTGAGGCATTCATCTATGTTGTTCCTAACCCTCTTAGCCAAGGGCTTAGGGGTTAAGGACCATCCATGTGAATCACCTACATGAGTCAGGAGGTCAAGTTGAGTATGGGTGTGGTTTTAGGAAGTGTGTGGAAACGTAGTGTGTAAGTGTAGTGTATATCAGCCCCTTCACCAGACCAGGCCACCCGTGGGCGATCCTAAGGCCAAAGAGTCCTATAGGAACTCATCCTTTAAACTTCCACATTCGATTTCAACCCTCTAGGTGATTAGGGGTCTATAGTCGAGTTTGTGGAGTTTGCGGGGAGTTTAGAAGTGGTTTGAATTTCTAAAAGGCGGGTCCCAATTCTAGTCCTCTAAGATAGTCAAAGGAAAAGCCTAAGGCTAGATCCTAAGCATTAAAAAGAAGAAGGGAAGACCTCATCAAAAATGAGGTCAACAGCACTATCGTTTGTAATCCTTTGTCTTTCTGTGCTGATGATGCTCCGTCGAAGTATAGTTCCCAACGTCGATCATCGGTGTCTTCTAGGCTCATTATCTGTTCGTCAGGCAAATCGTCGTCGAGAGGCGAATCTACCGGTAAAGGGTGTGCTGCAAGGAAGTCAGCTAGCACTTGTCCCTTTACGGCACGGAGAGGAACGAAAGTTATGTCGAATTACAATAGTATCATCGACCACCTGGCAAGTCTGCCAGAAAGTGTTGGACGGGTCATCAAATATTGCAACGGATTAACTTTCGAGATAAGGTTGACCTTATTTGAGAGCATGTAATGCCTGAGCTTTTGAGCGGCGAAGATCAGGGCCAAACAATGCTTCTCAATTGGAGGATACTTTACTTCCATCAGAATCAAACGACGGCTTAAGTAGTAGAGAGCATTTTCTTTTCCCTCATCATTGACACTGGCTAGCAGTGGCTCCAGGGAGTCGTCTAGAGCCGTGGTATAAAGTATCAACGGTCTACCTGAGACTGGGGCTGCTAAGACAGGAGGTGTCATTAAGTATTGTTTAATGTCCTCGAAGGCCCGTTGGCATTTCTCTTCAAAAATGAATTTGGCGTCCTTTTTAACTAATGCCGAGAAGGGCTGACACCTACCTGACAAGTTTGAAATAAAGCGTCGAAGATATGCCAGCTTCCCTTGAAAGGATCGTAGCTGTTTTAAGGTTTTGGGAGGTGGCATTTCTAAGATAGCTTTAATCTTTTCCAGATCAATTTTGATCCTGCGATGTCAGACAATGAATCCTAAGAATTTCCCAGAGGTAACGCCGAAGGCGCATTTTAAGGGACTCATCTTAAGGTTGTATTGCCTTAGTCGCTCGAAGACAATTCTCAAATCATACAGGTGATCTTCCTTCAATTTGCTTTTGATGACCACATCATCCACATAGCACTCAACTTGGTTGTGAATGAGCTCATTAAAAATCTTTGTCATTGCTCTTTGGTATGTTGCTCCTGCGTTCTTTAGTCCGAATGGCATTCTCGTGTAGCAATACACTCCGATTGGTGTTCTGAATGTTGTGAGCTTTTCATCTTCTGGTTCCATTTTTATCTGGTTGTATCCTGAAGATCCATCCATGAATGAAAATATTTCATGTGTTGAAGCAATGTCGATCATCAGTTCCGGGATTGGTAGTGGAAATTCATCCTTCGGACATGCTTTGTTCAAGTCTCTGAAATCCACGTAGATTCTGATCTGACCATTCTTCTTCCTGACTGGTACCACATTGGCTAGCCAAGTAGGGTATTGTTCTTCACGGACAAATTTAGCGTTGATTAGCTTCTTAACTTCAGCTATTACTTGTTGTTAAATTTCTAGACACATTCTTCTGGAAGCTTGTCTGATTGGAACGGAAGTAGGATCCACTCCTAGCCTGTGAACTGCAACTTCTGGAGCTAATCCTGGCATTTCGTCGTAACTCCAAGTAAAAACGTCCTTGAATTCCATTAATAGCTTGATCATTTCCTCGGAATCCTCTTTATTGAGTAAGGAGCTAACAAAGGTTGGTCTAGGCTTTTCGTTAGTACCTAAGTTAACTTCCATTAACTCATCTATTATAGATTTGATTTCTTCTTCGAATTCTGGAGGAGCATCTCCAATTTGTAGATCTTCAAGATCTTCTGTAGTTTCTAAACAGTCTTCATTAGATTCACAAGTGACAACCAAGCAAAATTCCGTATCGTTAACTGAACCTACTGTGCCGAATCTGAGACCATGTTTTGAATTGGGAGGCCGACCGGCATTATTCCATAATTTTTCGGAGTGTTGTGATCGACCTTTTGCCCATTGTCGAGTAAGACACCACGCTGAATTAAATTTTGAACACAGGAAGAGTACCACTCAAAAGGTAATTCCATTAATTCGGAAGAAGTGACATCTTCAAATTGTACATCGCTTTCAGTATTGGAAGAAGAAGTGCTACGGTAAAATTTGATTGGCTTTGCACCGCTGCTATGTACTTCTTTGACCACCATACCCTCAATCTTATTAGATCGGATCGGTGTCGTGGTCATAGCGTGTACATAGTGGTTAATCTTCTCGGACATCGATTTGTATTCTTCGTTCCTTTCATCTTCGAGAGAAATCTTGAATTGTGGTTTCTTCTGGTTTATTGTAGCTGCTTCTTTCTTGACTTCCTCTTCTTCTTCAGAGCTCTTTTCCAAATCAACGTTGATCATCGGCTTTTTCTGTCCAACTGTCCCAGTGTCTCTTCCACGACCTCGTCCCCGGCCTCGACCTCGGATGCGAGTTCTGGAGAAACCTTCACCATCTCTCCGTAAGGGAGTGGTGAGTGACTGTTGGACTAGAACTTCAGGTTCTCCATCGTCTCGAATTTCTTTTGCTTCATTTGGCACGGTGTTTCTGGAGAAGATTGTTTTCTTCGGAGGTGCATAATTAGCTGCATCTTCATGGATTCCAATCTCATGTACGGAGAAAGGTTGCAAATCACCTTTAATGCACTGTTCTCCTCCTTCGTAGTATTTTATGCACTGATGCAAAGATGATGGTACCATTCAGTTTTCATGTATCCACGGTCAGCCCAGTAGAGCGTTGAACGATGTCTCAGAGTCAATTATGTGGAATTTTGCGGTTGTCATTGCTAAGAAACCGGTCTTCATCAATAGTGTTATTAATCCAAGGGCTCTTTCTCCTTTCTGGTTGAATCCTCTTAGTAACATCTTGTCCGCTTCAAGCTAGCGAGCATCAATTTCCAAGTATGCTAGCGTCCGAAGGTTCATTATGTTGATTGACGCTCCTGGATCTACCAATACCCTGGAGAGCGTAAATTTTCTGATTGTAACTGAAATGTACAACGGTCGGTTGTGATCGGTACGTCCCAAGTAGTAGATCACTGTCCGTGAAGGTAACACCTCGCTGTTCCTTTAACGAGCAAACCTCGTCCAAGGAATCTCCGGCCATCTTAGCTAAACAAATCTCTGGGTCAAGTAAGGCCTTGATCAGAGCTTCCCTCATCTCTTTTGATAAGATGAGAGCGTCGTAGATGCTCAGTTTGGCTGGTAGTTTCCTAAGATGGGCTAGCACGTTATAGTCCACTTTGTTATCATGTGTCTCAGTTTCTTCTCGAATGGGCAATTCTTCTGCTGGGGTTGGTTCTTCCTGAACAACCACCTACTTTCCTTTGTCTTTCGGACCCATTCTCGGAGGTAGAACCGTTCTGCTCCTTAAGTTGACTTCGGTGATTTCTTCTGAATCTGGTACTGAGTTTACAGGTGTCTCCTTTTGAATCGGCATGACAGGTTCTTTTGGAGTTGTTTCGGAATCTGAAAGCTCTAACTCTATTGTGATTGGAGTTCCTTGAAATTCACAAATGGATTCATCGCTTGTTGAACTTTCGTAGCCTTCTTGGTGAATGTCTCCTTTGTCATCGTGATTGTCGAGGTTATGTATGATTTGAGAATTGTTATTGGTATCGAAATCGGGATCCGGATTAGATTGGTTGTCGTTAGTTACGTAATCGTTAGAAACAGTCAAAACATAGCCAACGCCATAACTCTTATCATTATAAGATCCCGCCGGAGCGAGCGAATAATCATACAGAGTCAGAGGTTCGAGGAATTTTTCCCCCGAATCAGAAACAACCATCCTAGGATAAGCAGCCCCTAGTCTAGCCTTAGGAGCCTCGGTCTTTTCTTCTTCTTCGATCTCCTTCTTTTCTATGATCTTTTCTTCCTGGGGCGGTTCTTCAATTGCAAGCGATAGCGCCGGCTCGACAGGCTTCAAACTTTGAATTGAAGCACGTGCTGAAGCGGCCTGGATGCGATCCAAAATTTTCTTCGATGACTTTGTCCAAGCGGTACTCCATCCATCATCAGTTGTGTAAGGGTCTATCGGAACAACGGGATCCATTGAAATAACATTGACAAAACCTCCTTTCTAGGGTTCTTTCATGTATTCCTTCGAGATCGTTATGTTCCCTTTTCGGAGATTGTTGTAAAGCCAACTCTTGAAGGTGATGCAATCCTCTATTTTATGTCCAAGCATCTGGTGGTAAGGGCAGTAGTTGGGATGGTCCTTCTTATTAACTTCTTCGGCTTCTTGGGTTCGGCGATCGAAAATCGAAGTCTTCATCAAACTGTGGAACATCTTTGGCACTGCCTCATTCTTGAATGGGTATTCTCTATTTATAAGCTCTTTTAATGTGCGTTGTGGGCGAGGCGGTTGCTCATATTGTTGGGTTGGCTAATAACCGGGTTGAGGCTGTTGGTAGTTCTGCTGAGGTTGTTGATAGCTGGACTGCGGCTGCTCCGGCTGTATTTGCAATGGATGTTTGCCCTTATCAACTGCCGCGACGATCCCAGATTTCTTTTCAAATGTCTTCATAGGCTTCTGTTTGTCTATTTTGTCAACGAAACTTAGTTGCTTTGCTTCCTCTTGCAAGCTTTCGGCCTTGCTTAACAACTTCTCAAAAGTCTTAATTATAAATCCCTTAATTAGAAGTGCTATCTGGTCATGAATGCTTTTAAGCAAGATACCGACTGCATGCTGCTCTTGTAGCTGTGGCTCACACTTCATGCTTAGATTTCTCCATCGAAGTATGTAGTCCACTAAAGTCTCGTTTGGTTTCTGTTTCTCCACCACTAAGTCACCGATGGTGATATGGTGCTGAGCTCCGGCAAACTGTTTCACGAAGAGGTTTTCTAATTCTGAAAATGTTTTTACCGAACCGTTCGGTAACTCTGTATACCAATCGAAGGCAATCCCTGACAGGCTGCTGAGGAATTGTCGGAAGAGTAAGGTGTCACTTCCATCGGCGTTGCAACAACTAGCGCGAAAATGTGCAACATGCTGTCGATGATTTCCGGTACCATGAAAAGTCTTGAATAGAGGTGGTACGAAGCCTTTTGGGTATTGTACTGCATCAAATTCTTCGGGGTAAGGTCTACCCGTCTGAATAGATGCTCCGCTCTTAGAGTGTGCTAAGGCTTCTCGCACTTGTTGTTCTACCATGTTCTTGATGTCCTTCTCTCGGAATCATATTATGAGTAGAGTCTTTCTTTGGCTGATCGTCTCCGTTAACGGATGTAATCTCTTTTCCTCCGTCTGTAATATGAATAACTTCTGGAGGCGTTTCTCTTGGGGGTTGAGCCTGACTCTAAAGAGTGGCTAGGGCTGCAGCCATCTCTTCCTTTTCACCATATGATGATCGCCAGAATATTAATGTAGATTTTTCTTTTGATGATGATGAGGATGAGGAGTTAGCTAGTGATGAGTGGATTTCTAGGATTGAGTAGTTGTGTTATTTATGTTATGTTTTTTTAGTGTGTTAGTTTTGGATGTATGTGATGATTTGTTTTTATGTTTGATGCACTCTTGATGTTAGTGTAATTTTGATGTTTAGAGTGTATTGATTCTGAGACACTTAATGTTGTACTGATGATTGTTGGATTGTTAGAGTTTATTTCTGTAATGAGATGTTTTGTTTCTGTTTTAGTACAGTAATCAGTACACCTGTTTAGTTTAGTTATTTTTGTTTAAAATTATAAAAGAAAAAAGAATTAAAATTTTTTTTTGTAGAAATTGATCCTGCTTACTAAAATTTTTCTATATATGCTTAAACATTTCTTTTATATTCATAAAAAGCATGTGTAGAAATAAAATTTTCCTTTCTAGATTATTTTTTTTATATACTTAGAAAAATTCTTGGTGGAAATATGATATGCTTTTTCTCATGCTTTAGAAATTTTTATGATTCATGTTTATACCAAAACTGAAGTTTGGGGGAACGGAAAATACTTTTAAATTTAAATATTATTTGTCCTTAATTACAAATATTTTCATTAAAAATATTAACATAACATATGGAATGAAAAATTTATTTAAGATTACTTAAATTTTTGAATTTATAGATAATTTAGTAAACTTAACTAAAATTTTAATAAGTTTGATTGATTTTAAGAATAAAATTATTTAACTTAAAGAATGATAAGATTAAAATTTTTTTTATTTATAGTAAAGAGAATTGTATTTTTGAACTACTAAGGAATCAAGATTATTACTTGAAAAAAAAAAGATTGAAATAATTTTTGAAAAATAATTATTAAGAATCTCATATTTATTAAGTGAAAATGCAAAAAAGTTTTCATGAAAGTCTTTTTCTTATAAATTATCTATGTGACCTTAATATGATAAATTACAATTATTCTTGAAATAAATGAAAAATTTAAAGTCTTATGATTTGGTAGTTAAGTAATCATTAAATTCTTAAAATTAACCTTAATTAGTGAAATTTAGTTAATACTTTACTAGTGCATTTATACGACCAAAAGTTACAAGGAATCTTAAATATTTAAACTTCATTCTAGATGTTATACATTTTATGTAATAAAAAGGGTTACTTGAGGACAAGTAACATTTATGTTTGGGGGAATTTGATCAACTTAAAAAGTACCTATTTTTATGCCTTATTTGTGATTCAATTTTTAAGGATATTATGCTTTAATGAAAGGTATTTTAATGTTTTTAGATATAGGTGATGAAAAAAATAGTTCAAGAAGGAAAAATGAGCAAAAATGTGCAAAAATAGAGCTAAAAAGCAAAGTTGCCAAAATTATAGGTCTGGCGCCTAGGCGCCAGAATCCGGCGCCTAGGTACCAGTTCGATACTGAAGCAGTTAAGATTTTTGACAACTTTGGGCAGTTATTTTGACGGTGTTAAGCGGTTATCAGACCTTCTAGAAGACTAGAAGTTACTCCTGATACATAGGACATGTGATACAATGCATCTGGACACAGGAAAAAGGTTTTAATCGCGAAGAGGTGTGATCCAAAGTGAAGGGGTGCGAAGACCTGGTCATGGAGTCCGGCGCCTAGGCGCCAGATCCCGACGCCTAGGAACTATAGTTACTTTCTAGAAGATTCATTGAATTTGGACGAATTTTGAAGAGGTGCCTTAAGCAACCCCTGGTCATTTTTGAAGCTCTATAAATAAGAGACATTTCTACATAAAAAAGAGCTCTCCCGCGTTCGGAAATAGTTGCAGAGAGCCACCAAATAGTTTTCTTAAGTATTTAGTGAGTTTATTTTAGTTACTTTGAGTGTTACTACTCAATTCCTTGAGTAGTAAGAGAGAGTTTGTAAGAGTTGGTGCTCTTGAAGTCTTGTACTTTGCATTGGAGTTAGTAGGAGTCAAAGGATCACTTGAAGGAATATTTTAGATAAGTATATGTAACTTGGTTCAAAGTTTTATAAATATGTTTTGTTATGTGAATTCAATGTGTTTTGAGTAGTTACTTTTCCTTCTACTTTCAACCATGAAATGATAATAAAGATAATTTGATTTCGTTGGAGAACATAAACTTAATTTTAAAAATTATTGTGATGATATTCAGACCAGATCATAATTTACTTTTTCAACTGGCCATTTGAATTATTAAAATCTGTTTAAGAATTATGAGACCTATCAAGAGATGAGTTCTTAACTAGTAGATATCACATGAATCCTTGGGTAATTGAAGGTCATTTGCGGGTTATTCAATGTGAAGAGCAATTAAATAGGAAAATATTATTTATTGGGCGTAGAATTAATTAGTTTTTAGAGTGATAGACTAAATTCTATTAATTTAGTTTATAGAAAGGGAACGGGTCACTAGTAGGGCCGACCATAGCCACCCTTGGAAATCATGAAGTGTGAGTCTAGATTAACGCATTCTACGAGTAATACATCCTGAAGCAATCTATACATTAACCAATGTTCTTTATACTATCGAGCAAAGGTAAAGAATATGAATGCTTATATTTGGCACAATACCATAATTTCAAGTTCTCCATGATTGATAGTTTTTCTGAAAAATCTTGGATTAGTTGAAAAATAGAAAGTTATTTTATTTATACTTGCATCAACTTTTACTTTATTGCTACTTTACTTGCGTATAGTAGAAATTTCATAAAACTTAAAATCTGATTTTTGAAAAGAAATAAAAATTATAATTACTTTTAATTTGAAAATCTATTAATTTCTAAAATTTATCTCCCCTGTGGGATTGATAACCAGGACTCCAATAGAGCTCTATATTACTGGATACCATACGTATACTTGCGTAGTACCTCTAGTATGCAAAATATTTTCTAAAATCATATATATATATATATATATATATATTTTGCATACTACCCTTTGAAATGAAAATTTAAGGATAAATTGTGGCTATAGTTACGGGTCGAGGTCAGTCGCCCAACTCTGATGACTCAGAAACAGACTTCAGACTTTAACAAAAACTAAATAAAAGGAAGGAAGAGAATTATTGAGAAGAAGGCTTCAGTCCAACCCCTTTCTCCTATCTTACTCTCTACTCCTACTCCTACTGATTTCTCTCCCTTACACACTCTCTCAACTCTGTAATAACTCTAAAAAGACTCTCTAAAGTCTCTCTCTTTATTAAAGACTATCCTCCTTAAATGGACTCTCATGCAAATTACATGATAAACTTTAAATAATAATCCAAAAGGTGCCTTGGTGTCTCCTCAAATTGTGTCTGGATTCAATGTATCCACCAAACAATGCATCCCTTGTATCACTTCTGCCGCCAAAAGGAAGTTAAGGAGATTACCATCAAAAGTTGCGTCAAACACCCCTTAGAAATGGCGCCAAATTTGATTAAATTTGACTTTTATAACTGTGGCGCCTAAGTGCTGACTAGACAGCGCTTAGCCGCCAGTGTCCAATTTTTCATTTTTTCATTTTTTTCGCGCCAAATTTGATTCAATTTTGTTCCTTTCATCATAATCACTCATTTTCATCATACCTGCAAGAAAAATACAAAATACCTTCCATCAAAGTGCAACATTATCAAAAATAGGAATAAAAATGTGCAGAAAAACACTATATATTTTAGGTGTATCAATTACTAAGAGTAATCATAACTGATAGGGGAAGTCATTTTAAAAATACAATTATTAAGAAGTTAGCAAAGAAAAATCATTTAAATCATCACATTGCTACTGCTTATAATCTCCAGACAAGTGGTTTGGTTAAATTATTCAATCATGAAATTAAAAGAATATTGGAAAAGACTGTTAATCCAAATAGAAAGGATTGGTCAATCAAATTGGATTATGCTTTGTAGTCCTATAAGAATTTCTACATTAACCCTATAGGAATGTCCCAACAGAGGCTGATTTATGGAAAAGCTTGTCATTTGCCTATTGAACTTAAGTATAAAACATATTGGGCTATTAAAGAGTTCAATTATAATTTGAAAGATGCTGCTGAGAAGTGATTACTACAATTAAATGTGCTTGAAGAGATAAGGAATGAATCTTATGAAAATGCCAAGATTTATAAAGAAAAGATGAAGTTATGACATGATTGGAAGATTCCTACTAAAAATCTTGTGCCAGGACAGAAAGTTTTGTTGTATAATGCCAGATTGAGAGTTTTTTCTGGAAAATTTAAGTCCAGGTCGATGGGTCCATTTATTGTGATAAAAGTTTATTCTTATGGAGTTGTGGATATTGAAGTTCCTAAGACTGGAAAAATATTTAAGTTAACGATCATAGACTTAAACCTTATTTTTCAGTCGATCAACTTAAATCTGATGAGATTCTGATGTTGGGTCACTCAGAATAAGTTCTGGGTATGTCAGTCTAAAGACGTTAAACCAAGCGCTTTGTGGGAAGCAACCCAGAGTTATCGGTCTGCTTTGCTTTATGTTTGTTTTGTGTGCCATTTTGGTTTGTTTTTATGTTTTTGTAGTAGTATTTGGAGTTTTTATCTTATAGTTGTGTTTATTTAACCTTATTTTGGATTTGGAAGTTATTTTGGAGTCTTAAAATGTTTAAGGGTGGTTTATGCACTTCTAAAGTCTATAATAAGGGCCTATATTAAGAGAAACACTTGCCCCAAGTCCTATTTTCATTCCTGGGTCTTAAGAAGAGTGTTTTGAGTGCATCATGTCTTCTTGGGAAAATGAGATCAAGAAGAAAGAGGATTCTGACAAGAATAAGTTTATTAGTGACAGTGCTAAAGAGTTATTCAATGTATTTTTCACCGTTAGTATTCAAGGAATTACATAAAAGATTGCAAAGATCGAAGCCCGGGTAACTTCAATCGAATCAAAGATTAATGAAACTAATGCACGTTTGGAGCATATGGGATGGCAACTCAAGATGCAATTCAGTCATACAGGTCACGTGGAAGAAGCAGATAAGGCAATGTTCCTAAAGAACAAGTGATTAGAAGAAGATGTAAGAGTGTTCAATCATTGCCCATTCTATCAAATTTATATTCCAGAAGGGTCAAAGGGAAATAATAGTGATTCTAGATATATTCCGCCTACTGGAGAGTGGAATTAAATGTTAGTTTGATCTTTTGCTTTGTTTTGTGTATCTTATTGTTGACCTCATTTTTATGATAGGTCAACCTTTTGACTTAAAATGTAAACTTCGGTCAAAATGGTCAATCCTACCGAATGACTAACCCTGCTGACCCAATAGGTCAACCTTTTGACCTAAAAAGTCAACTATGGTCAAAATGGTAAATCCTGATCCAATGACCATCTCTGTTGACCTAATAGGTCAACCTTTTGACTTAAAAATTCAACTTCTCAAAATGGTTAATTTTTGACTAAATAACCAATTATTTACCCAATGACCTGTTTAAGACCCAAAAATGACAAAATTAATCAAATAATTAATTTCAAAAATTATTCTGATTAATTAAATGAACATGACTAATAATTTATTTTTCAATGTTTTAATTAATTAAATGACATAATTAATTAAAATGAAAATTAAATTAAAAGTCATAAAGTGACAAAATACACCAAAATGAAATGAAAAATGACGAAATTAATCAAATAATTGATTTCAAAATTTTTTTGATTAATTAATTGGGTAATGATTTAAAATTTTTTTAATTTCAATTAATGATAATTAATTAAAATTAAAAATTAAAATCAAAAGCCATAAAATGATAAAATGTACAAATTAATTAAAAGTAATGGAATTAATTAAATAATTAATTCCAAACTTATTTTTGATTAATTAATTAACCAATAATTTAATTTTCACCTTTTAATTAATGACATAATTTATTAAGATGAAAATTAAATTGAAAAGTCATGAAATGAGACAAAATTCGATTTTAATGATATGAATATTAATCAAATAATTAATTTGGAATTATTTCCAATTAATAATTCATTAATAAAATAATTTCCAACATTTAATTAATGACATAATTAATTAAAAATAGAAATTGAATCAAGAGGGGTATGAAATGGAATTTTTAAACCTATGACATTTTGGTTTTCTAAAAATTCCAAAACTCCTTTATGACATCACATACGACCCCATATGGGTTAGACACAACCCATATGACCCATTAAAGAGAAAACAACCCATGGATGACTTATATTTAAATATGGTTAAGAGACATAATGACATAAAATGAGGAGGCAAAACCATGGTGTTTTGAAGTGTGACACATCCTCCTTTACAAGTGAGGTTGCTTTCCATGGTGAGATAAGTTTAGCCACCTTCCTAGCCACCCAATGATGAGAAGACAAGGCTTTAACCATTTTCCATACCATGGTTAATCTCATCATAACATTTTATAAAACATGTTAAAGGGGGGAGCTAATGTGTCATCACCCAATGAAATGTTAAATGGGTGTTGCAATGAGAATGTCTCAACCATTTGATTCACCATTAACCTCTTCCTTAGTCAATGGAATGGGAATGAAGAAATCAAAGCCTATCATGAAAATTTGGATCCAAAATTTCCATGAAATGTGAACTTGCTTAAGTGGCATAATTCTCATGAGATATGGAGAGGTGATGTTTGGATTACATGGGGGAGGCTGTTACTAGACTCTACTCCACAGATCTAACCATCCCATGGTCTATCCTAAGCTAACCAAGGTTAAACCATGGTCACCTTTGCTATAAAAAGCCCCCTACCCGAAATTACAAAGAGGAGAAGAAAAATACATAGAAACCTATAGGCTGCCCAAATCCCTTAGCTCCCAACACAAAAAAGTTTGCTATGGATCTTAGCAACCTATTCTAGCCGAAATCAACCCATAGGATCAGCTAAATCAAGTCAATTTGGCCAAAATCCAAAATCAGCCCAAACCTAGCCACTTTGCCAAAATTGCTTACCAAGGCTTGCTAAAAATCCAAATTGAAGTGACAAAGTTCTTATTTGGGAGTACTAGAGGCTGACCATCAAGTCTAATTAAGTTCAAGATTATTGTGGCCAAGGTATGGATTTATTTTGTCCAAAATAAATCATATAATTGAAAAAGCGTGAGTTAAACTAGCCCAAAAAATTATCATCACTGTATTGATATGATATATATGTTCAGATGATTCCATAAGTTCAAAAATCACTCAATTTCATTGAGAAATGAGTGAGATATTGAGATTTTAAGTTGGATGGTTCGAATATTTTTCGAATTTTTGGGGATTTATCTTCGCTGTCTGTTCCCGTGTTTTGGAACGAACGACACTGATCATGTGCTACCATGTCCGCTGTTCGGATCCGCGCACCAGTGTTGACCTCAGTTTTAGTTGAGGTCTAGTCTCTCTTTAGAATAGCCTAGGTTCTATCCATAGGACACTCCTGGTGACTTTCTTGGAGGACTAGTCATGGAACCCTCCCCATAGAAATTCAAAACTCTTCTTGCTTCACAAAGGGGGTTTTCATATGCTTAAGGCCTAACCTCCACCTTTTCGTAGGGAAAAGGCATGCATAAGGTATCCTAGGGGAAGTCTCCTATAGGTGGTCAGACCATAAGATTTGCCCTGAGGGAGGTCTGGAGATCACCACTCATATACTTCACATTCACAACATACACACACTACACATCCTAATTTCAACCCTGAACTCTTTGGAAACTCATGTGGATAGCCCAGCCCTAAGTCTATGACTAAGTGGTAGGGACCAACACATCAAGGACCAAATGTAAGTGACCCTTGGTCATTACATCCTGCTCACCTTGAAGCCACCTTCAAATTTCCAAAATTTCAATTTTTGGCCCCTTTGCCCCCTAAATAACCCTGAACTACCCACAATACCCAAAATTTCCAAAATTACCCAAATTCACCAAACCCCCCCCCAAAAAAAAATTATTCCAAGATATTCCTTACCACTCAAATTGACCATTCATGACCAAAAATTCCAAAATTTCCAAAAATACCCCCCCATATACCCAAAATACCCTTTTTGCCCAAAAATCCATAAATTCCAAAAAATTCTCAAAAAATTCCAAAAAATCCTAAAAATTCCCAATTTCATTTTGTTCAACTACACAATGGACTAATTTTGCCAAATTAATACACTTTCAATCCAAAATCCCAACTTGGCCCATTTAACCTAAAGGTGCCTAAACCAAACCCAATCTTGACCCAATTGACCCCAATTTTCATAAAATTCAATTCTAAAAAAAAATTCAACATCCCAAATATCAACTTAGACTAAATTCAAGTCCAATGTGACCCACATTTGACTCTAATTCCACTTGAAATCAAAATCCCCAATTTTGCCTAAATAACCCAAAACTCCTAATGTGACCCAATGTCAATCAATTCTTCCCAAATTTCAATTCCAAACTCTTTATAACACCTACATAAAGTGAAATGGATCATCAATTGGCCATAATTTGAGCTCCGGTCTTGCCCAAATCTATTTTGGACCAAAGAAACCCCAATTTTTACCCAAGCCGAACACATGTTTAAATCCACCATATTGACCCTCTAAAACTCGTCAAAACCATTTTATGTCTTCATTAAAATTCTTCTAGACAACCATATATACATTATTGTTGAAGACCTCTGAATCCCACTCCAACTCAAACTCAAGATAACTTTAACCGAACCCAACATGGTAAAAAATAATCAAAAATCCAATCCATGCCAAAATTGAACCTCCAAATGAGCTCAAAACCGCTTTGTGTCTTCATGAAAGATCTTCATTACAATCATGTGGACAATATTGATCAATGCACTTGGGTTTCATTCATGCTCTAGCCTAATCTAAACTCATGTTAGCCCAATGTTCTTAAAATGGACTAAAAATCCAAAATTCACCAAATTAAAATTCACTCACACACACACCCACATTCTTCCCCTCTCAAATCTCACGAAAAAAGAAAAAAAGAAAAAACAAATAACAAAAAAATCTTTTTTTTCATCCCTTCACCTCACCCTCCTTCACCTCTCCCTCACCTCTCCCTCACCCTACCCGCCACCTCACCCTACTCTCCTCACCTTCACCACACCTCCTCCGCACCTCCTCCTCACCTCCACCTCACCTCATCCTCACTCCCCCCATTCACTCTTAGCCGTGAGCCTCTCTCCATAAATCCCCCCATAATCTCACTTACACACTCTCTTACACACACTTACTCACTTCACTCACTTCACCTCCCAAATCCTTCTCCTAGCCGTGAGCCTCCCTCCTCTCTTTCTTCTTCTTCCAAGCTAGCCACACTTCATCCACTACACCCAATCCCAACTCCTCCTAGCTGTGAGCTTCAACAAGGGACTTTTCAAAAGTTTTTCCATCACCCTCAAGCATGGTGAGTTTCTTCCCCCTCCCTTTTATTTTTGTGAATACTTAAGCTTATAAAATTTTTTTCTTCATCCTTCTCATGCTTAACCTAAGACCTCATACTTACATGCATGCTTGGTGTTTAATGTTATTCTTCCTTTACAAAGATTTTTAAATATACATACGGGTCATTTAATTTTTCTTTAAATCTTCATGTATGTTTTTTTAAATGTTTCCATGCTTAGCCTTAAGGTCATATTTCATGCAAGCTATTTAGTTTTTTAAACTTTTCCATGTTTAGTCTTAGGAATTCTTCTTTTATGCAATGTTAATTAGCTATTTAATTTTACTAGTTTAAATAAATACAAATCTACCACCTAATTTCTACTAATTTGAAAAATAAATTTTAAAATTTAAAAGAGATAATATAACATAAAGGAAATAAAAATAAAATAGAAAAGAGGAATGAACATAAGAATAAAATAAAAATAAAACAAAAGAAAATGAAATAAAAATCAAAAATAAAAAATAAAACATAAGTGATATAATTATAGATTTAAATAAATTAAATAATATCTTTACTAAATTGTAAATAAAACAACTATATTAAATATAAAATAACTATATTAAAATAACTATACTAAATGTGAATAATGTAACCATACTAAATTTAATAACTTTACTAAATAAAAAAACTACTACACTAAATTTAAATAATAAAACAACACTACATTTAAATAAATACTACTAAAATATAAATCACCAAATAAATAATAATATATGAATAATAACAATATGTAAATATTAAAAAAAATGTGATAAAAATAAAATAAATAGATAATGAAAATATAAGAAAAATGATAATAATAATAACTAAAATAATAATTGTAAATATAAATAAACAACAAAAATAAGTAAATAAAATGTCATTCTTTTAAAAAAAATAAATAAATAATATATAAATAAATAATAATTGTAAAAACTTTAAATAAAAGAAAATAACTTTAAATAAAGAAAAGAATAATTCAAGAGAGAGAAAATGAAAAGTCTTATAAATAAATAAATAATAATAAAAATGATAATAATGAATAATGTAAATTAATAATATAAATAATAATAATAAATCAATAATATTTAAGTAATAAAAATGTACATATAATTAATTAAAATAAAATAACTTATAAGGGATAATAAAAATAAATAATACATATATACATAAATTGAAAAGATAATTTAAATAATATAAATGAATAATGAATTAAATTTAGAAAATTAAATAGTAATTAAATTAAATAAATTAAATTAAATAATAATTAAATAAAATAAAAAATAATTAATTAAATAAACCGAAAAAAATTATATAAATAATAGTTTAAATTAAATTAAATAAACTCAATAAATTAAATAAATTAAAAAAATCAAAATTATATTAAATTAAATGATAATGTAAATAAATAAGTAATTTAAATTAAATTAAATTAATTAAATTAAGTTAAATAAATTAATGAAAACCGAATATTAAATTAAAATTAGATGATAATGTAAATAAATAATAAATTAAATTAAATTAAATAAATTAATTAAATAAAATTATATTAAATTAAATTAAATTAAATGATAATATAAATAAGTATTAAATTAAATAAAAAAATTAAATAAACAAAATAAAGAATGTAAATAAATAATAAATTAAATTAAATAAAATAAGTTAAATAAATTAAATTAAATTAAATTAAATAATAATGTAAATAAATAATAATTTATACTAAATTAAATTAAATTAAATAATAAAATTAATTAAATGAAAACCAAAAATAACAATTTAAAAGAATTAAAGTAAAATAAAAAGAAAAAAATAAAAATCAATTAATTAAATAAAACAAATAAATAACAATCAATTAATTAAATAAAATTAATAAGAATTAATTTATAAATAAATGATAATAAGGTAAGTAAATTACAATGAATTAAATAAGATAATAAATTAAATAAATAATAAAGATAATAATAATTTCAATTACAAATAAAAGATAATAATTTGAAACAACACATAATAAAAATGAGATGAAACCGATCTCACATCCCAAATAGTTTATATGAACGAGCACCGCACCACAAACCGTGTATCTATCCCTAAGGATAGACACACTGCTTGATGGTGGGGCTCGATTAAATAAACTAGAAGATTTGTGACATCCGTTTGGTCTGCGAACCAATTTTTTAAGCCGACAAATTCCCTCGCTTAATATGAAAGCATTAAACAGGGTTTATATTACCTGGATTCTTTAAAATTCCCTATAAGGGCAAGCCCCTATAGTTAATTACATCTTAAGTGACGGGAATCACCTAAGAAAACTCTCGATAATAATCAATAATTCTGCTCTCAAGAATTTCAAAGTTTAAGTTTTCAAAGGATTGAATTTTGGAATTTCAATAGGGAATGGATCAAGTTTGGAACATTTTGTTTTGAGAATTCAAAGGAAGAAAGGTAGGAGAAATCACATATTTGAAATGAACTTTGGTAATTTCCCGACTATCCTATTGTTTGGCTTGGATTTAGGAAAAGTCCTAATGTTATTTAATGTTTCAGTCTTGCCAATTTTAATTAATTAAGGCTTATATTTATATGATAGAGTCATACAAATAGCCTCGAAGATGTGAGGGTTTATGTCGTATCAAACGACTACCTCGGAATCCTAAGACCGATTAGGGCTTAATTTGCAAGGCAAATGCCTAACGAAGAGTTGAGGATTTATGTTGCACTAGGAAAACTACCTCGAAGTCCTATGGCTTGGTTATTTAATTCTAAGAAAGCTTTGCTGAAGTAGACCCGAGTTTTGCTGGTGACGATAGCCGTGCTGCCCACCATGCTCCAAGCTTCTTGTTGTTGCAGAGGTTTAGTTTTAGAAATCATAAATCAGGGGATGAGAAAAGTGTTTTGGTTTAGAGAAAATCTTAATTTCCAAGTGTTTTCACTCTTTTAATTAAAACAAATCTTAAAGTTGATTATAACGACACCGGTTAAGATCCCACGGTTCCATCCTTCCGGCATCATTATTTTTATCGGATTCACTTAGTCAAGATGAATTTGCTAAACTCAACTGAATGAGTTCCACACTTTCATTTAGACCGTGGGAAATCCCGTTAGCAACACGTAGGTTACATCATCCGAGGTATTCCCGATCATCCAACAGGACGTTTTAATTTAGTTGTAATTGTAGTTTTGTGTTCTATTTCTCATTAAATTTTGAGTTGTTTTATATTTTGAAATGTTTTGGAGGTGAATTTTATCTTGCAATAACTTTTAACTTAGTTTTGGTTTCAGTTTTAGGGACTATCCTAAAGGTGTGGGTTTTCATGTAACAATTGTTTATCATGCAAGAAAAGTAAGTGTAATGCGGTTAAATAAATTGCAATAATGTAAATTGCAAGAAAGTAAATTGCAATAAAATAAAAGCGTACCTGGAGGGTCTTCCCGTCATCCCAAGCTGCACTTAAAACACAATTAGAATATTTAAACAAGTTCCTAGGTAAAGCTAAGGGAAGGGTTATGGTTTTCTACCAAATTCCTAATCCTATAGCTAGTTATTTCCTATGACGTCTAGGTTCCTTGTGTTTTTGTTTGAAGACGATTTTCTTCATCAAAGAACAATTAAGTTCAATTGTTCTTATGAACATCCTATCATATCGAGGAAGTGCATAAGGCAAATCTTAAACATCTTTTCAATATTTCTAGGATTGTTTTAAGTCCAAATGAATTCAATTACACAAATGAATTAACCGTCCCAAGTTTAGTTAAGTTTTGTTATTATCTTACTCAGCGAACTAGGATGTTTGAATGTCCTATTAGTGAAGTAACATTTCATTTAATATTCTGTTTAGGAGTTATGACAACTAAAGCTTTCGAGGGTAAATTTGTGATTTAGTTTGAATTCAATTAATGGGTTTAAGTTTGGAATAGTGTTCAAGTTATTTTAGATTTATTTTGAATTCTTTATATCTTTGGTGATGTTATATTTAATTCAATTTAATTTAATTTAATTTAATTTAATTTAGTTTTAATTTAATTTAATTCAATTTAATTCAATTTAGTTTGATTTGATGTTAAATTAATTTAATTTGATTTGATTTAATTTCCTTTAATTTAATTTAATTCGATTTAATTTTAATTTAATTTAATTTAATTTAATTTAATTTAATTTAATTTAATTTGTTTTAACTTAATTTAATTTAAATTTGATTTTATTTATTTAATTTAATTTAATTTAATTTATTCATTTAATTTAATTTAGTTTATTTATTTAATTTAATTTAATTTAATTCAATTAATCTTTAATTTAATTTAATTTGATTTAATTTAATTTAATTCAATTTAATTTACTTAATTTAATTTAATCTTTAATTTAATTTTATTTTTAACTTTAATTGGAATTTTAAAAGAGTTTAATAATTTAACTTTAGTTTAATGATTAAGTCTTTTAATATTTTAAATTTGAGTTATCACCTTAATTAAGAATTGAATATTAATGAGATGATTAATTTAGGGATTTTTAAATTAAAGAATAAATCTCTTCCCAACAATATCCCTATTTTAATAATTCCAATTTTATTATTCTTCCCAAATTTAATCAATTATTTAATTAAGTTTTAATTATTTTAAATTGCTTAATGGGTTTCTACCCTTTAATTATTTAAATTTCAATCATCCAAATCAGATTAAGATCAAATATTTTGCTTGTTAATTTTTTATTAAACCTAAAGTTTTAATTAAGGATTAAAATTTTAATTACCACTTTCCCCTTTAAGCTTAATAATTTCATAACTCACTAAATTGAGCTCAAATGAACTTGAAATTTTTATGTGACTTCACTCATATGTCAATAAAGACATGAGAGGAGAAAATGTGATTTTTCTGTATTTAATTTATTTATATAATTATTTCTGGTAGAAAATAGAAATTTCCAAGGAAAATTTAATAACATGACCAAGCGAAAGTTTCTGTCCTTAAGAAAATTAGGGGACATTCCTAATGACTAGAGGACCACTTGGACCAATTTTGGTGATTTTTTGAATTACATTATTTTTATTATAATTATTTTAAGTTTTGGAGTGTTAAATAATTTAAAAATAAAATAATTGTTGAAAAATGAATTTTATATTTTTCAAAAATCTCTCTGATATCAAGGAAATTAGAGAATCAATTTTTGTAATTTTCTGTTTTTTCTATGATTTATTATAATTATTTTAGTGAAAATGCTAGAAAATACATTTTTTTTAATTTTAAAATTACCCTAGGGCTTTAAAAATTAATATCTCATTAAATAGACCTAAGATAAATATGGGGTTTGTTCCTAAGTGATTAAAATTAAAAATGTGACATTTTGGTGAATATTATTATTTTTGTGATTTTTATTATTTTTTAATTATTAAAAATATTAAAATAATATTAAAAATCAACTTTTTTAGAAAATTGAAATTTTAATTTTCTTAAATTCTCCTAATATCAGAGAGGCTCCAAAACCAATTTGTTGAATTTTTGAAAGATATTTTGAAAGTTATGAATTTTTAAAGTTCAAATTGACTAAATGGCTTAATCAACCCATTTAGTAGGGCTAACCAAGTCCAATTGACTTCCAATTTTTATGGTGGGTTCCTCTAATCCTAAAAGTCAATGGAGAATTGATTTCAAGTCAATTTGATGTATGGTTAGCTCTAATTAATTAGGGATCTATTTTGGGTGTTTAAGCTAATTAGGGTTATTTTAAATGAACTAACTCAAAACCTATTTTTCCTAGGGTCCTCTGGTCATAAGGAACATCACCAAATTTTCCTAGAATTTATTTCACAACATGCTAATTATTGGAATTAAAATACTCAAAACAGTAACATAAATTTGAAAAATCAATAACTTCTCATAGGGATGGCCTCTCATTTTGGAAAATTCAGGGAATGTTCCCAAATTCAGAGGCTTCAAAAGCCCTATGGTCTCATGCCATGGTGAATTGTATACATGCATGGAGAATTAAAAATGTGCAGAGAGTAAATAAATTATTAAAAATAAAATATTTGATGAAATTAAATGATTTCTTTTCCACATTATTCTCCTCTCGTTCACTTCGAGCAAGAGGGTATTTTTATTTTATTTTTATGATTTTCCTACACAAAGTTATGAATTTTCCAAGTTTAGGGAGTTAAATAAATAGAAAAATACCCTAATTTTCTATTTATCCACGCGGCGCCGCGTCGACCTCGGCAGCCTCCGAAACGCCGCGTGTCGCGCCCCCATTCGACGCCGCCATCCGACTCAGCGCTCCGGGTCCCGCGGTTCACGTACCATCTCCTGGTCCGACGCCATCCGAGCCGTCCGTCCGCGCGTGTATTGAATGAACGACATCCGTTCATCGTCCCCAAGCCTCCTAGCCCGTGAACCGTCCATCTTCTAGGCCTAAGATCTCTCTCGATACTTGACTAAATTTAACATTCTTATACTCTATGGATTCATCTCGAGAAGACGAACACATCCATATGGTTTATGTGGGATGAAATTTACTCAATAAAAATGGAGAAAGTTCAGAATCTCGGGAAGAAGAGTGAGGCCATACCTTTGCTCAGAGAAGTGTGGCTTAGATCTGAGGGTTGTTTCACCTTCGATTGGATCCCAGCAAGCTCCAGATGAAGTCTCCTGGTCTGGTGAATTGCCTAGGTAGGATTTCGACCACATCCGATCACAAAGCTTGGAGGGTCGGAGCAACCGGGTGGCTTCGGAGATGGGGCTTTTGCCGGTGGACACCTTCTCTTGGTCCGGTGAAGGTGTAGGACCAATCAATTTGTGGATTGGCTCACTGTGGAGAAGTATCCTGGTTTTGGGCTTGGATTTCAACTGCGAAATTGAGCTCGCAGAGAGGAAATGGCGAGGGGATTTCGGTGGGGATCAAATTCTCTATGTATGGGGAGTAGTACGGAACAATTTTGGCGAGTTTCCTTAAGGTTTGTTTCGAGCACCTCTCATGGCCGAGAGGGGTGGTGTTTAAATAGGAGAGGGTGGAGGGCCTCCCGGGGAGAGTTAGGGCTTGGGATCGAGCTGCTTAGGTCAAGGGCGAACGGCCATGGTGGCCATTGGGCATGGGGCGGCCTCGGCGAGGTAGAATCCCAAAGTTGGCTCACATTTGAGCTCTCGGCCATGGTGTTTTCCGTTGACCCAGTGGCTGGCCGGCCGTGCATTGGTCACCATCTTGTTCGGGTGGGTCAGAGCTGGGGTTTGGTGCATTCAATTGAGGTTTGACATGTGTAAAGTGGTTGAATCAAAGTAGAAAGGGGAAGGGGTCATTTTAGCTTATTTTGGTCAACCCATGCAAATGGGTTGGGTGCACCTCCCCAAGACCTGGTTTTGGGCTGAGGAGGTCAGGTGGGTCAATCTCCCATGTGTGGTGGAGTCTCCATCAAGGATTAGGTGGCAAAGCATGGTTTAGAGTGTGACATGCTGAAGGTAAAAAAGGCTTAAGAAGGATTAGGAAATGGGGTCCTCCTTTTTCCATTAATGGCTTGATCACATGTCAAACTCTCCATGGCTTCATGTGGCTTGTCCATGGCTTGCATGGCTTGTCTTTGGCTTGGGGAAAGCTTGGTCAATTTCATGAAAATGGATTTTAAGAATTTTTGGTAATTTGATGGAAATTTGTATGAAACTTGATTTGGAATGATTTTATGTTGAATTTAGGACTTAGGTATTGAGTTTAATTGAAAGTATGATGAGGGGAAATGTCATGTGGGCTTTGAGACTAATTTTGGGCCTTTGGATGTGGTAAAAGATGGGTTTTTAAAATGGTTTAAGGAATGGGCCTTTAAGTTTAAAAATGAATTTATGGATGGGAATTTTGTAAAGAGGTTGGGCCAAATAATTGTTGGGTTTAGCTCATGGATGTGTCATGAGTGACTTGAAGCAAATTGGGGGTGATTTGGGTTTGAATTGGGTTGAATTTAGGCTCTTTTGGTGAATGGGCCAATATAGGTCCAAATGGGCCAAGTTGGGCCAATGTTGGACTAGGATTGAAATTGATGTAAAATTAATGTTGAGAAATTTTTATGGGAGTGTTTCAAAGAGGTTTTGACTTTGGTTGGGCTTTGATTTTGGGGTTTGGGCTCATTTGGGTTAGGTTTGGGTTTAGGTCAAAATTGGGCCTTTTAGCTTTGTGTTGAATTTGAGTGGGGTTTGGGTCTAAATTTTGGGCAAATCATGTTAGTTTTTTGCTTGTGGGGATGCTAAGGAAGATTTAGAAAAGATTTGGGGTTAATTGGAGTTGAATTGTGTGAGTTTGGGTTAGGTTTGGGTCATGGGTCCAAATTGGGCTTTAAGGCCAAAAGTGAAATTGGATCCAAATGTCAATCAAATTGGACTTGGATTTGGTCTAGATTGGTGTTTTGAATGTTGAATTGAAGTTTAGAATTGAATTGGACCAGAATTTGGGTCGATGGGTAGGTTTGGTTTGACATTGGGTTCACTTAGGGTTAAAATGGGTCAAATTGGGGGTTTTAACAAAATTAGGGTAAATTGACAAAATTGGCCCATGGTGTAGTTGAACAAAATGAAATTGGGAATATTTGGGATTTTCTGGAATTTTCTGTGAATTTTCTGAATTTTTTGGGTCAAGAGGGGTATTTTGGGTATTTGGAGGGTATTGGGAGGTATTTTTTGAATTTTTGTTATTTTTGGGTATGGATGATCAATTTGAGTGATGTGGAAATGTTTGGGATTGATTTTGGGGAATTTTGGGTGATTTAGAAATTTTGAAAATTTTGGGTAATTTCAAGGGCTTTGGGTAGGTTAGGCGGGTGTAGGGTCCCGGGGGTCAAAAATTGAAAATTTGGAAAATTGAAGATTGGGTAAATTTGAGTGGAATGAAATCATTTTGGTTGAGCCATGAAGCCACATCAAGCCAACATGAGCCATGAAGCCACTCATTTGAGGCATTCACTATGTTGTTCCTAACCCTCTTAGCCAAGGGCTTAGGGGTTAAGGACCATCCATGTGAATCACCTACATGAGTCGGGAGGTCAAGTTAGGTATGGGTGTGGTTTTAGGAGGTATGTGAAAGTGTAGTGTATAAGTGTAGTGTGTACGTGAGTCGGCCCCTTCACTGGACCAGGGCACCTGAGGGCGATCCTAAGGCCGAGGAGTCCTATAGGAACTCATCCTTTAAACTTCCACATTTGATTTCAACCCTCTAGGTGATTAGGGGTCTATAGTCAAGTTTGTAGAGTTTGCGAGGAGTTAAGAAGTGGTTTGAATTTCTTAAAGGTGGGTCCCAATTCTAGTCCTCTAAAATAGTCAAAGGAAAAGCCTAAGGCTAGATCCTAAGTACTAAAGAGAAGAAGAGAAGACCTCATCAAAAATGAGGTCAATAAATGGACCCCCAATAGGTGTGGTGGGCTGACGGAGCACACCGCGCGTATTGGTGTTGACTGAAGCGATCAACAAAACCAACAAAGATGTACAAGTGACAAACTTAGGACGAAGTGGAAAAGTTTCCGTTGGGGAGTGTCAAGCATATCTCTGAAATTGGAGATTCCCGAACTCTCGCTGGGGAAAGGAAAAGGAGGTTAATTCCAAATCACATGATCTCGGGGAATTTCGATTTAGATTTCATTTTGTTTTAATTTAAGTTCAGATGTGTAATTTTAGATTTTGATTTTTTATTTTAGATTGAAGTTTGATTTAAAATTAATTTGAGAAAATTTAGATTTGAAACGAGAATTGAAACCTAGGTTCCAATCTCGGGATTGCAAAGAAAACTGGAATTTAGGTACCAGCCTCGGAGTGTGAATCGGAGTTTAAGTGTCGATTGAAAAGGATGAGAATCAGAATTTAGGTACTGATCTCGAAAGGGATGAGAATTGAAATTTAAGTATCAATCTCGAAAGAGAGTCGAAATTTAGGTATCGACTTCAAAAAGGATGAGAATCAAAATTTAGGTACTGATCTCGGAATGATAACTAGAATTTAGGTACTAGTCTCGAAATGAGAGCTGAAATTTAGGTACCAGTCTCGAAAGTTTAGAATTGAAATTTAGGTATCAATTCAAAAGAGAATCGAAATTTAGGTATCGATCTCGAAATGAGAACTAGAATTTAGGTACTAGTCTCGAAATGAGAGCTAGAATTTAGGTACCAGTCTCGAAAGTTTAGAATTGAAATTTAGGTATCAATTCAAAAGAGAATCGAAATTTAGGTATCGATCTCGAAATGAGAACTAGAATTTAGGTACTAGTCTCGAAATGAGAGCTGGAATTTAGGTACCGAGTCTCGAAAAGTTTAGAATTGAAATTTAGGTATCAATTCAAAAGAGAATCGAAATTTAGGTATCGATCTCGAAATGAGAACTAGAATTTAGGTACTAGTCTCGAAATGAGTGCTTGGAATTTAGGTACCGATCTCGAAAGTTTAGAATTGAAATTTAGGTATCAATTCGAAAGAGAATCGAAATTTAGGTATCGATCTCGAAATGAGAACTAGAATTTAGGTACTAGTCTCAAAATGAGAGATCTGGAATTTAGGTACCGATCTCGAAAGTTTAGAATTGAAATGTAGGTATCAATTCAAAGAGAATCGAAATTTAGGTATCAATCTCGGAATGAGAAGCTGGAATTTAGGTACCGGTCTCGGAAATTTTGAATTGAAATTTAGGTATCGATTCGGCTGAGAATCGAAATTTAGGTATCGATCTCGGAATGAGAAGCTGGAATTTAGGTACCGGTCTCGGAAATTTTGAATTGAAATTTAGGTATCAATTCAGATGAGAATCGAAATTTAGGTATCGATCTCGAATGAGAGTCGGAATTTAAGTACCGACCTCGAAGGAAGAAGACTGGAATTTAGGTACCAATCTCAGAAATTTTGAATTGAAATTTAGGTATCAATTCGGATGAGAATCGAAATTTAGGTATCGATCTCGGAGTGAGAAGCTGGAATTTAGGTACCGATCTCGGAAATTTTGAATTGAAATTTCTTGTGGAGATTTGGATTTAGCGAGAGATCGAAATGAGATATGAAAGTGTTTCATATCCCATGGGAATCAATCCAAGTCGATTACTTGGCGAAGGGTACAAACCCATGCCATCCGGATCAAATTGAAAATTCTTCGTGATTACGAAATCATCCCGAGAGAGGGTTTCGAGGGAGGTCTAGAATAGATCTTGATTTGAAGAAGGATTGGAGGGTTTGAGAAGATGGGTTTAAACTGGAATTTGATTTGGGCTTTAAATTTGTTTTGTTTGTCCTTTAACTATCCCGTTTTTTTTATTGTTTATTTGGTGTTCATGTGGATTTAGTGTTCGACATTTTTAAATTTTTTTTTTTAAGGAAAGTTTTCTTTTATTCTCTTTTTTTTATTTCTTCTCTGTTCTTTGTTTGAAGTTCATTTAACTTTAATGGCGTTTCCCAGTCAATTTGCACAAAAGAGGTGAAGGCCAAAAATGTGACATGGTCACTTTCATTCCAATCATGTCGAAGATACATCATACAACTTGATCCGGAATATATTTCATACAATCCATGTAGACTCAAAATGGACTATGTATAATCTTCGTCGATCCATCAAAAGAAGCATGTCATCGAAAATCCATGTACGAATAGTGGGGTACATGGTCAATAACATCACCTTCCAAGCCATCCTTGGCAAGGATGCCGTATAGATGTACATTGGAGGTGTGATATTTTCCATGTAACTCACAGCTCGTAAGGCCGGAGGCTCTCTAGCTCCGGGTTTGGCTGGAAATGGTAAGGTGTCTTCTGTCGTCCATTCTTCGAAAGTAAGCGAGATCCGCTTCACTTGGTACTCCCGGTATGCAATGCTTAGCGATATACTGCTCCGTTGCCCTTCGGTATCATGACGGAACCTACCGGTAATGGTATCTTCAACGGCCCTCGGAACTCACACGGGCCCGCTATCCGGAGAGTCGGATCCGAACATGATGTTACACTCGTTCGGGAAAGAGGCGTGCGAGAAGGTCGACAAAGTCGTGGTGATCTATGTGTGGGGGTATGCGATCACCACCTTGTAGATGTTAATAATGCGAGCTATTGGGTATGCAATCTGCCGGCGGTACCCTCCATGTTATCAATCTCTTTACCATTCTCTTGATGACTAATGGCATCGGATCCACTTGGCCATGACGGAGTATTCCGGAGGGTTTCCCTTCTGTCTTCCGCAAAGTTGTAACGACATCCACATTGTATTGTGATTCTTCCCTTCCACTGGCATCCATCTCCGGGGTTCGAGTATGTGTTTTCCCTTAGGCGACTCGCTCGGCCCATTCTTTTCAAATCTCGGATGCAATCCACGATTTGCTTGTTGTTCATACTACGAGAATACGTATGTATGTAGCTCGAGGCCCTACTAGTATATTGATCCTTGCACTCTAATTCTCTCGAAGTATTCAAAGGTTTTCTTTTCAACATTACGCATTCTCTCCGGCTCGTATTCCGGAATGATCTGCGGATGGCGAGGCACAGTGACATATTGTGGGATATACGGTTCGATCCCTTCGCGTTCTCCTGCATACCTCGGCTCCTCGGGGATGATGTCCATCGGGACATCCTCCGGGGTTGCTACAGCAACAAGGTCATGCATTGCGGTGGTTCTATGCGGTGGCGTGGTAGCCTTCTTTCTTCGGTCTTTGTGAGATTTCCCCGGTGCTTTTCGTTATCCTAGGAGGCTGGCCTCCTTTCTTCGAGTTCTGGTGAACCGGTGTCCTTGAAGTGTACGTGCTTGGCGATAGCAAGCTTGTCTCGTCGCGGTCCATGGCTAGTTTTGTTAACATCTTACGGATACGGCGATTCTTATTTCTTTGTTGCGTTGCTTGTGAGAGTAGCTCTTCGAACTTCCCGAATCTCTGTGGGCGCGGCGGCGACAAGCTCGCCCTCTGTCGTAGCGACTACGGACTTCATTTTCTTATCTTCTTCGGTGTTTGCCTTTCTTTTCTGCTGTCTTGGATTGGTGGCTTGGGCCACCCACTTTCATCACTTGTTTGCCGGGCGGTTCTTCTCGTTCAGCCGGGACCCGGTCACTTTCCTCGTATTGTAGGCTCGCTGGTGCGAAATGCGAGTCAATCTCGATTATCGCTCCATCTTTCACCCTCTTTTCATCGAGTGTAAGGCTTACGCCATTTCTAAAGTTCGGGACCCGACCGCCGTTCGACATTTCCCTGCGAAAAGACAAGGAAAAGGATCAGGGGATGTACTAAGAACAAGAACATTAAGAAAATGTTTATTAAAGACACACATTTTTTTATATTATATTTTTTTGTATTTTCAAATTTAACTGGAATGAAGTAGGATAAGATCAGGGAAGAGATTTTGATTTGGAAAAGAAAACAAGGAAAACTTTATTATCATGATTTTATTTATTTTAGCACATTTTATTATTTTTTGGGTTCGAACCCAATCATAAGTAATTACTTCGTCCGTTTTTCTTAGGGATGAAGAATTCATTCCTTCGAAACATCATGTAGCGTAATACTTTTTCAAGTATCTTCCGTTGATCGGAAGCATATGTCGTTCTCCACGGCAATTTACTAGGCTGGTAGGAACCTCCCGAGTGTCTTGCTTCGACCACGAAATGGCCCTTCCCAGTGGGTTCAAATTTTCCTCCTATCTTGCGGTGTGCAAGAATAGGTCTCTTGAGAACGAGAACTAAGTCACCAACTTTGAAGGTTCTTGGGCGGACCGGTTTGTCATGGGCTTGAACCATCTTAGCTTGGTATAGTTCTAAATTCCGTTGCAGCTGCAAGTCTTTTCCCTTCCGGGCTTTCTAACTCTTCTAGTCGTAATTTGGCGTTCTCTTCGTCGTGATCTTGTTTGCAACTGCAATTCGAGTGAAGGAAGGCTGAACCTCTAAAGGTAACACTGCCTCGGACCCATACACTAGAGCGTAAGGTGTAGCTTGAGTAGGAGTTCTGAAGGTTGTCTGTTAGGCCCATAAGGCTTCTAACAACTTCTCGTGCCAATTTCTCTTATTATCGTCCAAAGTTTTCTTTAAAATTTGAACGAGAGTTATATTAAAAGCCTCAGCGAGGCCGTTTGCTCTTGGGTAGTAAATTGTTGAGTATCGCCAGTCGATTCCATGTCTCCTGACAAAATTATTGATTTGCGTGCTTCTGAATGCTGACCCATTATCCGAGATGATCCTGCGCGGCACTCCGAAACGGTAGACAACTTGGTTCTTGAAAAACTGTAGCATGTGGTGTGCTTTCACTTCTCTAAGTGGAACTGCCTCTACCCACTTGGAAAAGTAATCTGTAGCCGCAAGAATGAAGCAATGTCCTTTTGAATATGGTGGTTCTATCGGACCAACTATATTTGTGCCCCAAAATTCAAATGGCCACGACGCAATTGTCGGATGTAGCACATTTGGAGGTTGGTGTAGAACCACTCCGTGCACTTGACATTGGTGACAGCTCTTGGCGATTTTCATGCAGTCGGTCATCATCGAGGGACGATAATATCCTAGTCTTTTAATTTTCATTTTCATCTTCGGACCCGGCTGGTGAGCGCCACGGAGTCTCGAATGCACCTCTTTAACAATTTCACGGGCCTCGGACCCGCTTAGGCACCTTAGCCACATTTGATCAAAACACCTTCTATACAATGTGTTGTTTATTAATGCGTAAGACAGAGTTCTTTTCTTGATCTGATGGGCCAACGACCTATCATCTGGTAGCTTTCCTGTTTGCAGGTAGTCTATTAATGGCTGTCACCAATCTTCTGTGTTTTCTGTCCTTTGTTGCAACTGATTCTTCTTCTTTTTCTGATTTGTGTATTGTGTCTATGTTGAGCTGTGATAGAACCTGATGTCCGCGAACTGACACTTCTACTGACTCATCTTGCAAACATGCAAATTCTTTTGCGAGGCGAGCTAACGCATCTGCTAAAGCATTTTCTTTTCTGGGAATTTTGTAGATCATCACATTTGGAATTTGTTCCAACAAGCTGTATGGCATACTTGGAAGTATTGCTCGAGTCTTGGCTTTAAAATTCTGTCTTGTCCGTCGATCCGTTAAATGATTAACTGTGAATCCACGTAGATGTTGATGTTTGTTATCCCCATTTGAATAGTTAATTCCAGTCCCGTTATGAGGGCTTCGTATTCTGCTTCGTTGTTTGTACATGGTTCTGTTAAGTGGTAGGAGTATCTTAACATCCCCCGTTCCGGTGTTATAAAGATTAGCCCGATTCCTGCCTTACCGGGCACTATCACTTGCGATTCTTCGTCTTTGTGTGCTGAAGATGCTCCGTCGAAATATAATTCCCAACGTTGATCATCGGGGTCTTCCGGGCTCATTATTTGTTCATCCGGCAAATCGTCATTGAGGGGAGATTCTGACGCAAAGGGTGTGCTTTGCGAGAAAGTCTGCTAAGACTTGTCCCTTTACGGCACGAAGAGGCACGAAAGTTATATCGAATTGCAATAATATCATTGACCATCCGGCAAGCTCGCCGGAAAGTGTTGGACGAGTCATCAAGTATTGCAATGGATTAAATTTCGAGATCGGGTTGACCTTATGAGAAAGCATGTAGTGCTCGAGCTTTTGAGCGGCAAAGATCGGGGCCAAACAATGCTTTTCAATTGCGGGATACCTTACTTCCGTCGGAAGTAAACGACGGCTTATGTAGTAAAGAGCATTTTCTTTACCCTCATCATTGACTCAGGCTAACAAGGCTCCGAGAGAGTCGTCTAGCCGCGGTGTAAAGTATCGGCGGTCTACCCGAGATCTGGGGCCGCTAAGACAGGAGGTGTCATTAAATATTGTTTAATGTCCTCGAAGGCCTTCGGCATTTCTCTTCCCAAATAAATTTGGCGTCCTTTTTAACTAGTGCCGAGAAAGGCTGACACCTACCGACAAGTTTGAGATAAAGCGTCGAAGATATGCCAACTTCCCTTGAAAAGATCGTAGTTGTTTTAAGGTTTTGGGAGGCGGCATTTCTAAGATAGCTTTTGATCTTTTCCGGGTCGATTTCAATTCCACGATGTCGGACAACGAATCCTAAGAATTTCCTGGAGGTGACGCCGAAGGCGCATTTTAAGGGATTCATCTTAAGGTTAAATTGTCTTAATCGTTCGAAAACAATTCTCGAATCATACGAGTGGTTTTCCTTTACTTTACTTTTGATGACCACATCATCCACGTAGCATTCGACTTGATTGTGGATGAGATCATCAAAAATTCTTGTCATTGCTCTCTAGTAGGTTGCTCCTGCGTTCTTCGAGTCCGAATGGCATCATCGTGTAGCAATATACTCGGATCGGCGTTACGAATGCTGTAAGCTTTTCATCTTCTGGAGCCATTTTTATCTGGTTGTATCCTGATGATCCATCCATGAATGAAAATATCTCATGCGTTGAAGCAATGTCGATCATTAGTTCTGGGATCGGTAGAGGGAATTCATCCTTTGGACATGCCTTTTTTAAATCTCTGAAGTCCACACAAATTCTGATCTGACCATTCTTCTTTCTGACTGGCACCACATTGGCTAACCAGGTCGTGTATTTTTCTTCACGGACAAATTTGGAGTCTATTAGCTTTTTAGCTTCGGCTATGACTTTTTGTTCGATTTCTAGACTCATTCTTCCGGGACCTTGCACAGTCGGGACGAAGTAGGATCCACTCTAGCCTATGAATTGCGTACTCCGGAGCTAATCCTGGCATTTCATCGTAGTTCCAAGCAAAATAGTCTTTAAATTCCATTAATAACTTGATTATTTCTTCGGAGTCTTCTTTATTGAGTAAGGAGCTAACAAAGGTAGGTCTAGGCTCTTCTCTAGTACCTAAGTTAACTTCCGTTAGTTCATCTATTGTAGATTTAATCTCTTCTTCAAATTCTGGTGGAGCATCTCCAATTTGTAAATCTTCGAGTTCGTCTGTAGTTTCCATGCAGTTTTCATTAGATTCGCAAGTGACAACCAAGCAAAATCCAGTATCGTCAACTGATCCTATTGTGCCAAATCCGAGTCCATACATTGAATTGGGTGGACGACCGGAATTATTCCATAATTTTTCAAAATGTTGTGATTGACCTTTTGTCCATTGTCGAGGTAAGAAACCACGTTGAATTAAACTTTGAACACAGGGACGAGATACCACTCAAAAGGTAATTCCATTAATTCGATGAAGTGACATCTTCGAATTGTACATTATTTTCGGTTTTGGAGGAAGAAGCACCACGGTAGAATTTGATTGGCTTTGCACCGTCGCTACGTACCTCTTTGACCACCATACCCTCGATCTTGTTAGAATGGATCGGGGTTAGGGTCATAGTATGTACGTAGTGGTTAATCTTCTCGTACATTGATTTGTATTCTTCATTCTTTTCATCTTCGAGGAGATCTTGAATTGCGGCTTCTTCCGACTTATTGTTCTTGCTTCTTGCTTGATTTCTTTTTCTTCTTCGGAACTATCTTCCCAATCAACATTGATGGCTGGTTTCCTCTGTCCAGCTGTCCTAACGTCTCTACCACGCGCCTCGTCCCGGCCTCGACCTCGGATGCGAGTTGTGGAGAAACCTTCACCATCTCGCCGGAGGGAGTGGTGAGTGACTCGTTGGACTAGAATTTCAGGTTCTTCGTTGTCCCGAACTTTCTTTGCTTCATTTGTTACGGTATCTCCGGAGAAAATTGTTTTCTTCGGTGGTGCATAATAAGTCTACGTCTTCATGGATTCCAATCTCATGTATGGAGAATGGTTGTAAGTCATCTTTGATGCCATTGTTCCCCTCCATCGTAGTATTTGATGCAACGATGGAGAGATGATGGTACCATCCTGTTTTCATGTATCCATGGTCGACCCGAGTAGAGCGTTGAACGACGTTTCGAATCAATTATGTGAAATTTTGCGGTTGTCTTTGCTAAGTCACCGGTCTTCATTATTAGCGTTATTGACCCGAGGGCACTTTCTCCTTTCTGGTTGAATCCTCTTAATAACATTTTGTCGGCCTCGAGCTCATGAGCATCAATTTCCAAATATGCTAGTGTTCCTAGACTCATTATATTGATTGATGCTCTTGGATCCACCAATACTCTGGAGAGCGTAAACTTCCCAATTGTAACTGAAATGTACAACGGTCGGTTGTGATCTACTGTCCCAAGTAGTAGGTCATTGTCCGTGAAGGTAACACCTCGCTGTTCTTTTAACGAGCAAACCTCATCTAAGGAATCTCCGGCCATTTGAGCTAAGCAAATTTCGGATCAAGTAAGGCCTTGATCGAGCTTCTCTCATCTCCTTTGATAAGATGAGAGCATCGTAAATGCTCGGTTGTCTGGTAGTTTCCTAAGATGGGCTAGCACGTTGTAGTCCACTTTATTTCTATGTGTCTCGGCTTCTTCTCGAATGGGTATTTCTTCTGCCGGGTTGGTTCTTCTTGAACAACCACACGCTTTCCTTTGTCCATTGGACCCATTCTCGGAGGTAGAACTCTTCCACTTCTTAAGTTGACTTCGTAATTTCTTCGAATCTAGTGTTGAGCTCTGTTGGTGTTTCTTCCTGAATCGGAATGACGGGCTCTTCCGGATTAGCTTCGAGTCTGAAGGCTCTAACTCTATTGTGACTGGAGCTCCTTAAAACTCGCAGATAGATTCGTTGCTTGTTGAACTCTCGTAGCCTCCTTGATGGATGTCTTCTTCGTTATTTTGATCGTCGAGATTGTGTATGATTTAAGAATTGTTGTTGGTATCGAAATCGATGTCCGTATTGTCGCTAGTTACGTAATCGTTAGAAACAGTCAAAACGTAGCCAACGCCATCACCCTTATCATTATATGATCCCACCGAAGTGAGCAGATATTCATACAGAGTTAGAGGTTCGAGGGATTTCTCCCCCGAATCGAAACAACTATCCTAGGATAAGCGGCCCCTAGTCTAGCCTTAGGAGCCTCGGTCCTCTCTTCTTCGTCGATTTTCTTCTTCTCTTCGATCGTCTCTGTTGAGGTGGTTCTTCTATCTCGAGTGATAGTGCCGACTTGGCGGGTTTCAAACTACGAATTGAAGCTTGCACCGAAGCGGTTTGGATGCTTTGTCTAAAATCTTTTCGAAGACCTTGTCCAAGCGGTAGTCCATCCATCGTCGGTCGTATAGGGATCTATCGGGATGATGGGATCGGTTGAGATAACATTGACGGAACCTCCTTTACGGGGTTCCTTCATGTACTCCTTCGGGATTGTTATATTCCCTTTCCGAAGGTTGTCATTGAGCCAACTTTTGAAGGTAATGCAATCTTCTATCTTGTGTCCAAGCATTTGGTGATAAGGGCAAAAGTTGGGATCACTTTTCTTGTTGACTTCCTCTGGTCTCTTAGGCTCGGCAGCGTGGAAATGCGGAGTCTTCATCGGACTACGGAACATTTTCGGCACCTTGCTTCATTCTTGAATGGATATTCCTCGCTCGAAGCTCCCTTAATGTAGGTTGCGGACGAGGCGGTTGTTCATACTGTGGAGATGACTGATAGCTGGGTTGGGGTTGTTGATAATTCTGTTGAGGTTGTTGTGGCCGTTCGGACGATAATTGTATCGGTTGCTTGCCTTTGTCGACTGCTGCAACGATACCGGATTTCTTTTCAAAAGTCTTCACATGCTTTTGCTTGTCTGTCTTGTCGGCGAAACTTCATTGCTTCGCCTCCTCTTGCAAGCTCCCGGCCTTGCTTAACAACTTCTCGAAAGTTTTAATAGTGAATCCTTTGAGGAGAAGTGCTATCGGGCCGTGAATGCTTTTAAGTAAGATGCCGACTGCATGTTGTTCTTGTAGTTGTGGTTCACACTTCATGCTTAAGTTCCTCCATCAAAGTATGTAATCCACCAAAGTTTTTTTCGGCTTCTATTTCTCTACCACTAAATCACCTATAGTGATGTGGTGCTGAGCTCCGGCCAATCGCTTGATGAAAAGGTTTTCTAGTTCTGAGAATGTCTTCACCGAACCATTTGGTAATTCTGCATACCAATCAAAGGCGATCCTCGACGTGCCGTCGACGAACCGTCGGAAGAGTAATGCATCACTCCCGCCGGCATTGCAACAACCGGCACGAAAGTGTGCAACATGCCTGTCGGGGTTCCCGGCTCCATCGAAGGTCTTGAACGAGAGGTGGTACGAAGCCTTTCGGATATTGGACAGCGTCAAATTCTTCCGGTAAGGTCTACCCGTCCGAATGGATGTCCCGCTCTTTGATTGTGCTAAGGCTTCTCGCACTCGCTCGTTCCACCAAGCTCTTGATATCCTTTTACGGAATCATACTTTGTGTTGTATCTTTCTTTAGCCGATCATCCCCGTTGACGGATGTAATCTCCTTGCCTCCGTCCACAATGTGAATGACCTCCGGGGTGTCTCCCTTCGGGGTTGCACTTCGACTGCGGAGAGTGGCTAGAGCTACAGCCATCTCTTCCATCCTCTTCGCCATTTGGGCGATCGTGTTGTCTTTCTCTTGAAGCTGTCTTCTCATCACTTCTGACTCCTCTCTTTCTGCGGCTGCAGGAGCACCTTGTGAAGCTGATGAAGCTCGTGTTTCGACCATGTTGATTTCTGCATACTCGTCGTCCATGAATTCTGATGAATCGATTTCGTCTCCGAATTTCTCTTCTCTTTCTTTTGCTAGTCGTCGAATATCAGTCCTCAATTTTTCCATAGCGTCCTCTAGCGGTCTTTTCTGTGCATCTTCACAGTTGTTGTGTGATAGCTGTCGGGTTCCTTTCTTGCGAGTCCCCTTACTCGCAAGTAGCACTTTCTTCGGATTCGAGTCTCCCGACGAGACTTTCCTTCTCGGTCGTTGTTTCAATCTCGAGCTCGTCCAGTGAGTGGGACGCCATACCATCCTTCTAGCGGCGAAGGTCTAGGACCGGATGGTCCGTCGACCAAATGCTCGGAAGGTGGTATCCTCCCTAATCCGTAATCCCGAAACGACGACGAGCGGACTAGCCTTCATCCTTTTACTCGGCTTTTCTCGCAATGATGGCGGAGTTCTACTCGGGGCCCAAGACGAGATTTGATCGACACCCGCCCTATCCTTCGTAGAATCTCCGATACGGGCATTTCTTTTCTTCACTAGTTTCTCGACTACGCGTCCGTAGTCGAGCAAATGGCGTGATCCTAGCCCTTTTCCTTCGTTGTCATCGTAGTATGCCTTGGTCGAGGTAATGTAGAAGCGATCTCGCGGACATTTTCCTCGTCGAGCTGCGGCGGAAAGGGGATGGAATGCGCTTCCTTCCAAAAGGGTGTATCTTCGAGCAACGGTATATATTTAGGTAGTGGTGTGTACTCGGGGATTTCGGGATTTCCTCGCGGAAAGCAACTTCGCGCAGCTCGGCCTTCTCGGCAATCTTCCTACTGCTCCTTCTTTGGGTCCTTGTTAGTGATGGAATTCTCGAGTCGGACCCGATTTAAAAAACGAAGGTCTCACGAGAAAGTCTGTACCCTCCACGGTAACAGGTTCACCATAATTCTGGATTTCCTTCCCCTTTAATTTGGCGGAAGCGGGGGTAGGTGCAGAAACAACTAGACCAGTGGGGGTAGCAAGAACAGCCCTCTTGCGGACAGCAGTACTCCTCTCAGTCGGGATCTTTTGCAGGGGAGGAAACTCTTGGGATGACCTAAGGTTGAACTCGATCAGCGGCTTCTTAGCTTCAGATACTTTGTTTGTCAGTGCGAAAAGGGAAACGTCGGTAATCTTGACATTCGTGTTCTCAAATCCTTGTCCAAACCGGATGATCCCATTGTCGGGCAGCTCATCCTTATAAACGGCGAAGTCCGATCCATTGGTGAAGGAGAAAATCAGCTTTGGGGCTTCCATTTCACGGGGTAGATTCCGGTTGTCGGTCCCAAGTTATGCTTCTTTTCTTTAAGACGAAAAGAAAGGAATTGAAAAGAGTCTGAACATATTCTTGTTCATGTATTTATAAGAAGGAATCATTTGTTAAAAGAATCATTTATTAAAGGGATTGTTTATTTAGAACGGAATGTTCAAAGGTGTAGAGAAGGTAATGAATCTGATTCAGAGTTGGAAAGGAAAAGAAAGTCTTATGCAAGACTTATCGACTCGAAGGATCATTCCTAAACTAACACCTATTGGGGGTCCACCCCACCTCAGAAATGAGGTAAAAGGATCTCGGAACCTCTCTGTTTAGGGGTGTCTAAACAGTGGCTCCTAAATCCGAGAGAATGTTGGCTATACTTGTTCAAGGTAGAAATGAACATAGTATTCCAACGGAAAGAAGGGTAGTTTGACCCATTAAGGACATGGATACACTACCGATTTTTGAAAGCAGAATTTTTCGATTAAAATGGAGAGAGGAATTGTCCCCAGCGGAGTCGCCAGAAGATGTCGGCATATTTTTAGGTTATGTGTTTTATTTTGAAAAGGGGTTGCCTAACAGAAGTTGTCGGCGTATTTTTGATTTAGTTTAAATAAATAATTTGAAAAGTAGTATTGGATTTTGAAAATAATTTTAAATTTGAAGATTTTAAGATATGAGATGAAACCGATCTCACATCCCAAATAGTTTATATGAAACGAGCACCGCACCACAAACCGTGTATCTATCCCTAAGGATAGACACACTGCTTGATGGTGGGGCTCGATTAAATAAACTAGAAGATTTGTGACATTCGTTTGGTCTGCGAACCAATTTTTTAAGCCGACAAATTCCCCTGCTTAATATGAAAGCATTAAACAGGGTTTATATTACCTGGGTTCTTTAAAATTCCCTATAAGGGCAAGCCCCTATAGTTAATTACATCTTAAGTGACGGGAATCACCTAAGAAAACTCTCGATAATAATCAATAATTTCGCTCTCAAGAATTTCAAAGTTTAAGTTTTCAAAGGATTGAATTTTGGAATTTCAATAGGGAATGGATCAAGTTTGGAACATTTTGTTTTGAGAATTCAAAGGAAGAAAGGTAGGAGAAATCACAGATACGAAATGAACTTCAGTAATTTCCCGACTATCCTATTGTTTGGCTTGGATTTAGGAAAAGTCCTAATGTTATTTAATGTTTTAGTCTTGCCAATTTTAATTAATTAGGGCTTATATTTATATGATAGAGTCATACAAATAGCCTCGAAGATGTGAGGGTTTATGTCGTATCAGACGACAACCTCGGAATCCTAAGACCGATTAGGGCTTAATTTGCAATGCAAATGTCTAACGAAGAGTTGAGGATTTATGTTGCAATAGGCAAACTACTTCAAAGTCCTATGGCTTGGTTATTTAATTCTAAGAAAGCTTTACTCGAAGTAGACCCGAGTTTCTTTGGTGACGATAGCCGTCGTTGCCCACCATGCTCCAAGCTTCTTGTTGTTGCAGAGGTTTAGTTTTAGAAATCATGAATCGTGGGATGAGAAAAGTGTTTTGGTTTAGAGAAAATCTTAATTTCCAAGTGTTTTCACTATTTTAATTAAAACAAATCTTAAAGTTGATTATAACGACACCGGTTAAGATCCCACGGTTCCATCCTTCCGGCATCATTATTTTTATCGGATTCACTTAGTCCGGATGAATTTGCTAAACTCAACCGAATGAGTTCCACACTTTCATTTAGACCATGGGAAATCCCGTTAGCAACACGTAGGTTACATCATCCGAGGTATTCCCGATCATCCAACAGGAAGTTTTAATTTAGTTGTAATTGTAGTTTTGTGTTCTATTTCTGATTAAATTTTGAGTTGTTTTATATTTTGAAATGTTGTGGCGGTGAATTTTATCTTGCAATAACTTTTAACTTAGTTTTGGTTTCAGTTTTAGGGACTATCCTAAAGGTGTGGGTTTTCATGCAACAATTGTTTATCATGCAAGAAAAGTAAGTGTAATGCGGTTAAATAAATTGCAATAATGTAAATTGCAAGTAAGTAAATTGCAATAAAATAAAAGCGTACCTGGAAGGTCTTCCCGTCATCCCAAGCTGCACTTAAAACACAATTAGAATAATTAAGCAAGTTCCTAGGCAAAGCTAAGGGAAGGGTTATGGTTTTCTACCAAATTCCTAATCCTATAGCTAGTCATTTCCTATCACGTCTAGGTTTCTTGTGTTTTTGTTTCAAGACGATTTTCTTCATCAAAGAACAATTAAGTTCAATTGTTCTTATGAACATCCTATCATATCGAGGAAATGCTTAAGCAAATCTTAAACATCTTTTCAATATTTCTAGGATTGTTTTAAGTCCAAATGAATTCAATTACACAAATGAATTAACCGTCAGAAGTTTAGTTAAGTTTTGTTATTATCTTACTCAGCGAACTAGGATGTTTGAATGCCCTATAAGTGAAGTAACATTTCATTTAATATTCTGTTTAGGAGTTATGACAACTAAAGCTTTCGATGGTAAATTTGTGATTTAGTTTGAATTCAATTAATAGGTTTAAGTTTGGAATAGTGTTCAAGTTATTTTAGATTTATTTTGAATTCTTTATGTCTTTGGTGATGTTATATTTAATTCAATTTAATTTAATTTAATTTAATTTAATTTAGTTTTAATTTAATTTAATTCAATTTAATTCAATTTAGTTTGATTTGATGTTAAATTAATTTAATTTGATTTGATTTAATTTCCTTTAATTTAATTTAATTTGATTTAATTTTAATTTAATTTAATTTAATTTAATTTAATTTAATTTAATTTAATTTAATTTAATTTAATTTGTTTTAACTTAATTTAATTTAAATTTGATTTTATTTATTTAATTTAATTTAATTTAATTTATTCATTTAATTTAATTTAATTTGTTAATTTAATTTAATTTGTTAATTTAATTTAATTTAATTCAATTAATCTTTAATTTAATTTAATTTGATTTAATTTAATTTAATTCAATTTAATTTACTTAATTTAATTTAATCTTTAATTTAATTTTATTTTTAACTTTAATTGGAATTTTAAAAGAGTTTAATAATTTAACTTTAGTTTAATGATTAAGTCTTTTAATATTTTAAATTTGAGTTATCACTTTAATTAAGAATTGAATATTAATGAGATGATTAATTTAGGGATTTTTAAATTAAAGAATAAATCTCTTCCCAACAATATCCCTATTTTAATAATTCCAATTTTATTATTCTTCCCAAATTTAATCAATTATTTAATTAAGGTTTAATTATTTTAAATTGCTTAATGTGTTTCTACCCTTTAATTATTTAAATTTCAATCATCCAAATCAGATTAAGATCAAATATTTTACTTGTTAATTTTTTATTAAACCTAAAGTTTTAATTAAGGATTAAAATTTTAATTACCACTTTGCCCTTTAAGCTTAATAATTTCATAACTCACTAAATTGAGCTCAAATGAACTTGAAATTTTTATGTGACTTCACTCATATGTCAATAAAGACATAAGAGGAGAAAATGTGATTTTTTTGTATTTAATTTATTTATATAATTATTTAAGGTAGAAAATAGAAATTTCTAAGGAAAATTTAATAACATGACCAAGGGAAAGTTTCTGTCCTTAAGAAAATTAGGGGACATTCTTAATGACCAGAGAACCACTTGGACCAATTTTGGTGATTTTTTGAATTATATTATTTTTATTATAATTATTTTAAGTTTTGAAGTGTTAATTAATTTAAAAATAAAATAAATGTTGAAAAATGAATTTTATTTTTTCAAAAATCTCTCTAATATCAAGGAAATCATAGAATCAATTTTTGTAATTTTCTGATTTTTCTATGATTTATTATAATTATTTTAGTGAAAATGCTAGAAAATACATTTTTTTTAATTTTAAAATTACCCTAGGGCTTTAAAATTTAATATCTCATTAAATAGACCTAAGAAAAATATGGGGTTTGTTCCTAAGTGATTAAAATTCAAAATGTGACATTTTGGTGAATTTTATTATTTTTGTGATTTTTATAATTTTTAATTATTAAAAATATTAAAATAATATTAAAAATCAACTTTTTTAGAACATTGAAATTTTAATTTTCTTAAATTCCCCTAATATTAGAGTGGCTCAAAAACCAATTTGGTGAATTTTTGAAAGATATTTTGAAAGTTATGAATTTTTAAAGTTCAAATTGACTAAATGGCTTAATCAACCCATTTAGTAGGGCTAACCAAGTCCAATTGACTTCAAATTTTTATGGTGGTTTCCTCTGATCCAAAAGGTCAATGGAGAATTGATTTCAAGTCAAATTGATGTATGGTTAGCTCTATTTAATTAGGGATCTATTTTGGGTGTTTAAGCCAACTAGGGTTATTTTAAATGAACAAACTCAAAACCTATTTTTCCTAGGGTCCTCTGGTCATAAGGAACATCACCAAATTTTCCTAGAATTTATTTCACAACATGCTAATTATTGGAATTAAAATACTCAAAATAGTAACATGAATTTGAAAAATCAATAACTTCTCATAGGGATGGCCTCTGACTTTGGAAAATTCAGGGAATGTTCCCAAATTCAGAGGCTTCAAAACCCTATGGTCTCATGCCATGGTGAATTGTATACATGCATGGAGAATTAAAAATGTGCAGAGAGTAAATAAAGTATTAAAAATAAAATACTTGATGAAATTAAATGATTTCTTTTCCACATTATTCTCCTCTGTTCACTGAGCAAGAGGGTATTTTTATTTTATTTTTATGATTTTCCTACACAAAGTTATGAATTTTCCAAGTTTAGGGAGTTAAATAAATAGAAAAATACCCTAATTTTCTATTTATCCACGCGGCGCCGCGTCAACCTCGACAGCACCGAAACGCCGCGTGTCACGCCCCCATTCGACGCCGCCATCTGACTCAGCGCTCCGGGTCCCGCGGTTCACGTACCATCTCCTGGTCCGACGCCATCCGAGCCGTCCGTCCGCGCGTGTATTGAATGAACGACATCCGTTCATCGTCCCCAAGCCTCCTAGCCCGAGAACTGTCCATCTTCTAGGCCTAAGATCTCACTCGATACTTGACTAAATTTAACGTTCTTATGCTCTATGGATTCGTCTCGAGAAGACGAACACATCCATACGATTTATGTGGGATGAAATTTACTCAATAAAAATGGAGAATGTTCGGAACCTCGGGAAGAAGAGTGAGGCCATACCTTTGCTCGGAGAAGTGTGGCTTCGATGCGAGGGTTGTTTCACCTTCGATTGGATCCCGGCAAGCTCCGGATGAAGTCTCCGGTCCGGTGAATTGCCCAGGTAGGATTTCGACCACAGCCGATCACAAAGCTTGGAGGCTGGAGCAACCGGGTGGCCTAGAGATGGGGCTTTTGTTGGTGGACACCTTCTCTTGGTGCGGTGAAGGTGTAGGACCAATCAATTTGGGGATTGGCTCACCTGTGGAGAAGTGTCCTGGTTTTGGGCTTGGATTTCAACTCCGAAATTGAGCTCGCGAGAGGAAATGGCAGGGGGATTTCGGTGGGGATCAAATTCTCATGTATGGGGAGTAGTACGGAACAATTTTGGCGAGAGTTTCCTTAAGGTTTGTTTCGGGACCTCTCATCGCCGAGAGGGGTGGTGTTTAAATAGGAGAGGGTGGAGGGCATCCCAGGGAGAGTTAGGGCTTGGGATCAGCTGCTTAGGTCAAGGGCAGAACAGCCATGGTGGCCATTGGGCATGGGGCAGCTCAGCAAGGTAGAATCCCAAAGTTGGCTCACACGTGAGCTCTTGGCCATGGTGTTTTCCGGCGACCTTGTGGCCGGCCGGCCAGGCATTGGTCACCATCTTGTTCAGGTGGGTCAGGGCTGGGGTTTGGTTCATTCAATTGAGGTTTGACATGAGTAAAGTGGTTGAATCAAAGTAGAAAGGGGAAGGGGTCATTTTAGCTTATTTTGGTCAACCCATGCAAATGGGTTGGGTGCACCTCCCCAAGACCTGGTTTTGGGCTGAGGAGGTCAGGTGGGCCAATCTCCCATGTGTGGTGGAGTCTCCATCAAGGATTAGGTGGCAAAGCATGGTTTAGAGTGTGACATGCTTAAGGTAAAAAAAGTCTTAAGAAGGATTAGGAAAGGGGGTCCTCCTTTTTCCATTAATGGCTTGATCACATGTCAAACTCTCCATGGCTTCATGTGGCTTGTCCATGGCTTGCATGGCTTGTCTTTGTCTTGGGAAAGCTTGGTCAATTTCATGAAAATGGATTTTAAGAATTTTTGGTAATTTGATGGAAATTTGTATGAAACTTGATTTGGAATGATTTGATGATGAATTTAGGACTTAGGTATTGAGTTTAATTGAAAGTATGATGAGGGGAAATGTCATGTGGGCTTTGAGACCAATTTTGGGCCTTCGGATGTGGTAAAAGATGGGTTTTTTAAAATGGTTTAAGGAATGGGACTTTAAGTTTAAAAATGAATTTATGGATGGGAATTTTGTAAAGAGGTTGGGCCAAATAATTGTTGGGTTTAGCTCATGGATGTGTCATGAGTGACTTGAAGCAAATTGGGGGTGATTTGGGTTTGAATTGGGTTGAATTTGGGCTCTTTTGGTGAATGGGCCAATATAGGTCCAAGTGGGCCAAGTTGGGCCAATGTTGGACTAGGGTTGAAATTGATGTAAAATTAATGTTGCGAAATGTTTATGGGAGTGTTTCAAAGAGGTTTTGACTTTGGTTGGGCTTTGATTTTGGGGTTTGGGCTCATTTGGGTTAGGTTTGGGTTTAGGTCGAAATTGGGCCTTTTAGCTTTGGGTTGAATTTGAGTGGGGTTTGGGTCTAAATTTTTGGCAAATCATGTTAGTGTTTTGCTTGTGGGGATGCTAAGGAAGATTTAGAAAAGATTTGGGGTTAATTGGAGTTGAATTGGGTGAGTTTGGGTTAGGTTTGGGTCATGCGTCCAAATTGGGCTTTAAGGCCAAAAGTGAAATTGGATCCAAATGTCAATCAAATTGGACTTGGATTTGGTCTAGATTGGTGTTGGGAATGTTGAATTGAAGTTTAGAATTGAATTGAACCAGAATTTGGGTCAATTGGGTAGGTTTGGTTTGACATTGGGTTCACTTAGGGTTAAAATGGGTCAAATTGGGGGTTTTGACAAAAGTAGGGTAAATTGACAAAATTGTCCCATGGTGTAGTTGAACAAAATGAAATTGGGAATATTTGGGATTTTCTGGAATTTTCTAGGATTTTTCTGAATTTTTGAATTTTTTGGGTCAAGAGGGGTATTTTGGGTATTTGGAGGGTATTGGGAGGTATTTTTAGAATTTTTGGTATTTTTGGGTATGGATGATCAATTTGAGTGATGTGGAAATGTTTGGGATTGATTTTGGGGAATTTTGGGTGATTTGGAAATTTTGAAAAATTTGGGTAATTTCGATGGCTTTTGGTAGGTTAGGCGGGTGTAGGGTCCCGGGGTCAAAAATTGAAAATTTGGAAAATTGAAGATTGGGTAAATTTGAGTGGACTGAAATCATTTTGGTTGAGCCATGAAGCCACATCAAGCCCACATGAGCCATGAAGGGACTCATTTGAGGCATTCACTATGTTGTTCCTAACCCTCTTAGCCAAGGGCTTAGGGGTTAAGGACCATCCATGTGAATCACCTACATGAGTCAGGAGGTCAAGTTAGGTATGGGTGTGGTTTTAGGAGGTATGTGAAAGTGTAGTGTATAAGTGTAGTGTGTGTGTAAGTCAGCCCCTTCACTGAGACCAGGCCACCCAGGGCAGTCCTAAGGCCAAGGAGTCCTATAGGAACTCATCCTTTAAACTTCCACATTTGATTTCAACCCTCTAGGTGATTAGGGGTCTATAGTCAAGTTTGTAGAGTTTGCAGGGAGTTAAGAAGTGGTTTGAATTTCTAAAAGGTGGGTCCCAATTCTAGTCCTCTAAGATAGTCAAAGGAAAAGCCTAAGGCTAGATCCTAAGTACTAAAGAGAAGAAGAGAAGACCTCATCAAAAATGAGGTTAACAAATGCATGGAGTAACCCAAATTTTACCCGATGTCCACATAAACTTCCCAATCCACATTCCAAAATCAAATTAAACCAAAATCAAACCAAACCCAAACCAAAACATAAACCAAAACCAAAATCAAACCAAAATCAAACTAAACCCAAACCAAAACATAAACCAAAACCAAACTTAGTTCAAACCCAAACCAAATACAAACCAAACCAAATTCAAATCCTCCAATCCCCAAACTAAAATCAAACTCAATTAAAAACCACAAACTCTTCATAGCACTCCCATAAGTCCAAATCAAACTACCAATTTCCACCAATCCAAATCCAAACCACACCTAAACCCATCTGCCCCAACCTACCCCGAACAACTGTGTTCATTAAGCATAAGGGTATAGGTAGGGTGAATTATTAAGCAACATAATAAGTCTAAACGAGCCCGAGACTTTTCATCAGGATGTGAGAGGGAATCATGGACCTGCATCCTTCTTTGAATGTTTGGATACCTCTGAGGTCTATTAAACTTAATATGTCTGCTTAACGAAAGCATCCTCAAGTAACTTAATATGTCTTCTTAACGAAACCATCCTCAATTAAATGAAACACAACATAGGAATTCGCATAGACTTTATAGGACTTAGTAGACAACCAGGACATTTACATAGACATCATAGGATTTAGTAGTTACTTCTTGTTAGTTCTACTTCTTCCTGTTTTCTGGCATGCTTTAATTTCTGCAAAATTATAAACACATATATACAATGCAATACTAAAGTCTCAACTGGGAATGACGAGAAGACCCTCCAGGTACGCTTTTACTTTATTCCAATTTACCTTATTACAATTTATTTACCTGCACTGCGTTTTACTTTTCTTGCATGTCAATCTAGGTATGAATGGTTTTAGGATTTGGAATGTGTGTGAAAGTGTAATGTGTGCAGGTCAACCTTCACCAGACAAGTCCACCCAAGGTAGTCCTAAGGCCAAAGAGTCCTATAGGGAACTCATCCTTTAAACCTCCACATTTGATCTTAACCCTCTAAGTGACATAGGGGTTTACAATCAAACTTTTGTCGTTTGTAGGGAGTTAAGGGGTGTTTGAATTTCTAGGTGGTGGGTTCCATTTCTAGTCCTCTAAGATAGTCAAAAGGAAAGCCTAAGGCTAGATCCTAACTACTAAGGAGAGAGAAGAGAAAAGACCTCATCAAAAATGAGGTCAACATAGGAAACTTCTGAAACCTCCACCAAAATCAAATTAACTTCACCCATACCATCCTCACACCAAGAGAAGAAGTTCCCTAGTGAAATCCCCATCACTAGGCCACCTATCTGTGTTATCAACCAGAGTTCCAAATTGGCCTTGGTGAAACTTAGGTCTAGACATTTCACCACGACCAGATGCTCAATCTTTAGGCTCCTTGGAACTCCAAAAACATGTCGAGCATCACTGATTGAGGCTTCACCTCTCAAAGCAAAAGTATTGAACTCCTCCTCCACCCGAGCTTGTTTTGATTTCTCATTTGTTTAGAGTGGATTTCATGGCATCTTACCGTATGGATATGATCTCCTCACTTTGATGAGTCCAAAAGATCTAACCCCACGTGATTTGGTTGTGAAATGAGGGAGATCTTGGGGCAAGAAAACATGCGGTTGTGGGTTCAAACCAAACAGTGACAATGAAGGAGAATCGTCCGATCGCGCGTATATCCAGTGGAGGGCTCAGATTGCGCCGGACCAGGAGATGGGGCGAGACAGTGGGCCGCATGGCTTCTGAGTCAAATGGTAGCACCAAATCAAACCACATCACGTGGAGCTTTGATCCACCGTAGGATCCAGTCAGCGCTGAGCTGTTTAAGTAGGAAAATAGGATTTTTCTTATTTATTTAAATAGCCTGAACTTTAAAAATTCATATCTTAGCATACAAAAATTTCAAAAATAAACTAAAATTACCCTCTTTCTCAATAAACAGAGGAGAACAATGTGAAATTAAAATCAAAATATTTTGTTATATATTTAATTTTAAATTATTTATTTATTGTCTTAAGTATTTCAATTCTCCATTCACATAAAAAATTCACCATGCCGTGAGACTATAGGGTTTTTGTAGCCTCTAATCTTGGGAATATTCTCTAATTTTTTCAAGGTTAGAGGTTATTTCTAGAGGGAGTTGTCTATTTTCTAAGTTCAGAGCTATTTTATTGAAAATTAATTATGGAAATTAGTATGTTGTTCATAAAAATCTAGAAAAATTTGGGGAAGTGTCTTCAGACTGGAGGACCCTAGGAAAATTATGGTTTGATTTAATTCACTAAAATAACCTTAATTTGACCAAACATTCAAAACAGAACTTAAATTAATTTGTAAAAACTACACATCAAAATGACATGAAATCAATTATCTACTATGCTTTAGAATTAGGACAACCTCACATAAAAATTTCAAGTTAATTGGAGTTAATTCAACCCATTAAATGAATTATTTAAGTTACGTGGCTATATTTGAAATTAAAAAGCCCATAATACCCAAAATATAACTAAAAAATTCATCAAACCAATTTTGAGAGTTCTCTGAGATCAGAGGAGTTCAGAAAAAATAAAATTGGAGGTTTTTATAAAAATATCTTTTTTTATCATTATTGGATATTTTAATAATTAAAAAATTATAAAAATCATTAAAATATTTAAATTTGCCAAAATGTCATATTTGGCATCTTAATCACTTGGGAACCAACCAAATATTTTTCCTAAGTCTCTAAGTAATGATATTAAATTTCAAAGGCTTAGGGTAAGTTTTAATATTAAAAAATAGATTTTTCACGCCTTTCACTAAAATAATTCTAAAAATTCAATGAAAATTAAAAAAAAATGCAAAGTTTGGTTCTCTGAATTCCCTGACCTCAGAGAGATTTAAGAAAAATACAATACCTAATTTTGCCTTTTAATTTTATTTTATAATTAATTAATACTTTAAAAGTTAAAATAATTCTAATAAATAAAATAAAATTCAAAAAATAATTAAAACTGGTCAAAGTGGTCCTCTGGTCAGTAGGAATCTCCCATAATTTTCCTAAAAGTATATGTTTCACTTTGGTCATTTTATTAATTTTCATTGAAAATCCTTATTTTCCACTAAAAATAATTATATAAATTAAATTAAAAAAAGAAAAATCACATTTTCTCCTCTGATGTCTTAATTGACATGTGAGTGAGGTGACATAAAAATTTCAAATTCATTTGAGCTTAATTTAGCTAATGATGAGATGAACAAGCTTAAGAGGGCATAAGGGCAATTAAAGAACTTTAGCCTTAATTAATATTTAGGCTTAACCAAAAAGGTAAGGGTAAATATTTGATCTTAATTTTCCTCTTGGATGATTGAAACGTAGGGAGTTAAGTGGTAGAAACCCATTAATCACCTTTAACATTAAAGAAGAAATCTCAATTAATTAAGTCATTAAACTTTGTAAGTTAATTGAAGCATGAATTATTAAGGTTAGAAAGTTTGATATTCGTCTAATTCTTTGAATTGAATCCCTAACTAATGAATTGATCAATTATCACTTAACTTTTATTAATGAAACCATAAAATGATATTTGAAATTAATAATAATTTTGAAACCATATGATTAAATTAAAACAATTAAAAATATACAAATTAATTTGAAATAATTTAAGATTAAATTAAAACAAATTAAGATATTAAGATTTGAAATAATATTAAGATCAATTTGAAATAATTTATAATTCAAAACATCATAATTAAAATAAGTAAATTTAAAAATATTAAAATAAAATCTAAAGTATTATAATTAAATTCAAACAATTTAAATCATTAAAACTTAACTGAATTAAATGATTTAAACATTTTTCCAATTTGAAATAATTTAAAATATTTAAAAATCGAGTAAAACTTTATAACTAAATTGAATCACTTTAAAATACTAATTCAACTTCAATTAAGAATGGTTAAGTTCTTTAATGGACTAATTTGCCCCTAAAAGCTTTCATCTTTATAACACTTAAATGAATTGTCAAATGAAATGTCACCATACTTAGGTTAATCAAACGTCCAAGTTCGCTGAGCAAGAACCAAAACTTAACTAAACCCCAGATCAATTCATCCACATAATAAAGTTCATCTGGACTCAAAATGATCCCAGAAGCATTGAAAAGATTTTCAGAACTCGTCCTAGTTACTTTTTCAATCCAATGGGATGTTTTAGAAGAACAATTGAACTTCATTGTTCTTTGATGAAGAAAATCATCCTCAAACACATCTTAGGAATTGACTAGTGATAAGATTAGGATTTGGTAGACAACCAGAACCTTCCCTTAGCTTTACCTAGGTGTTTTCTTTCAAATATTTAAATGACCAAACATGTGTTTTAAGTGCAGTTTGAAATTACGAGAAGTCCTGCCAGGTACACTTTTATTTTATTGCAAATTATTTACTTGCACTGTACTTTGCTTTCTTGTAAGCTTGCATGTTAAAACAACAATGTCACCCTGCATAAAAATTTAAACCTTTAGGATAGCCAAAAAAACTGAAACCAAAATTAAAACCAAAATTAAAACAAGATAAAATTCACCGCCACAACATTCAAAATATAAGACAACTCAAAATTTAATCACAAACAAATAACATTGTAAGCATAATTAAATTAAAACTTCTTGTTGGATGATCGGGAATACCTTAAAGGATGTAACCTACGTGTTGCTAACGAGATTTCCTATGGTCTAAATGAAAGTGTGGAACTCATTCAATTGAGTTTAGCAAATTTATTTGGACTAAGTGAATCCAATGAAAACAGTAGTGCTGAGATGATGAAACCGTGGGATCTTAACCGGTTATGCTTAACCAATTTTAATATTTACCTAAATAAAATTTAAGGTATTGAAATTGACACACTAGAAAACTTGACCTCTAAACCATGGCACTTCTGTCGTTCCTTGATTGTCACTTCTTAAACTAAACCCTCTAGAACAATAAGGAGCTTGGAGCAAGCATGGTGGACAGCACGGTCATCTTCAACAGCAAAATGAATCATCATCGGCTTAATCCTTTTCCTTATAAATAAACAACTAAGCCATATGATTTCGAGGTAGTTTTCTTAGTGCAACATACTCCTCACTTCACCCTTTAGGCATTTGCATAATCATATTATGTAATTTAAGCCCTAACTCATCTTAGGATTCTGAGGTCATCCTTTGTTACGACATAAACCCACATATCTTACATGCTATTTTTATGTCTGTGACATACAAACATAAGTCATAATTAATTAAAACTGGCAAGATTGAAACATTGAATAAATATCTCTCCAAATTCAAGCTAAACAAATAGGATAGTTGGGAAGTCAGCGAGATTCCCCTCGGATCCGTGACATCTCCTATTTCTTCATTCTTTTGGACTCCTAAAACAAAATGTTCCTAATTTGATCCATTCCCTTTTGAATTTCTAATTTCCAATCGTGAAAACTTAGACTTTGAAATTTTTGAAAGCAGAACCACTAGTCTTAATTCAGAGTATTCTTCATCTAAGATGTAATTAACTATATGGGCTTGCCCTTAAAAGAAACTTTAGAACCCAGGTAATATAAACCCTATTTAATTCTTTTGTATTAAATAGGTGAATTTGGTCGATATAAAAAATGGTTCGCAGACCAAACATATGTCATAAATTTACTAGTTTATTTAATTGAACCCCATTATTAAGTAATGCGTCTATTCCTCGAATAAATGCATAGTTTATGGTGTGGTGTTCAATTATTTATACTTTGAAAGATATGGGATCAGTTTGGTCTCGTATTTTTAAAAATGAAATATTATTTTCCAAACTATTTAAAATTATATATATATACTTAAATTAAAACATAAATAAATTAAATTAAAGAAAAATACGTTCAATAGTTTCTAGCAACTCCAATGGGGAACAGTTCCTCTCTCCATTTAGATCAGAAGGTTTTTGTTATATAAATCGGTAGTGAGTCCACGCCCCTAGTGGAGAAAACTACCATTCTTTTCATTAGCGTACCATGTTCATTTCTGTCTTGAGCGAGTGTAGTCAACTCTTTTTTATTATGGAGACACTACTTAAACACCCTTACGTAGAGAGGTTTCAGAATCTCTTTTTTTACCTATCGAGGCGAGGTGAGACCCCCAATAGGTGTTGGTTTAGGTGCAATCTACCGAATTGAGATTCATACGAGGTTTACCTTTCCTGAATTCGGGATAAAAGACTGGTAGCTTTCTCTCACTTATTATGAATGATTCTACTCTTAACAAAATCTTTATCAATTTTCTATTCCCTGATTTCCTCTATTAACTACAACCAAAAGTAAAAATTAATACAAAATAAACAAAATCAAAATGAAATTAATAAAGACTTGTTCGGACTTTGCCTTGAGTATTCTCTGTTTCGTCCTAAAGATCGTTGCAACGAAGAGGGAAGTGTAGGATAATGCTAACACTCCAAAACTTTTCGCTAAAAGATGTCTATACCAAAGTTGATGTTTTCCTTCACTGCTAGAATAGACTTAGCAATCAATAAGAATGAACTGTTCGATGATGCGGTCATTCTTTTGGATAAGGATTCGATCAAACGGACATTAGGTTCAGAAACTTTATTGTTGTTGTACTGAAATCTAAGATACCAGAATTTGTGGAGCCTGTAGTTGAATTCAATCTGAAGTCAGCTTAGGAGTTTCCTCCCCAAAAGAGGGTCCCAACTGAAAGAGACGCTGCTGCCCGTAAGAGATCAGCTGTCAAAGCTAATAAGACTGCCCCAGGACTGTTGTTACTACCTCCACTGGTATGATCATCACTGCACCTACCCCCACTCTAGCCAAATGGAAAGGAAAGGAAGTCCAGATAAGTGATGAGCCTGCTACCGTGGAGGGTTTGATTTTTGCTGTGATACTGCCTGTGTTTGAGATAGGATCTAGCTTAAAGTTTTGCCCTTAACTAGATCCCAAAGGAGGAACAAGAGTAGAAGAGCGGCCAAGATCAAGAAAATCAATACCGCTGAAGTTATCATTCCTGAAGAGATCATGAAAGAGGAAGAAGAACTACCAGAACTTTCACCCTAACTGGGAGAGAATAGGTTTTACCCACTTTCTACTGCTCCTAAGGAAGAAAGTGCCCAAAGGATTGTTGCCGTGTTACCCCGACCGGCGTATTATGACTATCATAGAGAACAAAATGCAAGGAGTACGCCACTTACTCAATTGCGAGCAATAATTGAGAAATTAGCAAGAAAGGATAATTGCTCTATATCAGAGATCTTAAGAATAATGGGAAGAATACCTACTGAAGATCGTCTCGGACCGAGAGTATTTCCACATGTCGTTCGAAGAGAACTTCCACCGAAGAAGAGAAAGCTGAGTAACAAGAAGTACCTGTCATGGTATCTTTCCTGCATCTTAGTATGCACACCACCATTCAACCTACCGCGGATGGACAATCTAGTTCTAGGCACCCAATTGAAAAAAGGATTTTGTGGTAACCTAAAGTCGTGGAGCCAGTACAGGCAGAACGGCCCGAAATGAGAAGTTCTGATGCTGAATCCAGAACTAGAGGGAGTCCCGTCATTTCAGAGACGACTCTAAAGGATGAGATTCATTGACTATTGTCTACCAGTCACAGAACCGTCAGAGGAAAGTCACTTGAAGTCACTTTGGAAAAATTGTGATCAGATATTCAACAGTTGGCTAAAGAATGGAAAGATAAATCAGAAAATGAAAAAGACCTGTCAGGGTACATGGATGAGGATTTCGCTGAAATCAACGTGGTTAAGACTCGGGCGTCATCAGCTCTACTGGGAGCTCCAACAGCTGCAGAAGGAGATGACCTAGAGGTAATGAGGCTACGCCTTCGGGAAAAGGATGATATAATTTATTGGATGGAGAAGAGATTGGAGGAGATGGCGGCTGCCCTAGCCACTCTCCAAAGTCAGCCTCAGCCCCCAAAAGGAACTCCACTAGAAGTAAATCACATTGTTGATGGAGGAAAATAAGTCGCATCAATTAATGGAGATGAGTAGCCAAAGAAGGATCCACTCAAAGTCTAATACAAGAAATGGACATTAAGAATATGGTAGAACAGCAGGTGTGAGAGGCCTCAGCCCATTCTAAAGGCGGGGCATTGATTATGAAGGGTAAACCATACCCCAAAGAATTTGGATGTCGTTGAATACCCTAAAGGCTTCGTATGACCTCTCTTCAAGACTTTTGATGGAACGAGAAACCCCCGATAGCATGTTGCACACTTCCGCGCAAGTTGCTGCAACACGGGGGGGGGGGGGGGGGTAGCGACGCTTTGTTGTTGCACCCGTTTGTCAGCAGCCTTTAAGGGATTCCCTTTGGATGGTATGCGGAGCTGCCCAACAGCTCAGTCGAAACATTAGCACAATTAGAAAACCTATTCGAAAATTTTTTTGCCAGAGCTCAGCACCACATCTCCATCGGTGATCTTGTGGTAGATCAACAGAAACCAAACGAAACTTTGGTAGACTACATTCTGTGGTAGAGGAAATTAAGCATGAAATGCTAGCCACAACTCCAGGAACAACATGCCATTGGAATTTTGCTAAACATCATTCACGACACTATAACATTTCTCCTCAAGGGATTTACAATTAAGAAATTCAAGAAATTACTCAACAAGGTCGCGAGTCTACAAGAGGAAGCAAAACAGCTCAGTTTTGCCGATAAGGCCGATAAGCAGAAATCAGTTAGAGCCTTTGAGAAGAAGTCCAAGACCATAACAACGGTAGATAAGGGCAAGAAGCTGATGTAGATACAAATAGAATGACCTTAACAAAGTTATCAGCAACCTCCACTAAGTTACCAACTGCCTCAACAAAATTATCAACCGTCATAGCAGTATGGCCAGCAATCATCTCAGCAATATTACTAGCCAACGGTTCAGCAGAAGCGTAGCCTGACAGAACTTTTAAATAAAGAGTACCCCTTCACAAATGAACCAGTTGGAAAAATATTCAGTAGTCTGATCAAGAAGGACGGATTCCAGCTGCCAGAGCTCAAGAAACCAGAAGAAGAAGTCAAGAAAGATCACCCGATGTACTGCCCTTACCATCGAATGATCAGACACAAGATAGAAGATTGCTTCACTTTCAAGAACTAGCTCGAGAACAAAATTCAGAAAGGGAACATCACGATCCCGAAAGACTACATGAAGGAACCCCAGAGAGGAGGTTCTGTTAATGTTTTTTCGGCAGATCATATTGTTCTGATAGACCCGTACACAGCCAATGACGGCTGGAATACTGTTTGGACAAAGTCTTCAGGGAAAATATTGGAACACATTCAGACCACTTTGGTGCATGCTTCAATTCAAACTTTGAAACCCTCCAAGCCGGCACTATCAATTGCAATTGAAGAACCGCCCCAGAAGGAGGAGAAGATCGAAAAGGAGGAAGAGAAGACCGAGGTTCCGAAGAGTAGAGTAGGGGATGCTTTCCTAGGGTGGTTGTTTCTAATTTAGGGAAGAAATCCCTCGAACCTCTGACTCTGTATGAATATTTGCTTACCCCTGTAGGATCTTATAATGATAAGAGTTATGGTGTTGGTAACGTTTTAACTGTTTCTAATGATTACATAACTAACAAAAACCAACCTAATCCAGATATCGATTTCAATCCTAATAATAATTCTCAATTCATACAAAACATCAACTGTAACGATAAGGAAGAGGATGTCAACGAAAGTGATTATGATCTCCTAAGAGATAACAAACTCGTCTGTGAATTCCAAGGATCCCCTATTGCAATTGAGTAAGAGTTATTTGATCCCGAAGTGACTCCAAAAGAATATACTGCTCTAATTCAGAAAGAGGAAGCACCAGCTAATTCAATACCTCACTTGGAAGAGATAACAGAAGTCAACTTAAGAAGCGGAAAGATCTCACCCCCGAGAATGGATCCGAAAGATAAAGGAAAGCATGTGGTTGCTCAGGAAGAGCCAACCCCAGCAGAAGAATTACCCATTCGGGAAGAAGTTGAAGTACCTAGCAATAAAGTGGAGTATAACATGCTAGCCCATCTTCGGAAGTTACCCGCCAAACTATGCATCTACGACGCTTTGATCCTTTCAAAGGAGATGAGGGAAGCTCTGATCAAGGCCTTACTTGATCCAAAAATTTTCTTAGCTTAAATGGCCACTAACTGCTAAGACGAGGTTTGCTCGTTAAGAGAACAACACGGTGTTACTTTCACGGACAATGACTTGCTACTTGGGACAGCTGATCACAACCGACCCTTGTACATCTCACTCACTATCAGCAAGTTCACGCTCTTCAGGTTATTAGTCAATATGGGAGTATCAATCAATGTGATCAATCTTCGAACTTTAGAATATTTAGAAATTGACGCCCGTGATCTTAAAGCAGACAAAATGTTACTAAAGGGTTTCAATCAGAAAGGAGAAAGTGCTCTTGGATCAATAACACTATCTATGAGGATCGCTGACTTGGCAAGGAAAACCATAAAATTCTACAGAATTGATTCTAAAACGTCATTCAATTCTCTACTGGGTCGACCTTGTGTCCATGAAAACTGGATGGTACCGTCATCTCTACACCAGTGCATAAAGTATTGTGATGGAGGGCAAGAGAAATGCATTAAAGGTGATTTGCATCCATTCTCCATGCATGAAATTTGAATCCATGAGGAAGCGGCCTACTACGCACCTCTGAAGAAAACAAACTTTTCTTGAATTGTTATGTCAAATGAAGAAAAAGAAACTCATGATGACAAAGATCCTCAAATTCTAGTTCAACAATTACTCACCACGCCCTTAACACGAGATGGTGAAGGTTTCTCCAGAACTCACATCCGAGTTCGAGGCCGGGGACGAGGTCAAGGGAGAAACGGTAGAATAGTTGAACGGAAGAATCCGGTGATTAATATTTATTGGTAAGACAGTTATGAAGAAGAAGAAAAAGAAATCAAGAAAGAAACAGCAATAATAAGAAGAGGCCCTAGTTCAAGATCTCACTAGAAGATGAAAGGAATGATGAATACAAATTAATGTACGATAAGATAAACCACTATGTATAGACTATGACTCTAACCCCGATCTACCCTACCAAAGTCGAGGGTATGGTGGTCAATAAGGTACATGGTGGCGATCTTAAGCCAATTAAGTTTTACCGTGGTGCTTCTTCTTCTTCCAATCCTGCAAATGATGTAAAAATTGAAGATGTTGCTTCATCTGAATTAATGGAATTGCTTTTTGAGTGGTATTCTCCCTGTGTTCAAAATTTCATTCAACATGGTCTTTTACCTAAGAAGTGGTCAAAAGACCAATCATACCACTTTAAAAAGTTCTGGAGTAATGCCAGTCGACTTCCCAATTCAAAGCATCGTCTCAAATTTGGCACAGCAGGGCTAACTGATGATACAGACTTTGTCTGCTTGTCACTTGCGAGCTTAATGAAGACTACCTAGAAGCTTCAGATTATCTCGAGGACTTGTCAGTCGAAAACGCTCCACTAGAATTTAAAGAAGAGATTAAATCTACAATAGACGAGTAAATAGAAGTTAACTTAGGTACCAATAAAGAGCCTAGGCCGACCTTTGTTATCTCCTTACTTAATAAAAAAGACTCTGAAAAATATGATTAAGTTATGGATGGAATTCAAGGACTGTTTTTCTTGGAGTTATGATGAAATGTCGAGATTAGCTTCTGAAATTGTAGTTCAAAAGCTAGGAGTGGATCGCACTGTTGTTCTAGTCTGGAGATAGAACAACAAGTAACAGCTGAAGTTAAGAAGCTAATCGACACTATATTTGTCCATAAAGAACAATACCCGACTTGGTTAGCCAATGTGGTACCAGTTAGAAAGAAGAACGGTCAGACCAAAATCTGTGTGGATTTCAGAGATTTGAATAATTCGTGCCCAAAGGACGAATTCCTGCTACAAATTCCAGAATTAATGATCTACATCACTTCGACGCACGCAGTCTTCTTTTTCGTGGATGGATCATCAGGACATAATTAGATAAAGATGGCACCGGATGATGAAAAGCTCACAGCATTTAGAACACTAATCTGGGTATATTGTTACACAGTGATGCCTTTCGGATTAAAGAATGCAGGAGCAACATACCAAAGATCAACGCCGAGGATTTTTGATGATCTCATTCACAACCAAGTCAAGTGCTACGTGGATGATGTGGTCATTAAGAGAAAATTGAAAGAACATCACCAGTATGATTTGAGAATTTTTTTCGAGCAATTAAGACAATTTAACCTTAAGATGAATCCCCTAAAATGCACCTTCGGTGTCACCTCCGGGAAATTCTTAGGATTTGTTATCTAGCATCGCAGAATTGAAATAAATCTAAGAAAGACTAAAGTTATCTTAGAAATGCCACCTCCAAAAACTTTAAAACAATTAAGATTATTTCAAGGGAAGTTGGCATATCTTCGATGCTTTATTTTAATTTGTCAGGAAGGTGTCAGCCTTTTTTTGCTTTGGTCAAGAAGGAGGCCTAGTTTACTTGGAACTATCAATGTCAACATGCCTTCGAGGACATCAAACAATATTTAATGACACTCTCTGTATTAGCATCCCCAGTCTCGGGTCGACGGTTGATACTTTATGCGGCGGCTTTAGATGACTCCCTCAGAGCCCTGCTAACCCAGGTTAATGACGATGGTAAGAAAAACACTCTCTACTACTTAAGTCATCATCTAATTCTGACGTAGGTAGAATATCCTCCTATTGAGATGCATTAATTGGCCCTAATCTTCACCGTTCAAAAGCTCAAGCATTACATGCTTTCTCAGAAGGTCAACCTTTTTTCGAAGTTTAATCCATTGCAATTTTTGATGACCCGCCTGATGCTATTCGATAGACTTGCTAGGTAGTCAATAAAACTATTGCAATTTCATATAACTTTCGTTCCTCTTTGTTCCGTAAAGGGACAAGTCCTAGTAGACTTCCTCGCAGCACACCCTTTACCAACAGAATCGCCTCTCAACAACGATTTGCCAGATGAACAGATAATGAGCTTAGAAGACCTCAATGATCAACGTTGGGAGTTGTACTTCAATGGAGCATTATCAGCACAACGAGATGATGATTTACAAATGATAATGCCCGGTAAGGCAGGAATCATACTAATATTTATACCACCGGAGTGGGGGATGTCAAGGTACTCCTACCATTTGAGAGAACCGTGTAGAAATAATGAAGCGAAATATGTATCTCTTATAATCGGACTGCAGTTAACCATTCAGATGGGTATAACAGATATCAAAATCTACGGTGATTCACAATTGATCACACAGCAGATCGCTGGATAGTGCAAAATTCTGAAGCCTAAAATCGAGCAGTATTTTCAGTGTACAATGAAGTTGCTAGAGTAGATTTCAAACATGATGATAAAAAAGATTCCTAGAAAAGAAAATGCCCTTACAGGCGCTTTAGCACGACTTACAAAAGAGTTCACATGTCTACAGGAAGAATCAGTTGAAGTGACTGTGCAGGGACGACAGGTCCTATCGCAAATTGACATAAACACTTTGCATAGAATGGGAAATGAAGAGACTGATGCAGCAGTGGCAGAAACTACAAAAGTTTGCCAAAAGCTAATAATAGAATACCTATAAATAGGAAACCTACCGGAAGATAAGTCAGTAGCCCATCAGATCAAGAAAAGAACTTTTTCATACGACTTAATAAACAATACATTAAATAGAAGGTCTCTCGATCAGATATGGCTAAGGTGCCTGACGGGGTCTTAGGCTCGTGAAATTATTAAAGAAGTACATTCGGGACTTTGTGGCGCTCACTAGTCGGGTCCGAAGATGAAAATAAAAATTAAGAGATTAGGGTACTACTGGGCCTCAATGTTGACCGACTGCATGAAAGATGCCACAACTTCATTTGGAGCTTGCTTGGACTAAATCGTAGGTGACACAACCCTCAGATAAAAGCTTCACTTCTCTGAGCAAAGGTATGAACTCACTCTTCCTCCCGAGCTCCTGGAGATCCTCCATTTTGTTTGAGTTGATTTCATAGCTTATAAACCATATAGATGTGTTTGTCTCTTCAAGATGAATCCATAGAGTATAAGAACTCAAAAATTCATTGAGAATCGAGAGAGATATTAGGGTTTGAGTGTGGACGGTCACGGGTGCACACCAGTCGTAGACGATGACCAGGAGCCGTTGGATCGCACGTGTATCGAGCGGACGGTCGAGATCAAGCCGAACAGCGTAATGTTACGTGAACCGTGGGCCCCTGGAGCCCTGAGTCAGATGGCAGTGATGAATCATGGAGCGATGCGTGTGCTTTCGATCCAGACGAGGATGACGCGGCGCCGAGTCTGATAAGTAGGAAATTAGGGTATTTTTGAATTATTTAAATGCCCTGAACTTCAAAAATTCATATCTTTGCATATAAAAATCACAAAAATAAAATAAAAATACCATCTTGCTCAGTGAACAGAGGAGAATAATGTGGAAAAGAAATGAAGTTAATTGGATGAGTATTTTATTTTTAATAATTTATTTACTATTTTCAATGTTTTGATTCTTCATTTGTATAGACAATTCACCATAGCATGAGACCATAGGGCTTTTGAAGCCTCTGATCATGGGAACATTCTCTGAATTTTTCAAGGTCAGAGGCCATCTCTGTGAAAAGTTATTGATTTTTCAAGTTCATGTCACTATTTTAGGTATTTTAATTCCAATAATTAGCATGTTGTAAAATAAATTCTAGGAAAATTCGGTGGTATTTCTTAGAACCAGAAGACCCTATGAAAAATATATTTTGAGTTAATTCAGTCATAATAACCTTAATTGGCCTAAGCTCCCAAAAATGAATTTGAATTAATTAGGGTTAACCACACACCAAATTGACTTGAAAATAATTCTCCATTGCTCTTTAGGGTCAGAGAAACCTTACATAAAATTTTGAAATCAATTGGATTTGATTAACCCCACCAAATGGATTGATTAAGCCTCACAAGCGAAATGGAACTTTAAAAATTTATAACTCCAAAAATACTTTTCAAAAATTCACAAAAATTGTTTTGAAGCTTCTCTAATATCAGGGTAATTCGGGAAAATTAAAATTGGAATTTTCTAAAAAAGTTGATTTTTCACAATATTTTAATATTTTAATAATTAAAAAAATAATTAAAAAAAAAATTAAAAATCATGAAAATATCACATTTTAATTCCTAATTACTTAGGAACAACCCAAATATTTTTCCCAAGTCCCTAGGATAAGATATTGAATTTTAAAGGCTTAATGAAATTTTTTAATATTAAAAAATGAATTTTCAACCTTTTCCACTAAAATAATTCTAATAAATCAAAGAAAAATTTGAAAATTATAAAATTTGTTTCTCGGGACTCCTTGAGGTCAGAGAAATTTAAGAAAAATATAAAATCCATATTTCAACTTTAATTTTATTTTATAATTAATTAACACTCCAAAAATCAAAATAATTATAATAAATAAAATTTAATTCAAAAAATCACAAAAATTGGTCCAACTGGTTCTCTGGTCATTAGGAACATTCCATAATTTTCTTAAGGATAGAAACTTTACCTTGGTCATGTTGTTAAATTTTCTTTGAAAACCCCAATTTTCTACTAAAAATAATTATATAAATAAATTAAATTCAGAAAAATCACATTTTCTCCTCTAATGTCTTAATTGACATGTGAGTGAGGTGACATAAAAAATTTCAATTTCATTTGAGCTCAATTTAGTGAGTTATGAAATAAGTAAGCCTAAAGGGGCATAAGGGTAATTAAAGAATTTTAAACCTTAATTAAAACATTAGGTTTAATCAAAATGGAGGGTAAAATATTTGATTTTAACTTTCTCTTGGATGATTGAAACTTAGGGAAATTAAAAGGGTAGAAACCCATAAAACACTTTGAAAATATCAAAATCAAACTCTAATGAATTAAATAATTTAAATTTTGGAAAGAATATATTTAAAATTTGGATTATTAAAATAGAGATATTATTAAGAGGATATTTATTCTTTAATTTAAAAATCCCAAAATAAGTCACTTCAATAATATTTAGTCCTTAATTAAAAAAATTAAAATAATAATCCAAATTAAAAATATAAAAGAAGATAACCCTTAAATGAATTAATGCTTAAAATGTTAAATGGTCCAATAATTAAAATCAAATTTAAAATCTTGGAGTTAAATTAAATTAAATTAAATTAAATTAAGTCAAAATTTAAATTAAATTAAATTAACACCTTAAAAATTAAATTAAATTAAATTTAAAATATTGAAACTAAAATTAAATTAAATTAAATTAAATTAAATTAAATTTAAATTTAAATTAAATTAAATTAAATAAAATGAAATTAAATTAAATTAAAGTCAAATTAAATTAAATTAAATTAAATTAAAATCACTTAACAACAAACCTAAATGAAATCGTTAAGAGTTAAATCAAAACATATCAATAATTTCAACACCTCATTCTATCTAAGTAAATTTAAAACATAAACATCAATTTGAAATACTAAGATAATTGAAAGTGTAAAGATTTAAATTAAATCTAAAAGAATTTGAACAATATTCCAAACTTAAAATTATTAATTAAAACCTCATAATTAAATTGAATCACTTTAAATCATTAACTCAAACTTTAAATTAAGAATGATTAAAATTCTCAACAACCAACTTGCCCTTAAAGGCTTTAATTATTATAACTCTTAAATAGAGTATTATGTGAGATGTCACTTAATTCATGAGGTAATCAAATACCCAGATTCACTGAGCAAGAGACAAAGCTTAACTAAACTCCTGGATGATTAATTCACATGTGCAACTAAATTTACTTGGACTCAAAATAATCCCAGAAGTATTGAAAAGATGTTTAGGACTCGTCCTAAGCACTTCCTCGATATGACGGGATGTTTTAGAAGAACAATTGAATTTAATTGTTCTTTGATGAAGAAAATCATCCTTAAACCAAACCAACAACCTAGACGTCATAGGAAGTGACTAGCAATATGATTAGGATTCGTAGACAACCAAAACCCTTTCCCTTAACTTTACCTAGGTATTTTTTGCAAAAATATGTTTAAATGCTCTAACATGTGTTTTAAGTGTAGCTTGGGATGACGGGAAGACCCTCCAGGTACGTTTTTATTTTATTGCAATTTACTTTATTGCAATTTACTTACATGCACTGTACTTTACTTTTTCTTGTATGACAAATAAGACTGTTGCATGAAAACCAAAACCTTTAGGATAGTCCCTGAACTGAAACCAAAACTAAATTAAAAGTCATTGCAAGATAAAATTCACCGCCACAACATTCCAAAATATAAAACAACTCAAAATTTAATCACAAACAGAACAACAAAACTACAATTACAACCAATTTAAAACGTCTCATTGAATGATCAGGAATACCTCGGATGATGTAACCCACGTGTTGCTAACGAGATTTCCCATGGTCTAAATGATAGTGTGGAACTCATTCAGTTGAGTTTAGCAAATTCATTTAGACTAAGTGAATTCGATGAAAATAATGGTGCCGAGATAACGGAACCGTGGGATCTTAATCGGTTCTGTTTAAAAAACTTTAAGATTTGTTTTAATTAAGATATTAAGAACACTTGGATTTTAGGATTTTCTCTAAAACAAAACACTTCTCTCATCTCCTGATTTTCACTCTCTAAAACTAAACCTCTGCAATGACAAGGAGCTCAGAGCATGGTGGGTAGCACGGCCATCATCATCAGCAAAATTTGAATCTACATAAACTAAACCTTTCTTAGCTTTAAATAACCAAGCCATAAGACTTCGAGGTAGTTTGCCTAGTGCAACATAAAACCTCAACTCTTCGTTAGGCATTTGCATGATCATTTCATGTAAACTAAGCCCTAACCAGTCTTAGGACTCCGAGGTAGTCGTTTGGTATGACATAAACACTCACATCTTCGAGGCTATTTGTTTGATTATGTCATACAAATATGAGTCCTAATTAATTAAAATTGGCAGGATTGCAACATTAAAAAAACTCCCAAATGGAAGCCAAATAATAGGATAATTTGGGAAGTTTCTAAGATTCTTCTTGGATCCTCAGCTTCTCCTACTTCTCTTCCTTTGGACTCTTAAAATAAACTGTTCCAAATTTGATCAAATCCTCATTGAAATTTTCTAAAATTCAATTATTTGAAAACCGTAAACTTTGAAATTCTTGAGAGCAAAACCACTGATCATTATCGAGAGTTTTCATAAATGATTCTTGTCGTTTAAGATGTAATTAACTGTAGGGCCTTGCCCTTATAGGGAACTTTAAGAACCCAGGTAATATAAACCCTGCTTAATTCCCTTATATTAAGCAGGGGGACTTTTCGGCTTATAAAACTGGTTCGCAGACCAAACATATGTCACAAAACTTCTAGTTTATTTAATCGAGCCCCATCATCAAGTACTGTGTCTATTCTTCGGGATAAATACATGGTTTGTGATGCGGTGCTCGTTTATATAAACTATTTGGGATGTGAGATCGGTTTGATTTCATATCTTAAAATTTTCAAATTTAAAATTATTTTTCAAAATCAAATACTACTTTCTAAATTATATATATATTTAAATTAAATTTAAAATTTAAAATTCGCTGAAAATTTCTGTAGACGACCCTCCTTTTCAAAATACAACACACAATCCTAAAAATATGTCGACAATTTCTGGCGGCTCCGCTGGGGACTAGTTCCTCTCTCCATTTGGATCGGATGGTTTTGTTTCCATAAAGCGGTAGTGTATCCATATCCCTAGTGGAGCAAACTACCATTCTTTCATTGGAATACCCCGTTCATTTCTATCTTGAACAAGTATGGCCAACTTCTCTCGGATTTAGGAGCCACTGTTTAGACACCCCTAAACGGAGACGTTCCGAGATCCTTTTACCTCTTTTCTGAGGTGGGGTGGATCCCCAATAGGTGTTAGTTTAGGAGCGGTCATTCGAGTCGAGAAGTCTTGCATAAGACTTTCTCTTCCTTTCCGATTCAAAATTGGGCCCCTTACCTTTTCTATAACCTTTTCCCTTTAATCGTTTTGTTTCTAACAAACGAACCCGCTAATAAACAACTTGCTAATAAACAATCTCTTTCATAAAAATCACAAATACACTAAGATAAACTAAAATGTATTCGGACTCCTTCTTTTTCATCCTAAACTTTACGACGAAAGGAAGCATAATTTGGGACTGACATTCCGAATCTGCTCTGCAGAAAATGACTGCCCCAAAGTTAATCTTCTCCTTCACCAATGGAATGGACTTCGCCGTTTACAAGGATGAGCTGCCTGAAAATGGGATCATCCGTTTCGGACAAGGATACAACAATACAGATATCAAGTTCGCTGACGTCACTCTCTTCACACTAATAGACAAAGTGTCAGAAACTGAGAAACCCCTAATTGAGTTCAATTTGAAGTCGAATCAAGAATTCCCTCCCCTGCAAAGGGTTCCATCTGAAAGAAGTACTACTGTTCGTAGGAGTACTATTGTCTCTACCCCTACCGGTCTAGTCATCTCTGCACCTACCCTGACTTCTGCCAAACTGATGGGGAAGGAAATCCAAGTTTGTGATGAGCCTGTCACCGTGGAGGGTACAGATTTTGCTACAATATCTATTTTTGAGATTGGGTCCAGTGTAAGAGTTGCACCCCTAACTCGGACTCAAAGGAGAAAGAGAAGCAGAAAGATCGCCGGGATTGAGAAAGCAAACCTGCTGAAGTTCCTTTTCTAGAATAAATTCCTGAGGAAAGAGAAGAACTGCTTGAGTATATACCTCTGTTGGAAGGAAGCAGATTTCACCCTCTCTCTGCCGCATTAGATGAAGAGGATGTTCGTAAGATCGCCGTTGCATTACCCTGACCTGCGTACTACAGCAATTACAAAAGGAAAAGGGATAAGGCTACGCCATTTGCTCGACTGCAAGCTGTGATAGAAAGATTGGCAAAGAAAGAAAGATTCCCTGTGTCAGAAATCCTAAAAAAAATGGGATGAGTGCGAGCTAAATCCAGGCTCGGACCGCGAATAGAGCCTGAAGCTGCCACAGAGAAACCAAAGAAGAAGATAAAAGCCAGTTCACCCATTGTTGTATTGGGTCTGCAAATTAGGGAGGATACCACCTTCCAGCATATAGCCGACAGACCATCCGGTCCTAGGCTTCCGGCTGCAAGAAGGATGGTATGGTGACCTACTACTGGCGAGCTAAGACCAAAACAATATCCTGAGAAGAAAAGTCTCGTCAGGAGACTTGAATCAGAAGAAAGTGCTACTGCAATAAAGGGGACTTCCGAAAAAGAAGTTCAACAACCGTCACGTGACAACTGCAAGACCGTGCGGAAAAGGCCACTAGAAGATGTCATGGACAAGTTAAGGACCGGCATCCAACAGTTAGAAAAATAAAGAGAAGAAAAACTAGAAGATGAAGTTGATTCATCAGAATTTATGAATGACGAGTATGCTGAAATCAACATGGTTGAGACACGAGCATCATCAGCTTCACAAGGTGCTCCAGCAATTGCGGAAAGAGATGAACCGGAAGTGATGAAGGCATAGCTTCGGGAAAGAGATGACACAATTTCCCAGATGACAAAGAGGATGGAAGAGATGGCTGCTGCCTTAGCCACTCTCTAGAGTCAGGTTCAACCTCATAAAGAGACACCCCCAGAGATCATCCATATTGTAGATGGAGGAAAAGAGATCACATAAGTCAATGGAGACGAGCCACCAAAGAAGGATTCTGCACAAAGCATGATTCCAGAAAAGGACATTAAAAAAATGGTAGAACAGCAGGAGCGAGATGCCCTAGCACAATCTAATAGTGGAGCATCTATTCAGACAGGTAGACCTTACCCCGAAGAGTTCGATGCAGTCCAATACCCGAAAGTCTTCGTACCACCTCTGTTTAAGACTTTTGATGGGACGGGAAACCCCCGGCAACATAACGCACATTTTTGTACAAGTTGCTGCAATGCCGGTGGGAGTGACGCTCTACTCTTCCGTCAATTCGTCAGCAGTTTGTCAGGGATTGCCTTTGACTGGTACGCAGAATTGCCGAACGGTTCAGTAAAGACCTTTTCAAAAATAGAGAATCTCATCGTTAAGCGGTTTTCTTGGGCTCAGCACCACATCACCATCGGTGATCTAGTGGTGGAGCAATAGAAGCTGAACGAGACTTTAATGGATTACATACTTCGATGGAGGAATTTAAGCATGAAATGTGAACCACAGCTTCAAGAACAACATGCAGTCGGCATCTTACTTAAAAGTATCCATGGCCCGATAGCACTTCTCCTTAAAGGATTTACATTCAAGACTTTCGAGAAGTTGCTTAGCAAGGCTGGGAGCTTGTAAGAGGAGGCAAAATAGTTAAGTTTTGTTGACAAGACCAATAAGCAGAAAACTATAAAGACATTTGAAATGAAATTCGGAATCATCATGGCAGTAGATAAGGCAAGCAGCCAATGCAGATACCGCCAGAACAACCACAGCCTAGTTATCAACCACCGCAACGGACATACCAACAACCACAACAAATCTATCAGCAACCTCAGCAGGGCTATCAATAGCCTCGACCGAGCTATCAGTCGCCTCAGCATTATGAACAACCGCCTCGTTCATCGTGTACCTTAAAAGAACTTCTAAATAGAGAATATCCATTCAAAACAGAAGCAATAGCGAAGATGTTCTGCAGTTTAATGAAGACACCAGATTTTCAGCTACCAGAGCCCAAGAGGGCAGAATAAGTCAACAAGAAAGATCATCCAAACTATTGCCCTTACCACGGGATGCTCGGACACAAGATAGAGGATTGCATCACTTTCAAGAGCTGGATTAATGACAATCTCCAAAAAGGGAACATAACGATCCCAAAGGAATACATGAAGGAACCCCAGAAAGGATGTTCCGTCAATGTTATCTCGACGGATCCTATTGTTCTGATAGACCTTACATGACCAATGATGGATGGAGTACCATCTGGACAAAGTCTTCAAAGAAAATTTTGGATCACATCCAGACCGCTTCGGTATGAGCTTCAACTCAGAGTTTGAAACCTGTCGAGCCGGCACTATCACTTGCGATTGAAGAACTGCCCCAGAAGGAAGAGAAGATCATGGAAGAAAAGAAGACCGAGGCTCCCAAGGGTAGACTAGGGGCTACTTATCCTAGGATGGTTGTTTCCGATTCGGGGGAGAAATCCCTCGAACTCCTGACTCTGTATGATTATCTGCTTGCCCCGGCGGGATCTTATAATGATAATGGTTATGGCGTTGGCTACGTTTTGACTGTTTCTAATGATTACGTAACTTGCGACAACCGGCTTAATCCGGATCTCGATTCTAATACAAATAACGATTCTCAAATCATACATAACCTCGATAACCACAATGAAGAAGATGTTCACAAAGGAGGCTACGAGGCTCGACAAGCAACGAGTCCATTTGTGAATTCCGAGGAGCTCCGATCATGATATAATTAAAACTATCAGACACCGAAGCAACTTCAGAAGAGCCAGTTGTTCTGATTCAAGAGGAGACACTGGTAAATTTAGAAGAGATAACAGAGCTCAATCTAAGAAAAGTTCTACCCCCGAGAATGGATCCAAAGGATAAAGGAAAGTAGGCGGATGCTCAGGATGAGTCAACCCTAGCAGAGGAACTGCCCATTCGGGAAGAAATTGTGGAACATGGTAATAAAGTGGACTACAACGTGCTAGCCCATCTTAGGAAGCTACCAGCCAAATTAAGCATATACGACGCTCTGATCCTATCAAAGGAGATGAGGGAAACTCTGATCAAGGCTTTACTTGATCCAGAGATTTGTTTAGCTCAAATGGTCGGTAATTCCTTCGACGAGGTTTGGTCGTTAAAAGAACAGCGAGGTGTTACCTTCACAGACAATGATTTACAACTCGGAACGGCTGATCACAACCGACCGTTATACATTTCAATCACTATTGGAAAGTTTACGCTCTCTAGAGTGTTGGTTGATCCGGAAGCATCAATCAACATAATGAATCTTCGGAGGCTAGCATATTTGGAAATTGATGCTTGCGAGCTTGAAGCAGACAAGATTTTATTAAGAGGCTTTAATCAAAAAGGAGAAAGAGCTCTCGGATCGAAACACTACTAATGAAGACCGGTGATTTAGCAAAGATAACCGCAAAATTCCCCATAATTGATTCTGAGACATCGTTCAACGCTCTACTGGTTCGGCCATGGATCCATGAAAACTGGATGATACCGTCGTCTCTGCACCAGTGCTCAAAGTATTACGAAGGAGGGGAACAGTGCATCAAAGGTGATTTGCAACCGTTCTCCGTGCACGAAATTGGAATTCATGAAGATGCAACCTCCTACGCGCCTCCGAAGAAAACAATCTTTTCCATAAATAACATACTAAATGAAGCAAAAGAAATTCGAGATGATGAAGAACCTGAAATTCTAGTCCAACAGTTGCTCACCACTCCCTTACGGCGAGATGGTGAAGATTTCTCCAGAACTCGCACCCGAGGTTGAGGTCGGGGACGAGAACGTGGAAGAAACATTGGAACAGTTGGACAGAAGAAACCGCTCATCGATGTTGATTGGGAGAACAGTTCCGAAGAAGAAGAAGAAATTGAGAAAGAAGCAGCGACAATAAATCAGAAGAAACCACAATTCAAGATTTCTCTCAAAGATGAAAAGAATAAAGAATATTAATTAATGTACGAGAAGATTAACCATTAAGTACATACTATGAACCTGACCCCGATCCATTCTAATAAGATCGAGGGTATGGTGGTCAAGGAAGTGCATGGTGGTGGTGCTAAACCAATCATGTTCTACCGTGGTGCTTCTTCTTCCAAAACTGAAAATGATGTACAATTTGAAGATGTTACTTCTTCCGAATTAATGGAACTTCCTTTTGAGTGGTACTCTCCCTGTGTTTAAAATTTAATTCAACGTGGAGTCTTACCTCGATGATGGACAAAAGGTCTATCACAACATTTTGAAAAATTATGTAATAATGCCAGTCTGCCTCCCAATTCAAAACATTGTCTCAGATTCGGCACGGAAGGGTCTGTTGATGATACGGGATTTTTCTTGGTTGGCACTTGCGAGCCTAATAAAGACTGCTTGGAAGCTTCAGAAGACCTCGAAGATCTACCAATCGGAGATGCTCCGGCAGAATTCGAAGAAGAAATTAAATCTACAATAGACGAGTTAATGGAAGTTAACTTAGGTACTAGAGAAGATCCTAGGCCGACCTTTGTTAGCTCCTTACTCAATAAAGAAAACTCTGAAGACATAATCAAGCTATTAATGGAATTCAAGGATTGTTTTGCTTGGAGTTACGATGAAATGCCAGGATTAGCTCCAGAAGTTGCAGTTCACAGGCTAGGAGTGGATCCCACTGCTGGTCTAGTAAGACAAGCCTCCAGAAGAATGCGTCTAGAAATTGAGCAACAAGTGATAGTCAAATTTAAGAAGCTAATAGACGCTAAATTTGTCCGTGATGAACAATACCTAACTTAGTTAGCCAACGTGGTACCAGTCAAAAAGAAGAATGGTCAGATCAGAATCTACGTAGACTTCAGAGATTTAAATAAAGCATGTCCAAAGGACGAATTCCTGTTACCAATTCCAAAACTGATGATAGACTTCGTTTCGATGCATGAGATATTCTCTTTCATGGATGGATCATCAGGATACAACCAGATAAAGATGGCACCAGAAGACAAAAAGCTCACAGCATTCAGAACGCCGATCGGAGTGTATTGCTACACAGTAATGCCATTCGGACTAAAGAACGCATGAGCAACATAACAAAGAGCGATGACGAAGATTTTTGATGATCTCATTCACAACCAAGTCGAGTGCTACGTGGATGACATGGCCATCAAAAGTAAACTGAAGGAAGATCACCTGTATGATTTGAGAATTGTTTTCGAGCGACTAAGACAATTTAACCTTAAGATGAATCCCTTAAAATGCGCCTTCGGCGTCACCTCCGGGAAATTCTTAGGATTTGTTGTCCGACATCGCGGGATTCAAATCGATCCGGAGAAGATTAAAGCTATTTTAGAAATGCCTCCTCCCAAAACTTTGAAACAACTATGATCCTTTCAAGAGAAGTTGGCATATTTTCGATGCTTTATCTCGAACTTGTCAGGTAGGTGTCAGCCCTTCACGGCATTAGTTAAAAAGGACGCCAAATTTGTTTGGGATGAGAAATGCTAGCGGGCTTTCAAGGACGTTAAGAAATATTTAATGACACCTCCTGTCTTAGCTGCCCCAGTCTCAGGTAGACCATTGATACTTTATACCGCGGCTTTAGACGATTCTCTCGGAGCCCTGCTAGCCCAGATCAATGACAAGGGAAAAGAAAATGCTCTCTATTACCTAAGCCGTCGTCTAATCCCGACAAAAGTAAAGTATTCTCCAATTGAGAAGCATTGTTTGGCCCTGATCTTTGCCGCTCAAAAGCTCGGGCATTACATGCTTTCTCATAAGGTCAACCTTATTTCGTGAGTTAATCAGTTCCAATACTTGATGACCTGACCAACGCTTTTTGGCAGACTTGCCAGGTGGTCGATGATATTATTGCAATTCGATATAACTTTCAATCCTCTTCGTACCGTAAAGGGGCAAGTCCTAGCAGACTTCCTTGCGACACACCCTTTACCGATGGAATCACCTCTCAACGACGACTTGCCAGATGAGCAGATAATGAGCTTAGAAGACCCTAATGATCGGCGTTGGGATCTATAATTCGATGGAGCATCATCAGCGCAGAAAGACAGAGAATTGCAAACGAAAGTGCCCGGTAAGGCAGGAATCGGACTAATCTTTATAACACCGGAGCGGGGGATGGTAAGGTACTCCTACCACTTAAGAAAACTGTGTACAAACAACGAGGCAGAATACGAAGCCCTCATAACAGGACTGGAATTAACCATTCAGATGGGAATAATGGACATCAACATCTACGGAGATTCTCAGTTAAACATTTAATAAGTCGCCGGACAGTACTGAATTTTAAAGCCAAGACTCGAGCAGTACTTTCAGTACGCCATGAAATTGTTGGAACAAATTCCAAACGTAACAATCTACAAGATTCCCAGAAAAGAAAATGCTCTCGCCGATGCGTTAGCCCGCCTTGCAAAGGAATTTTCCTGTTTGCAGGATGAGTCAGTTGAAGTGTCAGTTCAAGGACGACAGGTCCTATCACAGCTCGACATGGATACAATACACAAATCAGCAGAAAAAGCAGAAGAAATAATTACAGCAGTGACAGAAAATACAGAAGATTGGCGGCAGCCATTACTAGACTACTTGCAAACAGGAAACCTGTCTGATGATAAGTCATTAGCCCATCAAATCAAGAAGAGAACTCTGTCTTACGCATTAATAAACAATACATTATATAGAAGGCCTTTCGATCAAATGTGGCTAAGGTGCCTGAGCGGGTCCGAGGCTCGTGAAATCGTTAAAGAAGTACATTCAGGACTTTGTGGCGCTCATCAGTCGGGTCCAAAAATGAAAATGAAGATTAAAAGACTAGGGTACTACTGGCCCTTAATGATGACCGACTGTATGAAAGTTGCCAAAAGTTGTCACCAGTGTCAAGTGTACGGAGTGGTTCTACACCAACCTCCAAATGTGCTACATCCGACAATCGCGTCGTGGCCATTTGAGTGTTGGGGCACAGATATAGTGGGTCCGATAGAGCCGCCTTCTTCAAGAGGACATCGCTTCATTCTTGCAGCTACAGATTACTTTTCTAAGTGGGCAGAAGCAGTACTGCTCAGAGAAGTGAAAGCACATCATGTGCTACAATTCATCAACAATCAAGTCGTAAATCATTTTGGAGTACCGCGCAAAATCATTTTAGATAATGGGTCTGCATTCAAGAGTACAAAGATCAACAATTTTGTCAGAAGACACGGGATTGATTGGCGATACTCAATGATCTACTACCCAAGAGCGAACGACTTGGCAGAGACTTTTAATAAAACTCTCGTCCAAATCCTAAAGAAAAATTTGGACGACAATAAGAGAAATTGGCACTAGAAGTTGTTAGAAGACTTATGGGCCTACAGGACGACTTTCAGAACTCCTACCCAGTCTACGCCTTATGCCTTAGTGTACGGGTCCGAGGCCATTCTACCCTTAGAGCTTCAACTTCTATCTCTCAGAATTGAAGTTGCAAACAAAATCACTACAGAAGAAAATGCCAAACTACAACTGGAAGAATTGGAAAGCTTGGAAGGGAAGAGACTTTCCACGCAGTAGAATCTGGAACTGTATTAAGCTAAGATGATCCAGGCCCATGATAAATTAGTCTATCCTAGGACATTCAAAGTCGGTGACTTAGTTCTTGTTCTCAGAAGGCCTATTCTTGCACATCGCAAGATAGGAGGTAAATTTGAACCAACAAGGGAAGGGTCGTTCGTGGTCTAGATAGTCTACTCAGGAGGTTCCTACCAACCGGTGAATTGTCGTGGAGAATTACCTATGCTTCCAATCAATGGACGGTATTTAAAGAAGTATTACACAACCTGATGTTTCGAAGGGTGGCCTCTAAAGTAGAATCTTATCCCTAGAAACACGGGTGAAGTAATTACTTTGTGACTGGGTCCGAACCCAAAATAAAATAAAATGGATGATAAAAAAAAATCTCATCAACGAAAATGTTAAAAACAAAACATGGGAAATCATAATAATAAAATGTCAATCTTTCCTTTTAAATCCATTTATTCCTGATATTTTCTCATCTCTTCCTACTTCCTTTAAATTTAAAAGAAGTGAATAAGAATTTTTAAGTGATTTTCTTATTGTTCTTGTTCTTTGTACAGCCCCTGATCCTTTCCTTGTTCTTTTCGCAGGGAAATGTCGAACTGGCGGTTGGTTCTAAACTTTAGAAATTGCATGAGTCTAGCACTTGATGAAAAGAGGGTGAGGGATGGAGCAGTGATAGAGATTGACTCAGAATTCACACCAGCCAGCTTACAATATGAAGAAAATGTTTGGATCCTAGTTGATCGAGAAGAACTTCACAGCCAGACAGTGATGAAAATGGGTGGCCCGAGCCACTAATCCAGCAGCAAGAAAATAAAAGCAAACGTCGGTCATGCAACCGGACAAGATAAGAAAGTTAAGTCCGTGGTTGCCACAGCAGAGGGTAGGCTTCTCAACGCCGTGCCCACAGAAATTCAAGGGGTAAGGAGAGCTACTGTCACTGCTACCCAGCGAAGAAATAAGAATCGTCGCATTCGCAAATTGTTGACCAACTTAGCAGAAGATCAACATAAACAGACAGTGGATACTGTTAATGCAAATGCTCCAAGGAGACCAATTCGTCAGCAACCAGAATGAAGAAAGTCAACTCCAAGAAAGTCCGAACAGATAGAAGAAGTACCAAGAAAAGCAGAAATATAGTCAGTACCTCGACGCCGATCAAATGTACCGGATCCGAAGAGTCTTGTTACGAAAGCAACCCCGGAGGATGTCCCTACGGAGACTATCCCCGAGGAGCCGAGACATGCAGAAGAATGTGTTGGGTTTGAGCCATACATCCCGCAGTATGTTACTAGACACCGAGGACTTCAGATAATCCCGAAATATGAGCTGGAGAAAATGCAACTAGTTGAGAAGAAAACCTTTGATTACTTTGAAAGAATTGGAGATAAGAGGATCAATATCTTAGAAGGCCTCGAGCTGCATACAGATGTGTTCTCAGATTATGAGCAACAACAAATTATAGACTGCATACTTGAACTCTAGAAAATGGGTCGAGCTGGCCGCCTAAGGGAAAAGACCTATTCAGAACCTCAAATACGGATGCCAGGAAAAGGAAGAGTTACAATCCAATGCGGATGTTGCTACAATTTTGCCATAGACAGAAAAGGAAATCCACCAGGGATACTCCGTCACAGTGAGGTGGATTCGATGCTAAGAATCATTAAGAGACTGGTGAAAAGGATGATAACATAGAGGGTATTGCCTGCAGATTGCATACCCAACAGCTGCATTATTAACATCTACAAGGAAGGAGACTGCATACCTCCACATATAGACCATCATGACTTTGTTAGACCCTTCTGCACAGTGTCATTCGTCAACCAGTGCAATATGATGTTCAGATCTAACCTCTGGATTGCAGGCCCCAGTAAGTTCCCAGGGCCGGTGGAGATACCACTACCGGTAGGTTCCGTCCTGGTGTTAAAAGGAAACGGAGCAGTCGTTGTGAAGCATTGCATTCCAGGAGTGCCTATGGAGCGGATCTCAGTTACTTTTAGAAGAATGGACGACAGAAAAAAGCCTTACCACTTTCAACCAGATCCAGAATTGGAGAGTCTTAGGCCCTACGAGCTGTAAGTTACATGGGAAATAGCACACCTCCAATACACATCCATGCGGCATTCCTGCTAAGGGTGGCTTGGAAGGTGATGTTATTCCCCATGTTTCTTACTATTTAGACATAGATTTTTTACAGACGCTTTTGGATGGATTAACAAGAAGCTTACACAATCTGTTTTGGATTTACATGGATTGTATGAGACATTAAATTTTCGAGGAAAATGTCATCATGATCAGATCAAGTTGTATGATGTATTTTCAGCAAGTTGGAATGAAAACGACTACGTCATATTTTTTCATCACCTCTTTTTGTGCAAATTGACTGGGAAACGCCATTAGAGTAAAATGAACTTTGAACGAAGAACATAAAATAAAAGAAAATAAATGAGAATTTTTCCTAAAAAAAAATCTGAATATTAAAATGAACTTCAAATTCACATAAACACTAAATAAACAATAAAAAAAAACTAAAATGGGATCTTTAAAGGACAAACAAAATGAATTTAAACTCCAAATTGAATTTCGATCTCAAACCTCTGATTCGAACCTTTCAGTTCTTTCCTCCATCGAAATCTGTTGGAAACTCTTTTGAAATTTGAATATTCTCTTCGACTTGTCGTTAAGTCAATCACTTTTCAGCTTAGTACTCTTACCAGCTCCTTTCAGTTCTCTTTCCTCTGTGTTTTAGAGGATCAACTAGTTCTATTGACACGGAGCCACGAACTTTGTTCAATTTGGTTCTGGTGGCATAAGATTGAGTCCCTCTTCATACAAATAAATTTACGAGACTGGTACCAAATTCCAGTTCTCTTCCTTCGAGGTCGGTACCAAATTCCGACTCTCTTTCTAATTGATACCAAATTTCAATTTTAAATTCCCGAGACTGGTACCAAATTCCAGTTCTCTTCCTTTCGAGGTCGGTACCAAATTCCGACTCTCTTTCGAACTGATACCAAATTTCAATTCTAAATCTCCGAGACTGGTACCAAATTTCAGTTCTCTTCCTTCGAGTTCGGTACCAAATTCCGACTCTCTTTCGAGGTTGATACGAAATTTGAATCCTCTCTTTCGAGACTGGTACCAAATTCCAGTTCTCTCCTTTCGAGGTTGGTACCAAATTCTGACTCTCATTCGAATTGATACCTAAATTTCAATAATAAATTTTCGAAACTGGTACCAAATTCCAGTTCTTATTCCTAGATCAATACCTAAATTTTGATTATCTTTCGAGGTTGATACCAAATTTCAATCCTCTCATCCGAGACTGGTACCTAATTCCAGTTCTCTTCCTTTGAGGTCGGTACCAAATTCCGACTCTCATTCAAATTGATACCAAATTTCAATTCTAAATTTCTGAGAATGGTACCAAATTCCAGTTCTCATTCCGAGATCGATACCTAAATTGCGATTCTCTTTCGAGGTTGATACCAAATTTTAATCCTCTCTTTCGAGACTGGTACCAAATTACAGTTCTCTCCTTTCAAGGTCAGTACCAAATTCTGACTCTCATTCGAATTGATACCTAAATTTCAATTCTAAATTTCCTAGACTGGTACCAAATTCCAATTCTCATTCCGAGATCGATATCTAAATTTCGATTCTCTTTCAAGGTTGATACCAAATTTTAATCCTCTCTTCCGAGACTGATACCAAATTCTAGTTCTCTTTCTTCGAGGTCGGTACCAAAATCAGACTTTCATTTGAATTGATACCTAAATTTCAATTCTAAATTTTCGAGACTGGTACTAAATTTTGGTTCTCATTTTGAGGTCGGTACCTAAATTTCGACTCTCTTTCCGAGATCGATACCTATATTTCGATTCTCTTTCAGGATTGATACTTAAATTTTAAATCTCACTCTCTCGAGATCAGTACCTAAATTCTGATTCTCATCCTTTTTCCGTCGATACTTAAACTCTGATTCTCACTCTGAGGCTGGTACCTAAATTCCAGTTCTCTTCGCAATCCCGAGGTTGAAACCCAGGTTTCAATTCTCATTTCAAATCCAAATTTCAAATTCAAAATTTCCTTAAATTGATTTTTAAATTAAAACTTCAATCGAAATTGAAACTTAGAACAAATCAAAACCTAAACTCACACATTGAAACTTGAAGTTTAAAAGTAAAACGAAATCTAAATTGAATTCCCCAGATCCTGTGATTTGGAGTTAACCTACTTTTCCATTCCCCAGCGAGAGTTCAGGGGTCTCCAGTATTGGAAATATATCTGACTCCCCAGCATAATTTCTTCTACTTCGTCTTAAGTGTGTCACTTAGACGTCTGTGTTGGTTTTGTTGATCTCTTCGATCAACGTCAATATGCGCGGTATGCTCCATTAGTACACCACACCTACTGGGGGTCCATTTGTTGACCTCATTTTTGTGAGGTCTGATCTCTCTCTCCTTAGTGCTTAGGATCTAGCCTTAAGCTTTCCCTTTGACTATCTTAGAGGACTAGAAATGGAACCCACCACTTAGAAATTCAAACTACTTCTTAACACCCTTCAAACCCCATAAGCTTGATCGTAGACCCCTAATCGCCTAGAGGGTTGAAATCAAATGTGGAGGTTTAAAGGATGAGTTACCTATAGGACTTTTTGGCCTTATGAATACCCTGGATGGCCTGGTATGGTGAGGGTTGACTTGCACATACACTGCACTCTCACACACATTCTAAGTCCTAAAACCACACTCTCACCCAACTTGACTTCCTGACTCATGTAGGTAATTTATATGGATTGTCCTTAACCCTTAAGCCCCTGGCTAAGAGGGTTAGGAACATCGTGGTGAATATCTCAAATGAGTCCTCTCATGGCTCATATGGGCTTGATATGGCTTCATGGCTCAACCAAAGTGATTCTATTTCACTCACACTTGATCAATCTTCCTTTTATCAAATTTTCAGTTTTTGACCCTTAGGGCCCTGGACCCACCAAACTTATCAAATACCCTTGAAATGACCTAAAATTTCCAAAATTTCCCAAATTACCCAAGATTCCTCAAAATTAATCCTAAACACTTCCAACCACTCAAATTGACCATCTTTGGCCAAAAATACAAAAATTTCCAAAAAAAACCCCTAAACCCCCCAAAATTACCAAAATACCCTTTCACCCCAAAAATCTAAAAATTCTAAAAATTCTCAGAAAATTCTATAAAATCCCAAATTTTCATAATTTCATTTTGTTCAACTAAACCATGAGCCAATTTTGCCAATTTACCCCACTTTTACCAAAACCCCCAATTTGACCCATTTTTAACCCAAGTGAACCCAATGTCAAACCAAACCACCCCAATTGACCTCAATTTTGGTCCAATTCAATTCTAAACTTCAATTAAATATCCACAATATCAATTTAGACCAAATCCAAGTCCAATTTGAATGACATTTGGGCCCAATTCCAATTTGGGGCTTTAGGCCCAATTTTGGCCCATGACCTAAACCTAGCCCAAACCAACCCAATTCAACTCCAATTGGCCCCAAATCTTTTCTAAAGCCTTCCTAACATCCCCATAAACAAAACACTAACTTGATTTGCCCAAAATTTGAACCTAAAATCCACCCAAATCTAACCCAAAACCAAAATCCCTTAAATTGACCTAAGCTTAACAAAAAAACCCAAATGAGCCCAAATCCCAAAAATAGAGCCCAACCAAAGTTGAAAACTGTTTGTAACACTCCCATAAACATTTTTAAACATTTATTTTACACCAAATTCAACCTTAGCCCAACCTTAGCCCAATTTAGCCCAATGTGGCCCACCTTGGCCCCTTTACCAAAAAAGCCCAAATTCAGCACAATTCTACTCCAAATCACACCAAATTGATTCCAAACCATTTATGAAACATCCCTAAACTAAGCCCAACATTTATTTGGCATGATCTTTCACAAAATTCTTCATCCAAAAGTCCATTTTGAAATATAAAGGCCCACCCATTTAAGCCATTTAAAAAGCCCATCCAAAACCATTTCAAAAGCCCAAAATTGGCTCTAAAGCCCACATGACAAATTCTTTTCACCATACCTTTAATTGAAATCATCCCTAAGTTCTAAATCAATAATAAAGTCATTCCAAATCAAGCCACATGCCAATTTCCCTGAAATTCATCAAAAATGCCAAAACCCTTTTTCATGAAACAAGCCAACCTTTTCCAAGCCAAATGTAAGCCAAATGTGAGCCATTTACAAGCCATATGAAGCCATGAGAGTTTTGACAACTCACCATGTCATTTATGGCAAATGGAGGGGCCCCTTTCTTAAGACTTCCTTAAGCTTTTTTAACCTCAACCATGATACAAACTAAACCAAGTTAGCCACCTAATCATTGATGGAGACTACACCATTTCCTCTTGGCTGACCCAAATGAATCTTTTCAGCCTAGATCAGACCTTGGTAGGTGTGCCAAACCCAAATCCATGCATTTAACCAAACCAAGCCAAAAATGAGCCCTTCCCCCTTCCACTTTGATTCAACTCCTTTACACTTGGCATTTGCCAATTGAACTCACAAACCTCAAGCACTGACCTCCCAAACCTTGAGGGTGACCCAAGCCTAGCCGGCCAGCCACAACAGCCGCCGGAAACCACCAGGCCGAGAGGCTTAATTTGAATCAAAAATTCAATTTGAATTAGCTGACTTGTCCCAACCTAAATGGACATTGCAGCTGTTCTTCCCTTGCCCTGAGAAGTTGATCCAAGCCATTAAACCCTCGTGGGAGGCCCTCCAGCCACCTCTATAAAAACCCACTCACCTCTCGGCCAAACAAGGTGATGAACCAGACCTTAAGGAAACTCTACCAAAATTGCTCCAGGACCTTCTCCTAACCCAGAGCAGTTGATCCCCAGTGTTCCTTTGCCCTAAATCCCATTAACAGAGCTCAATTTCTGAGTTGAAAATCCACCCAAAAACTAGGACATCTCTGGAACCTCCACCAAATCCAAATTAAACTCACCCACACCTGCACAGGACCAAGAGAAGGAGTTCCCCAGTGAAAGCCCCCTCTCCAGGCCACCCAGTTGCTCCAGCCTCCAAGCTTTGAAATCAGGTCTGGTCACTTTCATACTTAGACAATTCCCTAGAGCCAGAGACTTCATCTGGAACTTGCTTGGACTCAATTTAAGGTGACACAACCCTCAGATTGAAGCTTCACTTCTCTCAGCAAAGGTATAAACTCACTCTTCCTCTCAAGCTCCTGGAGATCCTCTATTTAGTTTGAGTTGATATCATAGCTTATAAATCGTGTGGATGTGTTTGTCTCTTCAAGATGAATCAATAGAGTATAAGAACTCGAAAATCCATTGAGAATCAAGAGAGATATTAGGGTTTGAGTGTGGATGGTCACGAGTGCACACCAGTCGTAGACGAAGACCAGGAGCCGTTGGATCGCGCGTGTATCGAGCGGACGGTCGAGATCAAGTCGGACATCGCAATGTTACGTGAAACGCGGGCCCTTGGAGCGCTGAGTCAGATGGCAGCGGCAAAACATGGAACGATGCGTGGGCTTTCGATCCGGACGAGGATGACGCGGCGCCGAGTCGGATAAGTAGGAAATTATGGTATTTTTGAATTATTTAAATGCCTGAACTTCAAAAATTCATATCTTTGCATAAAAAAATCACAAAAATAAAGTAAAAATATCCTCTTGCTCAGTGACTAGAGGAGAATAATGCGGAAAAGAAATCAAGTTAATTGGATGAGTATTTTATTTTTAATAATTTATTTACTGTTTCTAATGTTTTGATTCTTCATTTACATAGACAATTCACCATGGCATGAGACCATAGGGCTTTGAAGCCTCTGATCTTGGGAACATTCCCTGAATGTTTCAAAGTCAGAGGCCATCTCTATGAAAAGTTATTGATTTTTCAAGTTCATGTCACTGTTTTAGTTATTTTAATTCCAATAATTAGCATGTTGTAAAATAAATTCAAGAAAAATTTGGTGGTGTTTCTTAGGACCATGGGACCCTATGAAAAATATATTTTGAGTTATTTCATTCATAATAACCTTAATTGGCCTAAGATCCCAAAATTGAATTTGAATTAATTAGGGTTAACCACACACCAAATTGACTTGAAAACAATTCTCCATTGCTCTTTACGGTCAGAGAAACCTTAGATAAAATTTTGAAATTAATTGGATTCGATTAACCCCACCAAATGGATTGATTAAGCCTCATAAGCAAAATGGAATTTTAAAAATTTAAAACTCCAAAAATACTTTTCAAAACTTCATGAAAATGGTTTTGGAGCTTCTCTGATATCAGGGGAGTTCAGGAAAATTAAAATTGGAATTTTCTAAAAAAGTTAATTTTTGACAATATTTTAATATTTTAATAATTAAAAAAATTATAAAAATCACAAAAATATTAAAAATCATAAAAATGTCACATTTTGACTCCTAATCACTTAGGAACAAACCAAATATTTTTCCTAAGTCTCTAGGATAAGATATTGAATTTTAAAGGATTAATGTAATTTTTTAATATTAAAAAATGAATTTTCAACCTTTTTCACTAAAATAATTCTAATAAAGCTAAGAAAAATCAAGAAATTATAAAATTTATTTCTCTGGACTCCTTGAGGTCAGAGAAATTTAAGAAAAATATAAAATCCATTTTTCAACTTTAATTTTATTTTATAATTAATTAACACTCCAAAACTCAAAATAATTATAATAAATAAAATATAATTCAAAACATCACAAAAATTGGTCGAAGTGGTTCTCTGGTCATTAGGAACATCCCATAATTTTCTTAAGGATATAAACTTTACCTTGGTTATGTTGTTGAATTTTCTTTGAAAACCCCTATTTTCTACTAAAAATAATTATATAAATTAATTAAATTCAGAAAATCACATTTTCTCCTCTAATGTCTTAATTGACATGTGAGTGAGGTGACATAAAAAATTTCAAATTCATTTGAGCTCAATTTAGTGAGTTATGAAATAAGTAAGCCTAAAAGGGCATAAGGGTAATTAAAGAATTTTAACCCTTAATTAAAACTTTAGGTTTAATCAAAATGGAGGGTAAAATATTTGATTTTAACTTTCTCTTGGATGATTGAAACTTAGGAAAATTGAAAGGGTAGAAACCCATTGAACGCTTTGAAAATATCAAAATGAAACTCTAATTAATTAAATAATTTAAAATTTGGAAAGAATATATTTAAAATTTGGATTATTAAAATAGGGATAATATTACGAGGATTTTTATTCTTTAATTTAAAAATCCCTAAATAAGTCACTACACTAATATTTAGTTCTTAATTAAAAAAATTAAAATAATAATCCAAATTAAATAAATTAAAAAATTAAAAGAAGATAACCCTTAAATGAATTAATGCTTAAAATGTTAAATGGTCCAATAATTAAAATCAAATTTAAAATCTTGGAGTTAAATTAAATTAAATTAAATTAAGTCAAGTCAAAGTTTAAATTAAATTAAATTAACACCTTAACAATTAAATTAAATTAAGATTAAAATATTGAAATTAAAATTAAATTAAATTAAATTAAATTAAATTAAATTAAATTAAATTAAATTTAAAATAAATTAAAATAAATTAAATTAAATTAAATTAAATTAGAGTCAAATTAAATTAAATTAAATTAAATTAAAATCACTTAACAACAAACCTAAATGAAATCATTAAGAGTTAAACCAAAACACATCAATAATTTCAGCACCTCTTTCTATCTAAGTAAATTTAAAACATAAACATCAATCTGAAATACTAAGATAATTGAAAGTGTAAGGATTTAAATTAAAACTAAAATAATTTGAACACTGTTTCAAACTTAAAATTATTAATTAAAACCTCATAATTAAATTGAATCACTTTAAATCATTAACTCAAACTTTAAATTAAGAATGATTAAAATTCTCAACAACCAACTTGCCCTTAAAGGCTTTAATTATTATAACTCTTAAATAGAGTATTAAGTGAGGTGTCACTTCATTCATCAGGTAATCAAATTCCCAGATTCACTGAGCAAGAGACAAAGCTTAACTAAACTCTTGGATGATTAATTCACATGTAGAACTAAATTTACTTGGACTCAAAATAATCCCAGTAGTATTAAAAAGATGTTTACGACTCGTCCTAAGCACTTCCTCAATATGACGGGATGTTTTAGAAGAACAATTGAATTTAATTGTTTTTTGATGAAGAAAATCATCCTTAAACCAAACCAACAACCTAGACATCATCGGAAGTGACTAGCAATAGGATTAGGATTCTGGTAGACAACCAAAACCCTTTCCCTTAACTTTGCCTAGGTATTTCTTGCAAAAATATGTTTAAATGCTCTAACATGTGTTTTAGGTGTAGCTTGGGATGACGGGAAGACCCTCCAGGTCCGCTTTTATTTTACCGCAATTTACTTTATTACAATTTAATTACATGCACTATACTTTACTTTTTCTTGCATGATAATTAAGACTGTTGCATGAAAACCAAAACCTTTAGGATAGTCCCTGAACTGAAACCAAATCTAAATTAATAGTCATTGCAAGATAAAATTCACTTCCACAACATTCCAAAATATAAAACAACTAAAAATTTAATCACAAACAGAACAACAAAACTACAATTACAACCAAATTAAAACGTTTCATTGAATTATCGGGAATACCTCAGATGATGTAACCCTTGTGTTGCTAAAAGGATTTCCCATGGTCTAAATGAAAGTGTGGAACTCATTCAGTTGAGTTTAGCAAATTCATCTGGACTAAGTGAATTAGATGAAAATAACTGTGCCGGGATGACGAAACCGTGGGATCTTAATCAGTTCTGTTTAAACAACATTAAGATTTGTTTTAATTAAGATATTAAGAACACTTGGATTTTAAGATTTTCTCTAAACCAAAACACTCCTCTCATCTCCTGATTTTCACTCTCTAAAACTAAACCTCTACAACGACAAGGAGCTCGGAGCATGGTGGGCAGCACGACCATCGTCATCAGCAAAATTTGAATCTACATCAACTAAACCTTTCTTAGCTTTAAATAACCAAGCCATAAGACTTTGAGGTAGTTTGCCTAGTGCAACATAAATCCTCAACTCTTCGTTAGGCATTTGCATGATCATGTCATGTAATTTAAGCCCTAACCGGTCTTAGGACTCCGAGGTAGTCGTTTAGTACGACATAAACCCTCACATCTTTGAGGCTATTTGTATGATTATGTCATACAAATATGAGTCCTAATTAATTAAAATTGGCAGGATTACAAAATTAAATAAACTCCCAAATTGAAGCCAAACAATAGGATAGTTTGAGAAGTTGCCAAAATTCTTGTTGGATCCTCAGCTTCTCCTACTTCTCTTCCTTTGGACTCTTAAAATAAACTGTTCCAAATTTGATCCAATCCCCATTGAAATTTCCTAAAATTCAATTGTTTGAAAACCTTAAACTTTGAAATTCTTAAGAGCAAAACCACTAATCATTATCGAGAGTTTTCTTAAATGATTCCCGTCATTTAAGATGTAATTAACTATATTATAGGGAACTTTAAGAACCCAGGTAATATAAACCCTGCTTAATTCCCTTATATTAAGTAGGGGGACTTGTCGGCTTATAAAATTGGTTCGCAGACCAAAAGGATGTCACAAATCTTCTAGTTTATTTAATCGAGCCCCATCATCAAGCAGTGTGTCTATTCTTTGGGATAAATACACGGTTTGTGATGCGGTGCTCGTTTATATAAACCATTTGGGATGTGAGATCGGTTTGATTTCATATGTTAAAATTTTCAAATTTAAAATTAATTTTCAAAATCAAATACTACTTTCTAAATTATTTATATATATATTTTTAATTAAATTTAAAATTTAAAATTCACCGATAATTTCTGTAGGAGACCCCCTTTTCAAAATACAATACACAAACCTAAAAATATGACGACATGCACTTGATAATCATCATTTATCTTGTTCCTTACTTCTAGTCCCTCTACTCAGGTGTTTAACCTTTTCAACTGATCCATAACATCTTCCAGAGTAGGCTCCCTAGATGTAGATGATTTATCATGACTAAAAAAAGGCTCATCAGCATTCTTACCCCACTTCGAACTTACTTGGGCTTCATATGTTTTCATATTCTACTTAGTATTAGGCTTCAGGGGATAAATCACCTCATCATTATCTTCAATTGCTACTCCTAATTGAATGCATAAAGCATGAATCATGCTTAGGTGTCCTAGTCCTCCTGTAGTCTCTCCTTTTGAACTTGTCAAAATGCTTTTATGAATAATAGCCCCAATATTTATATTCTTCATGTTCTGAATACAATAATTCAAAATAGCTCTATCAACAGTAACTTCACTATAATGGTTGGTAGGCAAAAGTCTTGCAGAAATGAAATAGAGGCAGACTTTCGACACAAGATTCAAAGTAGAAAGGGGAAAGTTAACCTTAAGTTTTTGTTTAACCTTCTACTCCCCATTTCCATCAGTCAAAAAGTTTACAATCATATCCAATGCTTCATTCATAATAGGAAAATATTTGTATTCACAAGAAAAAGGTTCTCTTAACTGATAAAATGCATTTATGCTGGCAGGGGTGAATTCAGCCATTTGGCCTCTAACCAGAATGTATTCACTCTCAAATAATACAAATTTGCATAAAACTCTCTAACAATACAAAGCATCGCTTCAGCAGTGAAATAGTAGAAAATCTCTCATTTTTGATTTGCAATAAGTTCTTCCATCATATCTCTAGGATATTTAAAGGCTCTCTCGAATACATTTCTTATTGCTAAGAAATGTACTAAAGTGAGAATAAGCCTTGAAATTCATAATTTTGTTTTCAACATAATCAAATTTCTTCTTCCTATTTGAAATTCATAGAGCCATTTATCTAAAATACCAAATTTATCCAAATCAATTTTAAAATTGCAATGTAATGGACTCCAAGGTAAATTTAAAAAGATAAGTACTCAAAATCTAAGAAAAATCTCCAAAGTTTCTCCAAAAAATTCAAAATTTCAAATCATCATAAAGAAGGAGATTTCCACAGTTAAAATAAAAAAATTTTAGGTTAAAGTGTAGATCTTACAAAGAAAAGATGAAATCTAAACTTTTCTAGCCACAGAATCGCTTCAAATCCAAATGCTAGTGAGCCTTAGGTGCAAAAATAGGTCATGGGTGGAAGTCGAAGACAATGGTTTGGGCAAAAATGGCTAGTCCCAGGGTTAAATGGTGAAAATTTAGAGTTTCGGGCCTTTTTCCCAGTCGAGCACTGCCCGGCGCTAGCCGCAGCGCCGTTCATTGCGTTATTCTTCTCTACTGGTGAAACTCTCTGTCTTTTTGCGCGGTTCAGAGCTTCTGACAGTGTCGTTCTGTGCCAGTTCCAAAACTGGGCTTCCGACTTTCTTTTATAATTTTGATATTTTCAAGCCCGCTCCGACGTCTAATTAGCGTATATAAGCATTGAATAACATCCCAAAGCCATGGAAAATGATATTTTTTAACACAAACAACACAAAACATCACTTTTATATATAAAATCTAAGTTTCAAACACATAAACATAACCCTAAATATTACACATCTTTAAGCCATATAATCTTAAATTTTAGTGTCGCACACAACCACAACACAATAATGTTGAAAATTAAATAAGAAAGCATGTCCAAATATAACATCCAAACAAAGCAAAGCAAAGTAAAGCAAAGCAAAGCAATCTGTTTAAATGCACAAATACAGAAATAAAATAATTAAGTCTTCATTCTTCCTCAAAACTATCATCAATTCTGAGATCTTTAATTGATTGAGCATGAACAAATAGATTGTAGAATGGAAGAAATGGAAATTCTTCAGTAGAATCCTCTTCAATTCAACCTTTCCTTCTCATCAATCATGTTAAACTTCCTTCAAGATATCCAGAATGATCAATGTGCTCCTTCATTCTCCATTTTAAATGATCAAAGAAATCAGATAGATTATTGATTGCATTCATTAGGTGTTGTACTTCCTTCTCCAATTTCTTAAGTTTCTCCAAGATAATCTGTGAACTTTCAGTTAAGTAAGGAGGAATAGGTGCTGACCTCTGAGATGGTTGATCTTCAATAATGCTCAAGTCATTCATATCACCAATTTCTTGGTTACTATATGCATCTACTGGGTCTATAGGCTTCCAAGGTAGAAGAACTCTTTCGTAGTTCTCATATGGCACTTGTGATTGACTATAGAGGACAAATACGGTGGAAGGATGTCAAAGCCCATACTTAGATCCGTGAACAGTCAATCCCAAAATAGATTTAACAATTATCAAACCAACATCAATAGACATCCCCATTTGAATACAATAGTTCAGAATAGCACACTCCTTAGTTACTTTACTGATTTTCATAGTCGGGAGCAATTTTGCACATATGAAATAATGTAAGTGTTTCGTCGTAGGATTTAACAGTGTGGTCAACAAAGTTACATACCTCTTATCTCTTATCTCCCATTCATCAGTTTCATCCGTCAGATATCTGTATATATCATTCATATTGTCCTTCGTTGGGCAAAATTTGAATAGTGGCAGATTGACACATTCTCAATCATGTATAAATCATTAATCTTTGAAGGAGTAAATGTGAGTAACCTACCTCGCACATAGAATGATCCTTGGTTCATTCCATGAAGAATTGCATAGAACTCCTTCACAACCAGAACAACTACAGCGGTAGTAGTATAACACAATACTTCCCAACGTCTCTGAACAATAATTTCATCAATTCTTCTTGTAGGAGAATTCTTACCTCGGTTTACAAAGCCTAGTTCCTTAATCAATCTCATTTTCAAGATATTTTTGTTGAATAAACATTGCGCCTTGAAACTGAGGAACTTTCTACGGTTGAAAACTTAAAATCTTAAAGTTTCCATCGAGTCAGAATCTATTTGGACAAGAATTTGGATCTTCTTCTTTGTTCCTTGGGTAGTTCCTGCATCTAGGGGCAGTTTTTGGGAGTTCTAATTGAGGATTTACCACCTAGAACCGCCAAAGCTCAAATTTAAAGATGAGAAATAGTTTTTTTAACAGCGACGCTGTTCGGAGCTAATAACGGCACAGTTCGGTGCTAGTTCAATTTTCACCAAGCTTCACTTCGTTCAAATTCTTTCCAAATTTTGATTCGATTAAATTCTTAAATGTTATTAATGATATTTAAGGAATAATAAGACTTAATTAAGTAACAAACAAAAAAAAATAACACATCAAACAAAGTAAACACTCCATAACTGTGGGTTACCTCCCACAAAGCGCTTAGTTTAACGTCATCAACCCGACATAACTTTCAGTTATTCAGGTTGATCCAACATTAAAACCTCTTTAAAATTTGGTTTATTGCCTTCAAAATATGGTTTTCATCTTTGGCCATTAACTTTGAATATTCTTCCAGATTTAGGGCCTTCGATAATCACAGCTCTAAACTGATATATTTTTAGGACAATGAAAGGTCCTATCCATCTAGATTAGGAAATAATTTCAATATTGTATTGTATAATAAAAATTTTTATGCTAGTTCAAATTCCTTTTTGACAATCTTCCGATCATGCCATATTTTTCTTCTTTCCTTATATATTCTATCATTATCATATGATTCATTTCTAATTTCTTCCAATTCATTCAATTGCAGCATTCTCTTCTCACTAGGATCTTTCAAATTAAAATTTAATTTCTTTATCAACCAATATGTTTTATATTCTAATTCAACTGGCAAGTGACAGGTTTTCTCAAAGATTAATCTGTAAGGGGACATTCCTATAGAAGTTTTATAAGCAGCTCTATATGCCCATAAAGCAGTATCTAATCTAACAGACCAATCCAATATCTCAGGATTAATGACTTTCTCCAAAATTCATTTAATTTCATGATTAGATACCTTTGCTAAACCATTAGTTTGGGGTTGATAAGCTGTAGAGATTCTATGCATAATGTTATATTTTTGTACCAATCTCTGAATCACATTATTCTTAAAATGGGATCCTTCATCAGTGATGATTACTCTAGGCATTCGATATCCTGTGAAAATACTTTTCATTAAAAACCTCGAAACACTACTAGAATCACAGCTTGGTACAGCTATTGACTGAATCCATTTTGAAACATAATCAACATTAATCAGTATATATAAATTTTGAAATGAAGGTATAAATGGTCTCATAAAATATAATTCACATGCATAAAAAATTTCAACTTCCAGAGTAAAATTAAGAGGCATTTCATTTCTTCTGGTTATATTGCCTATTCTTTGACATCAATCATAAGTTTTGATAAATCTATAAACATCTCTGAAAAAATGTAGGCTAATAAAATCCAGATTGTAAAATCTCATGTGCAGTTCTATCAATTCCAAAATGTCCTCCAAATTCAGTATCATGACATTCTCAAGTAATTCTTTCAATTTCTTCATAAGGCACACATCTCGTAATACTAAGATATTTACATTGTTTGTACAGATATGAATCATCCCAGAAATAAAATTTAGCATCATGCTTAAATTTTTTCTCTTGTTGCATTATTAAATCAGGTGGTAAAATATTACTAACGATGTAGTTCACATTATTAGCATACCACAATAAATTTTCGTTCAATAATATTATATAATTTCTCATCAGGAAAAGTTTTAGTAATTTCCTTTTCAAAGTCATCCAAATAATGTTGTTCAAGTCCAGTAAATGATTAGCTATTTGATTATCGACCCCTTTTCTATTTACGATCTCAAAATCAAATTCTAGCATTAAAAGCATGTCGGCATATTTTTAGGTTGTATTGTATTTTAAAAGGGGGTCGCCTAACAGAAGTTGTCGGCGAATTTAAATTTTAAATTTGATTTAAATATATATATAATTTAGAAAGTAGTATTTGGCTTTGAAAATAATTTTTAAATTTGAAAGTTTTAAGATATGAGATTAAACCGATCTCACATCCCAAATAGTTTATATAAACGAGCACCGCACCACAAATCGTGTATCTATCCCTAAGGATAGACACACCGCTTGATGGTGGGGCTCGATCAAATAAACCGAAGTTTTGTGACATCCGTTTGGTCCGCGAACCAATTTTATAAGCCGACAAATTCCCTCGCTTAATATGAAAGTATTAAACGGGGTTTATATTACCTGGGTTCTTTAAAATTCCCTATAAGGGCAAGCCCCTATAGTTAATTACATCTTAAGTGACGGGAATCACCTAAGAAAACTCTCGATAATAATCAATAACTCTGCTTTCAAGAATTTCAAAGTTTAAGGTTTTCAAAGATTGAATTTTGGAATTTCAATAGGGAATGGATCAAATTTTGGAACATTTTGTTTTGTGAATCCAAAGGAAGAAAGGTAGGAGAAATCACAGATTCGAAGTGAACTTCGGTAATTTCCCGACTATCCTATCGTTTGGCTTGAGTTTAGGAAAGTCCTAATACTTATTTAAATGTTTTGATCTTGCCAATTTTAATTAATTAGGGCTTATATTTGTATGATAAAATCAAACAAATAGCATCAGAAGATATGAGGGTTTGTTGTCGTATCGGACGACTACCTCGGAATCCTAAGACCGGTTAGGGCTTAATTTGCAATGCAAATGCCTAACGAAGAGTTGAGGATTTATGTTGCACTAGGCAAACTACCTCGAAGTCCTATGGCTTTGTTGTTTAATTCTAGGAAAGTTTTGCTGAAGTAGGTTCAAGTTTTGCTGACGACGATGGCCGTGCTGCCCACCATGCTCCAAGCTCCTTGTTGTTGCAGAGGTTTAGTTTTAGAAATCATAAAAAAAGTGTTTTGGTTTAGAGAAGATCTTAATTTCCAAGTGTTTTTTTTTATTTAAAACAAATCTTAAAGTTGATTATAACGACACCGGTTAAGATCCCACGGTTCCATCCTTCCAGCATCATTATTTTTATCGGATTCACTTAGTCCAGATGAATTTGCTAAACTCAACTGAATGAGTTCCACACTTTCATTTAGACCGTGGGAAATCCCGTTAGCAACACGTAGGTTACATCATCCGAGGTATTCCCGATCATCCAACGAGGCGTTTTAATTTAGTTGCAATTGTAGTTTTGTATTACGTTTGTGATTAAATTTTGAGTTGTTTTATATTTTGAAATGTTGTGGCGGTGAATTTTATCTTGCAATGACTTTTAACTTAGTTTTGGTTTCAGTTTTAGGGACTATCCTAAAGGTGTGGGTTTTCATGCAACGGTTGTTTATCATGCAAGAAAAAGTAAGTGCAATGCGGTTAAATAAATTGCAATAATGTAAATTGCAAGAAAGTAAATTGCAAGAAAATAAATTGCAATAAAAATAAAAGCGTACTCGGAGGGTCTTCCCGTCATCCCAAGCTGCACTTAAAACATAATTAGAATATTTAAGCAAGTTCCTAGATAAAACTAAGGGAAAGGTTATGGTTTTCTACCAAATTCCTAATCCTATAGCTAGTCATTTCCTATGACGTCTAGGTTCTTTGTGTTTTTGCTTGAGGACGATTTTCTTCATCAAAGAATAATTAAGTCCAATTGTTCTTATAAATATCCTATCATATTGAGGAAGTGCTTAAGAAGAATCTTAAACATCTTTTCAATATTTCTAGGATTGTTTTAAGTCCAAATGAGTTTAATTATATAAACGAATCGATCGTCCGAGGTTTTCAAGTTTTGTTAACTTGCCCAGTGAATTAAGACATTTGAATATCTTATGAGTGAGGTAACATTTCATTTGATGTTCCATTTAGGAGTTATAATAATCAAAGCTTTCAAGGGTAAATTAGTATTCAAATAATTTGATTTAAGTTAAAGGGTTTAAATTTGGAATAGTGTTCAAGTTGCTTTATATTTAATTTAATTTAATTTAATTGAATTTGATTTGGTTTAACATAGTTCAATTTAATTTGATTTGGTATTTAATTAATTTGATTTGATTTAATTTAATTTAATTATTTAATTTAATTTAATTGTTTAATTTAATTTAATTATTTAATTTAATTTAATTTAATTATTTAATTTAATTTAATTTAATTATTTAATTTAATTTAATTTAATTGTTTAATTTAATTTAATTTAATTGTTTAAATTTAATTTAATTTAATTTTAATTTAATTTAATTTATAATTTTAATTGAGATTTTTTTTTAAAAGAGTTTAATGATTTAATTAAGTCTTTTAATATTTTAAATTTGAGTTATCATTTTAATTAAGAGTTAAATGTTAATGATATAATTAGTTTAGGGATTTTTTAAATTAAAGAATAAATCTCTTCCTAATAAATATCCCTTATTTTAATAATTCCAATTTTATTATTCTTCCAAATTTAATCTATTATTTAATTAAAGTTTAATCATTTTTTTAAAAAAATGTTTAATGAGTTCCTACCCTTTAATTATTTAAATTTCAATCATCCAAACCAGATTAAGATCAAATATTTTACTTGTTGATTTTTTTTTATTAAACCTAAAGTTTTAATTAAGGGTTAAAAGTTTAATTACCATTTTACCCCTTAAGCTTAATAATTTCATAACTCACTAAATTGAACTTAAATGAATTTGAAATTTTTATGTGACTTCACTCATATGTCAATAAAGACATGAGAGGAGAAAATGTGATTTTTCTGTATTTAATTTATTTATATAATTATTTTTGGTGAAAATAGAGATTTTCAAGGAAAATTTGACAACATGACCTAAGGAAAGTTTCTGTCCTTAAGAAAATTAGGGGACATTCCTAATGACCAGAGAAACACTTGGACCAATTTTGGTGATTTTTTGAATTATATTATTTTTATTATAATTATTTTAAGTTTTGGAGTGTTAATTAATTTAAAAATAAAATAAATGTTGAAAAATGGATTTTATATTTTTCAAAAATCTCTCTGATATCAAGGAAACCAGAGAATTAAATTTTGCAATTTTCTGATTTTTCTATGATTTATTATAATTATTTTAGTGAAAATGCTAGAAAATACATTTTTTTAATTTTAAAATTTCCCTAGGGTTTTAAAATTCAATATCTCACTAAATAGACCTAGGAAAAATGTGGGATTTGTTCCTAAGTGATTAGAATTCAAAATGTGACATTTTGGAGAATTTTATTATTTTTGTGATTTTTATTATTTTTTAATTATTAAAAATATTAAAATATTATTAAAGATCAACTTTTTTAGAAAATTGAAATTTTAATTTTCTTGGGTTCCCCTGATATCAGAGAGGCTCCAAAACCAATTTGGTGAATTTTTGAAAAGTATTTTAAAAGTTATGAATTTTTAAAGTTTAAAATGGCTAAGTGACTTAATCAACCCAATTAGTGGGGCTAACCAAGTCCAATTGACCTCAAATTTTTATGGTGGATTCCTCTGATCCTAAAGGTCAGTGGAGAATTGATTTCAAGTCAATTTGATGTTTGGTTAACTCTAATTAATTAAAGACCTATTTTAGGTGTTTAAGTCAATTAGGGTTGTTTCGAATGAACTAAGCCAAAATCTATTTTTCCTAGGGTTCTCTCGGTCATAAGGGACATCACCAAATTTTCCTAGAATTTATTTCACAACATGCTAATTTTTGGAATTAAAATACTCAAAACAGCAACATGCATTTGAAAAATAAATAACTTTTCACAGAGATGGCCTCGACCTTGGAAAATTCAGGGAATGTTCCCAAGTTCGTAGGCTTCAAAAGCCCTATGGTCTCATGCCATGGTGAATTGTATACATGCATGGAGAATTAAATGTATGCAGAGAGTAAATAAATTATAAAAAATAAAATACTTGATGAAATTAAATGATTTCTTTTCCACATTATTCTCCTTTGTTCACTAAGCAAGATGGTATTTTTATTTTATTTTTGTGATTTTTCTACACAAAGATATGGATTTTTGAAGTTTAGGGAATTAAATAAATAAGAAAATACCCTAATTATCTACTTATCCACGCGGCGCCAGCGAAACATCGGCAGCTCCGAAGGGGTACGTGTCGCGCTTTGATTGGGCGCCGCCATCTGAGTCAGCAGCCCGGGCCCCGCGGTTCTCGCACCGTTTCCTGGTCCGACGCCATCTGAGCCGTTCGTCCGCGCGTGTATTGAATGGACGGCATCCGTTCATCGTCCCCAAGTGTTCTCACCCGAGAGCCGTCCACACTAAATCCCTAAGATCTCACTTGATTCTCAATGGATTTTTACGTTCTTATACTCTATGGATTCGTCTTGAAGAGACGAACGCATCCATACGGTTAACATGAATTGAAACTAAGGCATTTGAAATGGAGAATCTTCAGAAGCTCGGGATGAAGAGTTAGCTCATACCTTGGCTCAGAGAAGTGTGGCTTCAATCTGAGAGTTGTTGCACCTTCGATTGGGTCCTAGCGAAGCTCCGGATGAAGTCTCCCGGTCCGGTGAATTGTCCGGATATGATTTCGACCAAGCCCGATCACAAAGCTTGGAGGCTGGAGCAACCTGGGTGGCCCGGAGATGGGGCTTTTGATGGTGGACACCTTCTCTTGGTCTGGTGAAGGTGTAGAGCCAATCAATTTGGGAATTGGCTCACTGTGGAGAAGTGTCCTGGTTTTTGGGTTAAAGTTTGAGCTCAAAATTGGGCTCAGCTAGAGGGAATTGGGGCTGGAATTCAGTGGGGATCTGGTGCTCTATGTGTGGAGAGTGATCTGGAGTGATTTTGGCAGAGTTTCCTTAAGGTTTTTGTTCAGCACCTCCTTTGGCCGAGAGGGTGAGGGGTTTAAATAGGAGAGGGTGGAAGGCCTCTCAGGGGGAGTTAGGGCTTGGGATCAGCTGCTCTGGTGAGGAAAAGATCAGCCATGGTAGCCACCTGGGATGGGGCAGCTCAGCAAGTGAGAATTTCAATGTTGGCTCACATGCGAGCTCTCGGCCATGGTGTTTTCCGGCGGCTCGGTGGCCGGCCGGCTGTGCAATGGTCACCATCTTGGTCGGGTGGGTCGTGGCTGGGGTTTAGTGTAGGCAATTGGCAAATGCCATGTGTAAAGGAGTTGGATTGAAATGGAATGGGGGATGAGCCTATTTTGGGTCCAAATGGGTCAACCCACCTTTTGGGCTTGGTTCACCTCCCCATGGCCTCGATTTTGGGCCGAGAGGATCGGTTGGGTCGCCCAAGAGAGAGTGGTGTGGTCTCTATCCATGATGAGGTGGCTAAACATGGTTTAGTGTGTGACATGCTTAAGGTAAAAAGGCTTAATGAAAGATTAGGAAAGGAGCCCCTCCTTTTACCATTAATGGCATGGTCACATGTCAAGCCTCCCATGGCTTCATGTGGCTTGTCAATGGCTTGCATGGCTTGTCTTTGGCTTGGGGAAAGTTGAGTCAATTTCATAAAAATGGGTCTTAAGAAATTTTTGGTAATTTGATGGGAATTTGGATGAAGCTTCATTTGGAATAATTCAATGATGATTTTAGGACTTAGGTAATGGATTTAATTAAATGGATGACAAATGGAGATGTCATGTGGGCTTTAGGGTGGATTTGGGCTTTTGAATTTTGAAGGAAATGGGCTTTTAAAATGGTTTAAGGAATGGGCCCTTAAGTTTAAAAATGAATTTATGGATGGGAATTTTGTAAAGAGGTTGGGCCAAATAATTGTTGGGTTTAGCTCATAGATGTGTCATGAGTGATTTGAAACAAATTGGGGGTGATTTGGATTTGAATTGGGTTGAATTTGGGTTAGGTTTGGGCTTAGGTCAAAAATGGGCCTTTTGACCTTGGATTGAGTTTGAGTGGGATTTGGGTCTAAATTTTGGGCAAATCATGTTAGGGTTTTGTTTGTGGGAATGTTAAGGAAGATTTAGAAAAGATTTGAGGTTAATTGGAGTTGGATTGGGTGAGTTTGGGTTAAGTTTGGGTCATGGGTCCAAATTTGGGCTTTAAGGCCAAAAGTGAGATTGGATCCAAATGTCAATAAAATTGGACTTGGATTTGGTCTAAATTGGTATTGGGAATGTTGAATTGAAGTTTAGAATTGAATTGGACCAAAATTGGGGTCAATTGGGTAGGTTTGGTTTGACATTGGGTTCACTTTGGATTAAAATGGGTCAAATTGGGGGTTTTGACAAAAGTAGGGTAAATTGACAAAATTGGCCCATGGTGTAGTTGGACAAAATGAAATTACGAATATTTGGGATTTTTTGGAATTTTCTGGGAATTTTCTGAATTTTTGGATTTTTGGGTCAAGAAGGGTATTTTGGGTATTTGGAGGGTATTGGGAGGTTTTCTTGGAATTTTTGGTATTTTTGGATATAGATGGTCAATTTGAGTGGTGTAGAAATGTTTGGGAATAATTTTGAAGAATTTTAGGTAATTTAGAAATTTTGCAAAAATTTGGGTAATTTCAAGGGTTTTGGGTAGGTTTAGTAGGTGTAGTGCCCCGGGGGTCAAAAATTGAAAATTTGGGAAATTGAAGATTGGGTAAATTTTGGTGGAAAGAATTCATTTCAAGCCCATATGAGCCATGAGAGGACTCATTTGAGGCATTCACTATGTTGTTCCTAACCCTCTTAGCCAAGGGCTTAGGGGTTAAGGACCATCCATGTGAATCACCTACATGAGTCAGGAGGTTAAGTTGGGTATGGGTGTGGTTTTAGGAAGTGTGTGGAAATGTAGTGTGTAAGTGTAGTGTAAGTCAGCCCCTTCACCAGACCAGGCCACCCAGGGCAGTCCTAAGGCCAAAGAGTCCTATAGGAACTCATCCTTTAAACTTCCACATTTGATTTCAACCCTCTAGGTGATTAGGGGTCTATAGTCAAGTTTGTGGAGTTTGCAGGGAGTTTAGAAGTGGTTTGAATTTCTAAAAGGTGGGTCCCAATTCTAGTCCTCTAAGATAGTCAAAAGAAAAGCCTAAGGCTAGATCCTAAGCACTAAAAAGAAGAAGGGAAGACCTCATCAAAAATGAGGTCAACAAAGCATACATCAAATCAGTATTGGTTTTGCGTCCTTCTTTCGCATTAAATATTTAATAGTAGAATGATCAGTATGCACTATACACTTAGCTCCGATTAAGTAAGATCTAAATTTTTCAAAGGCATAAACAATAACTAATAACTCTCTTTCAGTAGTAGTGTAATTAATTTGAGCATCAGTAAGAGTCTTACTAGCTTAGTATATAACTTTAAATATTTTGTCATGTCTTTGCCCTAAAACAACTCCAATAGCATAATCGCTAACATCGCACATTAATTAAAATGGTTTCTCCAAGTCAGGTGAAACTATTATAGGTGCAACAATTAATTTTTCCTTTAATAGATCAAAAGCTTTAAAGCATTCATCGTTAAAATCAAACTTCCTATCCTATTCCAAAAGATGGCATAGAGGCTTAGTAATTTTCGAAAAATCTTTAATATATCACTTGTAGAATCCTACATGTCTCAAAAAGCTTCTTACTCATCTCACCGTTGTTGGAGGTGATAATTTTTCTATAATTTGAATCTTCGCGGGTTCTACTTCCATGTCATATTCAGATAACACAATTCCTCCTGCAACCATAAATTGACATTTTTCCTAGTTTAGGACTAAATTTTTTCTTTCACATACCTCTAAATATTTTTCTAAGTTCCATAGGAACGTATCAAATGAATCTCCAAATACTAATAAATCATCCATAAATACTTCTATTTCATCATCAATTAATTTATTAAATATGGACGACATACATATTTAAAATATTGTAGGTGCTTTACATAATCAAAAGGGCATCCTTCTAAAAGAAAATTTTCCATAAGGGCAAGTAAATGTAGTCTTCTCTTGATTCTCAGGAGCAATAGGTAATTGGTGATAACTGGTATATCCATCTAGAAAACAATAGTACTTGTGTCCAACAAGTTTGTCTAGCATTTGGTCTAAAAATAGTAAAGCAAAGTGATCTTTTATGGTGGCAGCGTTTAATTTCATATAATCAATACATACTCTCCAACCAGTGACTTGTCTTGTCGATATAATTTCACTTCGATCATTTACTTCAATAGTCACTCCTCCTTTCTTTGAAACATAATGAATTGGGCTTACCCAAATACTATCAAAAATATGATATATAATTCAAGCATTTAACCACTTTAAAATCACTTTTTTAACCACTTCATTAATTATTAGGTTCAGTCTCCTTTGTGGATCAACTTTAGGTTTGTATTTTTCATCCAAAAAAATTTTGTGCAAACAAATCGATGGAATGATTCCTTTAATATCAGCTATGGACTAACCAAAAGCCTTGTCTTATCTTTTCAAGGTTTCCAATAATTATTTTCCTTGATATTCATTTAAATCTGAAGATACAATGACTGATAAAGTAGATGATTCTCCTCAAAAAAATACTTTAGATGATTAGGGAGAACATTCAGCTCAAGTTCAGGGGGTTTAATGATAGATGGAGTAAAACTTTTATCTTCATTTTCCATAGTATCCATTCTTTCAAATTTTTTCTGAAAAAATTCTAACTTTTCATTATTCAAATCATCAAAATCATCATCATTTTTACTTTCATATTCATCCTCACATTACACATTTTCTTCAACTACTTCTCTAAAATGATCTTCTCTCAAATAACCGCAGATTTCTATTCGAAAGCACTCATCATCTTTTTCAGTTGAAGGGTATTTCATAGATTTTAGAATATTGAAAGTTACCTCTTGGTCAATAACTCTCATAATTAATTCTCTTTTTTGAACATCAATCATAGCTCTCCCGATATCAAGGAATGGTCATCCCAAAATATTTGGAATTTCTTTATCTTCCTCTATATCTAATACTATAAAGTATACAAGAAAGATAAATTTATCCACCTTTACTAATACATCTTCCACAACTCCTTTGGGATAAGTGATAGAACAATCAACCAGTTAAAGAGTCACAAATGTAGGTGAAATTTCTCTTATTCCCAATCTTTTGAAAGTTGATAAAGGCATAATATTAATACTAGCTCCAAGATCATAAAGCACTTCCAAAAAATTTCGCACCTAAAGCACACGGGATAGTAAAACAACTTGGGTCTTTGAGTTTTTCAGGATGCTTCTTCTAAATAATTGCACCACGCTCACTGCTAAGTGCAACTGTCTCGTGGTCTTTAAACATTCTTTTCTCTTTGAGGCCGACCGAACGAAGGACTAATCAACCCAACAAATATGATGTGACCGCGCACTTATGGCTCAATTTTATTGCTCCAAGATAAAAATTACAAGCCCGGGAAAAATGTTCCAAACACACGCACACTACAAAACACTAAAAAAAGAAAAGAAATAGGGTCCTTTTCCCAAAAAAATAAAAGATACAACTCACACGACTCCACGAAACACCAAATAAATGACACAACCAAAAAGAAAAATAACTTAATATTAGAATGCTCAATAGAATAAAGAAAGTCGGGTAACAAATTAGACACCACCGGGTTCCAAATCTTCATCCCAAGTTTAACTAACCAATCAGCCTCCAGATTGCCGTCTCCCTTAGTATGACTCCATATGATGTTCATTCCCAAAATAAGCGAACTAATTTTTTTAACCTGCAATAAGATAATCCTGTGGAAACTTACCTTAAATTTGCAAGTATTAAAAATGACATAATGAATCTATCTCAATTATGATATTAATCCAGCCAATTTTTTTCGCCATAAGGAGAGCAAAAATAATAGCTGCCGCCTCTGCCACTAAAGGAGACATAGCAACAATTGGTGCAGCAAACCAATATAGCTTAATTCCATTCCAATCTCTATAAATACCACCTATACCAGCACAAGAAACATTCCAAGCTCCATCAGTATTCATTTTAATAAAAGGAGTCAGAGGTTTTAACCACTTTCCCCTATTCAAGCAGCTTTCAGAAAGCTGCAGCTTTATATTAAGATTAGCCACAATATAACCAATATACTCATTGTGGATATGCTTAACAATATTAACAGAAAGACATTTATAAATATAAGAACAAATTTGACCAGTAACCTGCTTAGCATTAGGATCAATTCCATTTAATTTAACATTATTACGAGTAATCTAGATAAACCGAACAATAATAACAGGAACAGAACTTAAGAAGGAGTGCCCTTTAATATTCCAGTCTCTATAAATATCCAAAACTGAACTATAACTAGAAAAAAATTCATTTCTACCACACAAAGCAAAGATGCTTTTCCAAATATCACAAGAAAAACTGCAATTGCTAAATAAATGAAGAATATTCTCATCGTGACTTTTACAAAGATAACATCTAGAAACAATTCTCAGACCCTTAATTTTGAGAATGCCATCAATAGGTATGCAATTATGAAGCAATCTCTAGGTAAAGAAAGTAATAAAAGGATTAAGCCATTTATTCCAAAGCCAGGCAAGATCCAAACCCGGGGAATACAATTGACGAGAGGTAAAGGTTTTTGTGATAATATCACCCATCTTACCTTTGACTTTAGGAATATCAAGATTATCATTGTTAACAGGTATATTGGATATATATAAAGCATCCTTATAATGAACCCAAGAATTCAGCCGGGCTAAATTTTAAGTGGATTGATCCCAAAGATCATTTACCTTAATGCTAATATCATGAGGTCCTCCATAAAATTTGGCAAGAGGACCATTAGGAGTCCAATCATCATACCAAAAAGAGACATTCCCTTGGCCAATGTCCCAACAAATAAAATTCTCAATCTCACTAGAAACTTTCAACATTAGGATCAATTCCATTAAATTTAACATTATTACGAGTAATCCAAATAAACCAAACAATAATAGCAGGAATAGAACATAAGAAGGAGTGCCCTCTAATATTACAGTCTCTATAAATATCTAAAACTAAACTATAATGAGAAAAAGATTCATTTCTACCACACAAAGAAAAGATGCTTTTCCAAATATCACAAGAAAAACTGCAATTGCTAAATAAATGAAGAATATTCTCATCATGACTTTTACAAAGATAACATCTAGAAACATTTCTCAGACCCTTAAGTTTGAGAATGTCATCAATAGGTATGCAATTATGAAGCAATCTCCAGGTAAAGAAAGATATAGAAGGTTTAAGCCAATTATTCCAATGTCTGGCAAGATCCAAACCCGAGGAATACAATTGACAAGAGGCAAAAGTTTTCATAATAGTATCACCCATCTTACCTTTGACTTTAGGAATATAAAGATTATCATTGTTAACAGGTATATTGGATATATATAAAGAATCCTTATAACGAACCGAGGAATTCAGCTGAGCTAAATTTCAAGTGGATTGATCCCAAAGATCATTTACCTTAATGCTAATATCACGAGGTCCTCCATAAAATTTGGCAAGAGGACCATTAGTAGTCCAATCATCGTACCAAAAAGAGACCTTCCATTGGCCAATATCCCAATAAATAAAATTCTCAACCTCACTAGAAACTTTCAACATTTCCTTCCAAATGTAAGAATTAGATTTAGAAGGGGTAATAGATAAAGGATGAGAGTTACCACAGTATTTAGCATATAACAAATTAGACCAAATAGAATTATGCTGCTTAAAATGAAACCATAATCTCATAAAATTAAATTTAATAGAATTGGCAAGATTACAAAAACCCAAGCCACCACTAGTAGTAGCTTTACACACTTTCTCCTATCTCTTCCAATGCAAACTTTTTTTACCACAGCCATCCCAGAAAAAGCTATTAAACAAAATTTCAAGCTACTTAATAACATTCTTAGGCATATTCATAACCTGAATTATATATAAAGGCAGAAAACTAAGAATACTCTTAAGAAGAGTAATACACCAACAAAAAGAAAGGAATTTATTCTCCCATAAATGAAGTTTCCTTCTTATCTTGTCCATCAAACCAGCAAAATGAATATTTCTTTTAGCTTTTTTATCAAGAATAAAACCAAGATACTTTATAGGCAAATATGCCTTTTGACAATTTGTATAAACAACAATCCATTGAAGCTTAGCATTGGATACATATTTAGAAGCATAAAAATAACATTTTGAAGTACTAAAACATAAACCAGAAGCTTTCTAAAAATGACCAAAGAGCTGCAAGAGCTTCTTAATAGACCTTTTATTGGAATTAGTAAAAATATTGAGATTATCAGCATAACATAAATGAGATAAACTTAAACCAACTTTATGATTGAAATTGATAGTAGGGTAATCAACATATAGTTTATTCAGCTTTTTAGAAAAATAATCAAATGCAATAATAAAAAGATAAGGGGAAAGAGGATCACCTTGTTTAATGCCTTTGGTAGCCATAAAATGACCATGAGAATTGCCATTAATAACCAAAGAGCAAAAGTTATTACTAAGAATACTGTAAATAAGCTTACAAAAATCATCATTAAACCCTGAGCCTTTAAAACATCCATTAAAAATTCCCATCTCAGAGAATCAAAAACTTTCTTAATGTCCATTTGGAAAATAAGATCTCCATTTCTTTTACTCTTATCAATATCTAACAAAAGCTCCTACACTGTAAGGGCATTGTCCCCAATAAACCTCCCTTTAAGAAAAGCAGTTTGATTGAAAGAAATTACCTTGCTTAAAAATGGTTGAATCCTATTAACCATAAATTTAGAAATTATCTTAAACACGATAGTATTAATGCTAATGGGTCTAAAAGAATCCCAAGAATTAGCACCATGATCTTTAGGAATAAGAATAATATTAGAGCTTTTAAATTATTTAGGCAAATCTTTGCCACGAAAAGAATCCTGAATGACCTCAACAAAATCGGGCCTAATAATATCCCCACAAGATTTATAAAACTCAACATTAAAACCATCAGGCCCAGTAGCCTTACCAACCTCCATACTATCAAGAGCAGATTTAATTTCAACTAAGGAAGGAATAAAAGTAAGATTAAGATAGTTCAGATTAACAGAAAGAGAAAATATATCAGAATCATTTGATCTAGATCATAATTATCACTGGTAAATAAAGAGCTGAAATAATTAATTCCATCAGCAATAATAACGTTCTCATTAAATAATAAAGTCCTATTAGAATCTTTAAAACTAGAAATGTAATTCATCATCCTTCAATTTTTAATACATGCATGAAAGGAGGCGGAGTATCTCCAGAAAAGTGATTTTAGCAGCTTTTTGGGCATAAAAACTTTCCTCCATATTAATTGCTGTAGTAAGATCTTTTTGAGCTTGATTAAAAAGATCAAAAGTAATAAGATTCTGAGTATAAAGTACTTCCATATCCTTAAATCAATTATCAGCTTCGATAACATTTTTATCAAGATGACCGAAAACATTCCAGTTCCAAGTTCTAAAATCCTTAACAAGATGTTTCTGAAGCTACCAAAGCTTTTGACCAGAATTAGATGGTTTAAAAGCAAGTTTATCAATAAACCAATTATCTTTAACATATTACAGAAAATTAGGATTTTGAATCCACATATTAAGAAGACACAAATGATAAGATTTTTTAGTAAAGTTATTAGAAACTTTTAATAACACTGGAGTGTGATCAGAAGCAGTAAAAGTTAAGTGATGAACATGAAAATTAACAAACTTATTACACCAAGATGAGTTAGCTAAAAATCTATCCAAGCTTTCAAACACATTACCTTGATGCCAGGTATAAATAGAGCCTGAATAGCCTAAATCAAAAAGCTCACCATCCAAAATAGATTTATTAAAATTAGTAATTAAATTAAGATTAGGTGGTAGACCACCTCTCTTCTCCTTAACAGCAGAAATAACATTAAAATCACCACCAACAAGCCAAGGAACATTTAAGGGACTAATAGAATTAAGTAAATTACATAAATCCATTCTTTCAATTTTACTGCACGCAGCATAAACAATAGAGAGGTGAAATGAAACATCATGATAATTAATAAAAACATGTAATAATTGTTTAAAAGAGTAAGATCAACATTCTTAATAGCCTTATCAATAATAGGATCAACCAGCAAATTAGATTGAATATTGTTCAAAGAAAGATTCTCAGTAATAATGATATCAACATTTCCTGATTCTTGCACTCCTTCATTTTGCACAAGATTGACATTAGAAACATCCAGAGGAAGACAGTTAGGAGATAACTGTTCCATGTTATCATCATTTTCCTGAATAACAAGAACATTAGAATTTACAAGATTTAAAGATCTTGCGGTATTCTCATTGTCAAGTGATAAAATGAAATTCTAATTAATATCAACATATTTATTCCCCATACTCTCCATATTAAGATTTTTAGATTGTTTAATTTTTAAATGTGGGTGAGCAATAAAACAGTTATTAAAGGAAAGGCCAAACACTCTACATTTGTTACAATAAGGTGGAATAACTTCCATTTTCACAGACTACCAATATCCTGAACTAGCATCTTCTAGCCAAATAGAGTCACAAAAAGGAGCAGTAACATCTCTTTCAATTAAGATACGGGCATTAGAAGGACGATTATAGTTAACTGAAGCCATATCTATTTTCATAGGTGAACCAAAAATTTTACCAATAGAATATAAAAATTTCTTATTATAGAAATGTAATTTTAAACGAGGGAATCTAAACCATATAGGAACAATCGGCGGTTCTTCCCTAGGGTTAAAATCAACAGTCCATTTAAGAATCTTCATATAAACCTTATCGATATGTATAACTTTCTTGGAAAATAGCTGAGTATAATCAGATTCGTTCTCTAACTTATTCATCAAGTTTCTTCCATCAATCAGACCAACATTCCATTTACCTAATAATTTAAGATCAGAAAAATACTTCCTGATTACCTCCATTTTAGGATGCGCATAAGTAAACTTGCCTATCAACGTGTATTTCAAAGGTTCTGCAAGAAGATTTGTTTCTTCCTCATTGAAAACTAAGGCAGGTTTACCATTCTTTTTAGAAGCTTTCTTTAACAAACTATACGTACCATCTTCACCGAAATGATCCCTAAAAGAAGAGGGAAATAAACAAATGCTAGCCAAAGAAACATCCATATTACCTTTTAGAGCCTCAAGAAAGGAAGGCCGATTAAGAAAATCAGCCATGAAAATGAAAGGAAAACTTCCAAATCCTAGTGTATAAGAAGAAGGAAGAAGAATCTGTGTAAAAAAGACGATCAGAACTCCACGCAACTCAAACAGGAGAAAGCCCTAGTAGAGCTCCAAGAACCGCCTCCGTCTATTCGTCTCCATCCCTCATCACTTCCCAAACTATCTAATCTTTTTATGAATATCTTTCATAAACTTTGTATAATCAGACATCTACTCTAATGCGTCAACAAAGGGAATATTAATTATTAATTTCTTATGAATTTCCAAAAACTTTACAAATCTGTTATCCCTGTTCTATTTCTTTAGTCTTTGAGGTGAAGGAGGAGGTGGTTTTTCAACAGTTTTCTTCATTGGTTCTAACGGATATTCATCTGAATATATCTTATTAGAACTTTTCTCAACGTTCACTTCCTCTCTTTCAAGTTCGACTTCTTTTTGAACTCTTAGTTCCAATTCTTTTCCACTTCTTAATTGAATAGCCTTAATTTAATCTTTATTTTGATCTTTTGGATTGATCTCAACATTGCTAGGAAGATTTCCAGAAGGTCTATTATTAAGCGCAGTAAAGATATGTCCAAATTCATTCTCAATGTTCTTCATTGCAACGTTTTGAGCTTGAATTTGACTACCCATATTCAAAATCATTTCTTTAGCAGACAACTTCTTTTCCTTAAATTATTGATTACAAATAAAACCATGAGGATAAGAAGGTCTATAATTGGTATTTCCTTAGTTATTCAGATTTCCAACTGGATTCATAGGATTGTTTCCTCATTACGGGTTAACAATAGCATTGGTGTTATTCCAGTTGATGTTTGGGTGATTCCTCCAACTAAGATTATGTTAATTCGAATAAGGATTATTGACTTTGTCATTTATGGCATTCAATGTTTCATAAGACATTTAAAACTCTATCATCTGTTCTGATGAATTTACTTCTAACACAGGGGGTGTTGGAGAATAATTCATTCTATATTTATCTATTTTCTTTGAAAGTACAACAATTTGAGAGACTATCATAGTTATCGCATCAGAATCACGAATACTGGCTACTTTCTTAGAATTTACCCGCTCAGATGGCCATTAAAAATTATTTGAAGCCATCTCTTCAATTAACGAAAATGCTTCATCAAAAGGTTTTGCAATTAAAGATCCACCAGCAGCAACATCAATAATCAATATCAATGATCCCACTAATCCATTATAAATGGTTTGAATTATTAACCAGTCTGGTAAAGCATGGTGTGGACACTTCCTCAGAAAATCTTTAATTCTTTCCGAAGCTTCATATATGGATTTTCCATCAAACTGACTAAAAGATTTGATATCATTCCTCAGTTTAGCAGTTTTAGAAGGAAGAAAATATTTTGAAAGAAACTTGTGTGAAAGCTCTCCCCAAGTTCTGATAGATCCACGTGCTAACAAATTTAACCACGCCTTAGCTTTATCCCTTAGTGAAAAAGGAAAAAGTCTAAGCCTAACAACATCGTTTGACACTCCATCAAATTTAAAAGTAGCACACAGTTCTAGAGAACTAGCGAGATGTAAGTTAGGATCTTCATTAAGTGTCCTCCAATTTGATTATTATGTACCATTTGGATAATTGTAGGTTTAAGCTCAAATGAATTAGCAGCAACATCAGGATTTTTGATAGTTAAGTGAATTTCATCTGCTGTTAGATTAGCATAATCTCTTAAAGGTCTTGGTATATTTTGATTTTGATCGTTTAAATTGTTCGCCATCTTGTGAGGATTTGTAGATTGCTTTTATTGTCTTAGAATTATTCTAAAAGTACGCTCTAATTCAGAATCGTAAGGCACTAAACCTATAGATCTGATACTACGCATATGAACACAATAAGCATACTAATAATAAAAAGACACACACAATTATGACTTGCAACTCAAATATAAGATTTCAAATACTACAAAATTAAATTTTAACAGTTACCTCTATTTTTTACCGTACTTCCCCGGCAACGGCGCCAAAAACTTGGTGCGACTTTTTTAATTTGCCAAAATTTATGAACTCATATTTCGATTTTTATATTGATTTAGTTTTATAATGAGTCACACAATTAAACGCAAGTATACATATCGCTCAAGTAAAATAGGTTTCTAGCAGTCCTGAAATATCGATCCCACAAGGAAGCTTCAGTTTTATGGCGTAGCGCAGAAATCACTTATTGAATCACATCACAATTGCAAGTAAGTTTAGTTCTTAAAATAAAGACAAGAGTTGTAGTTACTATTTCTACTAAAATACATTCTAAACTATAGCAAGTTAAACTAACACAAAACTAAATTTATAACAAAGTTCAATTGCAAGAAAGAGTATTCCTCCTTTCCAATCATAATGTGATGATAATTGTGACATAGATCAGTGATGCTAATGCATTGGGCCAAATACGAGCATTCCTATTTCAGATTATAAAAAACATTGGCTAATCCTAAGTTTAGTCCCTAAATCTGTGGTTAGGTGTTGCACCAAAAATATAGGATGTTTTTGCTATATAATTTTATTCATTTTTTGAGATATTGCACTTTAAACAAAGGTATTTCTCATTATTTATTGCAGGTATGATGATTTTAGGTGATTGGAGCGAAAAGAAGTGAAAAAGAACGAATTCGTAGCAAAATGGAGCAAAAAGTAGGAAAAAAGATTCTTGCACCGTCGGTGCCAGAATTGGCACTGCCGGTGCCATTTTCCAGAGAACTCAGTAATTAATTTGACGATATAGCGCTGGCGGCGCCCGATATCGGTGGACTTCAAATTTAAAGATTTTTTGCGACTTTTTGAAGGGATGCCTATGGAAACTCATGGGATTTCATTCCTAACTTATAAGTAACTGTTTTTGGATGAAAATTAGTGTGTTTTCTATTTATTCTAAAGTATCTAGTGTGTTTTGAGTGTTAGGGCTTAGGAGAGAAGAGTGTAGAAGTGACAATTTGAGAGGGATTCTTCTCTAAGGAGTGAAGGAGAAGGAGCAAAGTAAGAGATTGCTTCTTCCTTTCCATTCTAAAGAGGGAATTGAGTGTTGCAAAGAAGATAAAAAAGGATTCTCAGGAACATCAAGGAAATTTCATTAGGGAAGAGAAAGAGATAAGTTATTATTTTTTGTGGTTTGTTTGACTTTTCATTTATATATAAAATCCATGCTTTATTGCGTCTTCTCTATAAATTCTGAGTAGTCTCCTTTATCTTTCATCATGCATAAAGATGTGATGAGGTGTTGATCTGGATTTGAAGTGTTTTTAAAGTATTAAAGAAATTGTGATGGATTTTGGTCCACTTTTTAATGTTTACAAAAATAGCAACGGCACCAAAAACTTGATCCCGCTTAATATATATATTTGATTTTATGATGGAATGTATAATGTGGATTCTACGCAAGTATACGTATCATATCAAGTATTACAGGGCTCTAGTGGAGTCTGGTAATCGATCCCACAGGGAAGTTTTAAAAGATTTGTAACAGTTGACCTCATTTTTAATGAGGCCTTCTTTTCTCTCTTTAGTACTTAGGATCTAGCCTTAGGCTTTTCCTTTGACTATCCTAGAGGACTAGAAGTGGAACCCACCACTTAGAAATTCAAACCACTTCTTAACTCCCTCCAAACTCCACAAACTTGATTGTAGACCCTTAATCACCTAGAAGGTTGAGATCAAATGTGGAAGTTTAAAGGATGAGTTTCTATAGGACTCTTTGGCCTTAGGACTGCCCTGGATGGCCTGGTCTGGTGAGGGCTGACTTACACACACACTACACTCATACAATACACTTTTACACACCTCCTAAAACCACACCCATACCCAACTTGACCTCCTGACTCATGAAGGTGATTCACATGGATGGTCCTTAACCCCCAAGCCCTTGGCTAAGAGGGTTAGGAACAGCATAGTGAATGCCTCAAATGAGTCCCTTCATGGCTCATGTGGGCTTGATATGGCTTCATGGCTCAACCAAAATGATTTCATTCCCCTTACATTCACCTAATCTTCAATTTTCCAAATTTTCAATTTTTGACCCCCGGGACCCCGGACCCGCCTAGCCTACCCAAAACCCTTGAAACTACCCAAATTTTAAAAAAAAAATCTCCAAACCACCCAAAATTCCTCAAGACAAATCCCAAACATTCCCACATTACTCAAATTGATCATTCATAGCCAAAAATTCCAAAAATACCCCCCAATACCCTCCAAATACCCAAAATGCCCCTCTTGACCCAAAAAACCAAAAATTGAGAAAATTCCCAGAAAATTCCAGAAAATCCTAAATATTCCTAATTTCATTTTGTTCAACTACACCATGGGCCAATATTATCAATTTACCCCACTTTTGTCAAAATCCCTAATTTGACCCATTTTGACCCAAAATGAACCCAATGTCAAACCAAACCTACCCAATTGACCCAAAGTCTGGTCCAATTCAATTCTAAACTTCAATTCAACATCCCCAACACTAATCTAGACCAAATCCAAGTCCAATTTGATTGGCATTTGAATCCAATTTCACTTTTGACCTTAAAGCCCAATTTGGACCCATGACACAAACTTAGCCCAAATCCAAAAATCAAAACCCAACCAAAGTTGAAACCTCTTATAAACACTCCCATAAAAATTTCCCAACATCAATTTCACATCAATTTCAACCCTAGCCCAACATTGGCCCAAATTAGCCCAATTTGACCTACATTAACCCCTTTACCAAATGAACCCAAATCCAACCCAATTCAAACCCAAACCACTCCAAACTTGTTTCAAATCAATCATGACACATCCCTAAGACAAACTCAACATTTATTTGGCATGGCCCATTGCAAAATTTCCTCTTCAAAAGCCCATTTTCTAACCTAAAAGCCCACTTCCCTAAACCATTTTAAAAGCCCATCTTCACTAAATTTCAAAGGCCCAAAATTCATCCTAAAGCCCACAGTACAATCTCATCCCGTCATCACTTAATTAATATCATCCCTTAAGTCCTAAATCAATCATCAAATGGTTCCAAATCAAGCCATATGCCAAATCACCCCTAAATACCAAAATTCACAAAATCCTTCTCCATGAAAATTGACTTAACTTTTCCCAAGCCAAATGGAGCCATGAAGCCATGCATGAGCCCCATGGGAGCCATGAGAGCCATGGAATCTACTTTCCACCTCACCAAACCATTAATGGCAAGAGAGGGGATCTCTTTCTTAAACCCTCTTAAACCCTTTTTTACCTTAAGCATGTCACACACTAAACCATGCTTAGCCACCTCACCATGGATGGAGACCACACCATTTTCTCTCGGGCGACCTAAGTGACTCTTTTCAGCCCAAAACTAAGCTTTGGGTGGTGCACCTAGCCCAATCCATGAGTTGACCAAAATCAACCCAAAATGTACCCTTACCCCATTCTACTTCGATTCAAACACTTTACACATGTCCAAGCCCGATCGACTTCACCATTGCCAAGCCCCGACCTCCCCGGTCAAGATGGTGACACTTGCCTCGCCGGCCGCCCACCCGGCCACCGGAAAACACCACACCCGAGAGCATCATGTGAGCCCAAGCTTGAAATTCTCACCTGCTGAGTTGCCCCATGCCCAATGGCCACCATGGCTGTTCTTCTCCTCACCAGAGCAGCTGATTCCAACCCCTAACTCCCCCTGAGAGAGCCTCCAGCCAGCTCTATTTAAACCCCACCTCTCTCGGCCATGGGAGAAGTGCTGAACCAACCTTAAGGAAACTCTGCCAAAATCATTCCAGACCACTCTCCACACATAGAGCATTTGATTCCCACTGGATTCCAGTACCAATTCCTCCAAGTCGAGCTCAATTTTGAGTTCAAATTTCAGCATAAAAACCAGGACACTTCTTCACAGTGAGCCAATCCCCAAATTGATTTGTCCTACACCTTCAAAAGACCAAGAGAAGAAGTTTACGAGCAAAAGCCCCCTCACCAGGCCAGCCATTGCTTCCAGCCTCCAAGCTTTGTGATCGGGCTTGGTCAAAATCATACCTGGACAATTCACCAGGCCAAGGGACTTCATCTGGAGCTTGCTTGGACCCAATCGAAGGTGACACAACTCTCAGATCGAAGCTTCACTTCTCTGAGCAAAGGTATGGACTCACTCTTCTTCCCAAGCTTACAGAGATTATCAATTTAATTTGAGTCAATTTCAATACATGTTTACCATGTGGATGTGTTCTTCTCTTCGAGACGAATCCATAGAGCATAAGAACACGAAAATTCGTTGAGAAATGAGTGAGTTCTTAGGGTTTTAGTGTGGACAGTTCTCGGGCTAGGAGGCTTGGGGACGATGAACGGATGCCGTTCATTCAATACACGCGTGGATGGACGGCTCAGATCAGGTCGGATCAGCGGATGATACGCGGAAGGCTGGACCCGGGCTGCTGACTCAAGTGGCAGCGTCGAATGGGAGCGCGCCGCGTGGTCGTTCGGAGATGCCGAGGATGACAGGGTGTCGCGCTGGATAAGTAGGAAAATAGGCATTTTATTATTTATTTCATTCCCTAAACTTCAAAAATACATAACTTTGTGTAGACAAATCAGAAAAATAAAATAAAAATATCCTCTTGCTCAGTGAACAGAGGAGAATAATGTGGAAAAGAAATCATTTAATTTCATTGAGTATTTGATTTTTCATAATTTATCTACTCTCTGCACTATTTTAATTCTCCATGCATGTATACAATTCATCATGGCATGAGACCATAGGCTTTTGAAGCCTCTGAAATTGGGAACGTTCCCTGAATTTTCCAAAGTTAGAGGCCACCCCTATGAAGAGTTATTGATTTTTCATTTCTAGGTCACTATTCTGAATATTTTAATTCCAATAATTATCATGTTGTGAAATAAATTCTAGGAAAATTTGAGGATGTTTCTTATGACCAGAGGACTCTAGGAAAAATAGGTTTTGAATTAATCCACTTGGAATAACCCTAATTGGCTCAAACACCCAAAATAGGTCCTTAATTAATTAGAGCTAATCATACATCAAATTTACTTGAAATCAATTCTCCACTGGCCTTTAGGATCAGAGGAACCCACCATAAAAATTTGAAGTCAATTGGACTTGGTTAGCCCTATCAAATGGGTTGATTAAGCCATTTAGCCAAATTTAAACTTTAAAATTTCATAACTTTCAAAATCCTTTTCAAAAATTCACCAAATTGGTTTTGGAGCCTTTCTGATATCAGGGGAATTTAAGAAAATTAAAATTGCAATTTTCCAAAAAAGTTGATTTTTTGCATTATTTTAAAATTTTTAATAATTTAAAAATAATAAAAATCACAAAAATAATAAAATTCACAAAAATGTCACATTTTGAATTTTAATCACTTAGGAACAAACCCAATATTTTTCTTAAGTCTCTATGGTGAGATATTAAATTTTAAAGCCATAAGGTAATTTTAAAATTAAAAAAATGTATTTTCTAGTATTTGCACTAAAATAATTCTAATAAATCAAAGAAAAATTAGAAAATTATAAAAATTGGTTCTCTGGTTTCCTTGATATCAGAGAGATTTTGAAAAATATAAAATTCATTTTTCAACCTTTATTTTATTTTTAAATGAATTAATACTCCAAAACTAAAAATAATTATAATAAAAATAATTTAATTCAAAAAATCATAAAAATTGGTCCAAGTGGTTCTCTGGTCATTAGGAATGTCCCATAATTTTCTTAAGGACAGAAACTTTCCCTTGTTCATGTTATTAAATTTTCCTTGAAAATTCATACCTTCCACCAAAAATAATTACATAAATAAATTAAATACAAAAAAATTACATTTTCTCCTCTAATGTCTTGATTGTCATATGAGTGAAGTTACATAAATATTTCAAATTCATTTGAGCTCAATTTAGTGAGTTATGGAATTAGTAAGCATAAAGGGCAAAATAGTAATTAAAATTTTAAGCTATAATTAAAAATTTTTAGGTTCAATTAAAAGGGTGGGTAAAATATTTGATATTAAGTTGATTTTGGATGTTTGAAACTTAGGTATTTAAAGGGTAGAAGCCTACCAAGCAATTTGAAAATAATTAAAATAAACCTTAATTAAATAATTATTAAACTTTGAAGAATAATAATAATAAATTGAAATTATTAAAATAGGGATATTATTAGGAAGAGATTTATTCTTTAATCTAAGAATCCCTAAATTAATCACCTCAATAATATTCAATTCCTAATTAAAATGATAATCCAAATTCAAAACTTAAAATGCTTAATCATTAAATTAAATTAAAATTAAAACATTTAAATTAAACCCTTTTAAAATTTCAATTAAATTAATACTTTATCAATTAAAATTAAATCATCCCTAAAGCATAAAAAAAAATAAAATATTAAATTAAAATTAAAAGAAAATTAATAAAATTAAATTAAAATTAAAAATAAAACCAAATTAAAATTTAAATTAAATTAAAATTAAATTAAATTAAATTAAAATAAAATAAAATTAAATTAAATTAAAATTTAAATTAAAATTTAAATTAAATTAAATTAAATTAGATCACATTAAATTAAATTAAATTGAAACATATTAAATTAAATTAAAATAAAAAAAAGAATAAATAAAATCAAGTGAAAATAAAATTAAAATTAAATTAAATAAATAAAATTAAATTAAAAAAAATTAAACCCAATTAAATTAAAATTAAGTTAAATTGAATTAAGTGTAACATCTCTTAAGACATAAAGAATTCAAAAATAAATCTAAAAACAACTTGAACACTATTCCAAACTTAAACCCATCAATTGAAATTAAATTAAAATCACAAATCACTTGAACATCGGCTTGCCCTCAAGAGCTCTTATTGTCATAATTCCTAAATAGAGTATTAAGTGAAGTGCTATTTCACTCATAGGATATTCAAATGTCCTAGTTCACTGGGCAAGATAACAAAACTTGAACTCTTGGATAATTGATTCATTATATAATTAAATTCTCTTGGACTTAAAATAACCCTAGAAGTATTGAAAAGATGTTTAAGATTCGTCTTGAGCACTTCCTCAGGACGATAGGATGTTTATAAGAACAACTGAACTTAATTGTTCTTTGATGAAGAAAATCATCCTCAAACCAAAACACAAGAACCTAGACGTCATAGGAGATGACTAGCTATAGGATTACGAACTTGGTAGAAAACCATAACCCTTCCCTTAGCTTTACTGAGGAACTTGCTTTAAATGCTTAAATATTCTAAATTGTGTTTAAGTGCGGCACGGGATGACGGGAAGACCCTCCAGGTACGCTTTTATTTTATTGCAATTTACGTTCTTGCAATTTACTTTATTGCAAATGCACTTTACTTTTCTTGCATGATAAACAACTGTTGCATGAAAACCCACACCTTTAGGATAGTCCCTAAAACTGAAACCAACACTAAATTAAAAGTCATTACAAAATAAAATTCACCGCCACAACATTTCAAAATATAAAACAACTCAAAATTTAATCACAAAAAGAATACAAAACTACAACTACAATTAAATTAAAATGTCTTGTTGGATGATCGGGAATACCTCGAATGATGTAACCTACGTGTTGCTAACGAGATTTCCCACGGTCTAAATGAAAGTGTGGAACTCATTTAGTTGAGTTTAGCAAATTCATCTGGACTAAGTGAATCCGATAAAAATAACGATGTCGGAAGGATGGAACCGTGGGATCTTAACCGGTGTTGTTATAATCAACTTTAAGATTTGTTTTAACTAAAACACTAAAAACACTTGGACTCTAAGATTTCTAAAACCAAACTCCTCTCTTTTCTTTTGTTTAAAATCTTCTAAAACTAAACCCTCTGCAACAACAAGAAGCTCGGAACATGGTGGGCAGCACGGCCATCGTCATCAGCAAAACCTAAGTCTACTTCAGCAAAACTTTCTTAGAATTAAATAACTAAGCCATAGGGCTTCGAGGTAGTTTTGCTAGTGCAACATAAATCCTCAACCTTTTGTTAGGCATTTGCATTGCAAATTAAGCCCTAACCGGTGTTAGGACTCCGAGGTAGTCGTTTGATACGACATAAACCCTCACATCTTCAAGGCTATTTGTATGATCATGTCATACGAATATAAGTCCTAATTAATTAAAATTGGCAAGATCAAAACATTAAATAAACATTAGGACTTTCCTAAATTCAAGCCAAACAATAGGATAGTCGGGAAATTACCGAAGTCCGCAACTAATCTGTAATTTCTCCTACCTTTCTTTTTTTGAATTCCCAAAACAAAATGTTCCAAACTTGATCCATTCCCTATTGAAATTCCAAAATTCAATCCCTTGAAAACTTAAACCTTGAGATTCTTGAGAGCAGAACTTCTGATTATTATCGAGAGTTTTCTTAAGTGATTCCCGTCATTTAAGATGTAATTAACTATAGGGGCTTGCCCATATAGGGAATTTTAAGAACCCAGGTAATATAAACCCTACTTAATTTCTTTGTATTAAGCATGGAAACTTGTCTGCTTATAAAATTGGTTCCCAGACCAAACGGATGTCACAAATCTTTTAGTTTATTTAATCGAGCCCCACCATCAAGCAGTGTGTCTATCCTTAGGGATAGATACATGGTTTGTGGTGTGGTGCTCGTTTATATAAACTATTCGGGATGTGAGATCAGTTTGATTTCATATCTTAAAATTTTCAAATTTAAAATTATTTTCAAAATAAAATAATAATTTTTCAAATTATTTATTTAAATTAAATTAAAAATTCGCCGACAATTTCTGTAGGCGACTCCTTTTCAAAAATACAACACACTCAACCTAAAAATATGCCGTACAACTTCTGGCGACTCCGCTGGGGAAAATTCCTCTCTCCTTTTTTAATCAGATAGTTCTGCTTTCAAAAATTGGTAGTGTATCCATGTCCCTAGTGGATCAAACTACCCTTCTATCCGTTGGGATACTATGTTCATTTCTACCTTGAGCGAGTATAGCCAACATTCTCTCGGATTTAGGAGCCACTATTTAGACACCCCTAAACAGAGAGGTTCCGAGATCCTTTTACCTCATTTTGGAGGTGGGGTGGACCCCCAATAGGTATTAGTTTAGGAACGATCTTGCAAGTCGAGAAGTTTCTACAAAACTTTCTCTTCCTTTTCCAGTTCCTAATCAATTCCTTTTATCCTTCCTACAACTCTCCTTCTTTTAATAACTCTCTGTCTTAACAAACAAATCTTTTCGAAAAACAATTTTCTTTTAATATCACAAATACGCTAAGGTAAACGAAATGTGTTCGGACTCTTTCTTTTTCGTCATAAGTTTTACGACAAGAAGAAGCACGATTCGGGGACTAACACTTGGAATCGCCTCCGCGAAATGGAAGCCCCAAAACTGATCTTCTCCTTCGTCAACGGACCGGACTCGGCCGTGTTCAAGGACGAATCGCCCGATAATGGAATCTTTTGATTCGTACAAGGATTCGGGGACACCGACATCAAAATCCCAGAAGTCACTCTCTTTTCACTCACAAGCAAAGTACCGGAAACTGAGAAACCGTTGATTGAGTTTAATCTCAAGTCAACTCATAAATTCCCTCCTCTGCAAAAGATTCCAATTGAGAGGAGTACTGTTGTTCGCAAAAAGACTGTTGTTGCTACCCCCACTGGTCTAGTTGTCTCTTCACCTACTCCGGCTTCTGCCAGACTAAAGGGGAAGGAAATTCAGAACTGTGATGAACTTGTTGCCGTGAAGGGTACGGGTCTTCCTGTGAAACCTTCTATTTTTGAAATCGGGTCCAGCTCGAGAATTCCATCACTGACACGGACTCAGAGAAGGAACAGAAGTAGAAGGATTGCTAGAGAAGCCAGAGCTGCTGAAGTTGCTTTCCTAGAGTTAATCCCAGAACTGCCCGAATATACACCACTGCCTGAATACATACCACTCTTGGGAGGAAGTAGGTTCCATCCCCTCTCCGCCACAAAGGATGAAGAAAATGTCCGCAAGATTGCTTCTGCATTGCCTCAGCCCGCATATTACAATGACAACCGTAAGAAAAGGACTAGAATTACGCCTTTTACTCGACTGCAAACCCTAATAGAAAAGTTAGCAAAGAAAGAAAAATGCCCTGTGTCAGAGATTTTAAGAAGGATAGGGCGGGTGCCAGCCAAGTCCCGTCTTGGGCTGCGAGTAGAACCTGCTATCGCTGCGGAAAAGCCAAATAAGAGAATGAAAGCTAGTCCACCTGTCGTTGTTTCAGGACTACAAATTAGGGAGGATACGACCTTCCAGCATTTGACTGACAGACCATCCGGTCCTAGACCTTCTGCTGCAAGAAGGATGGTATGGCGTCCCTCTAGAGAACAATTAAGATTAAAACAACAACCTGAAAAGGAAAGTCTCGTCAGGAAACTTGAGTCTGAAGAAAGTGCTACCGTAGTAAAGGGGACTCATGAGAAGGAAACCCGACAACTATCACATGACAACTGCAAAGATGTACAAAAAAGACCATTAGAAGATGCTATGGAAAAGCTAAGAACCGATATTCGACGATTAGCAAAAGAAAGAGAAGAGAAATTCGGAGATGAAGTTGACTCGTCAGAGTTCATGGATCATGGATACACAGAAATTAACATGGTTGAAATGCGAGCTTCGTCAGCTTCACAAGGTGCTCCTGCAGCCGCAGAAAGAGAGGAGCCGGAAGTAATGAGGATGCAGCTTCAAGAGAAAGATGACACGATCGCCCAAATGGCAAAAAGGATGGAAGAGATGGCTGTAGCCCTAGCCACTCTCCAGAGTCAGGTTCAACCCCAAAGAGAAACACCCCAGAAGTTATTCACATTGTAGACGGAGGAAAGGAGATTACATCCGTCAACGGGGATGATCAATTAAAAAAGGACACAACACAAAACATGATTCCGGAAAAGGATATCAAGAGCATGGTGGAACAGCAGGTGCGAGAAGCCTTGGCACAGTCAAAGAGCGGGACATCCATTCGGACGGGTAGACCTTACCCCGAAGAATTCCACGCTGTCCAATACCCAAAAGGCTTCGTACCACATCTGTTCAAGACCTTTGATGGAACCGGGAACCCTCGACAGCATGTTGCACATTTTCGTGTCGGTTGTTGCAATGCCGGCGGAAGTGATGCTTTACTCTTCCGACAATTTGTTAGCAGCCTGTCAGGAATCGCCTTTGATTGGTATGCGGAATTACCAAACGGTTCGGTGAAGACATTTTCAGAATTAGAGAACCTCTTCATCAAGCGATTCGCCGGAGCTCAGCACCACATCACTATAGGTGATTTAGTGGTAGAGAAGCAGAAGCCGAACGAAACTTTGGTGGACTACATACTTCGATGGAGGAATCTAAGTATGAAGTGTGAGCCACAACTGCAAGAACAACATGCAGTCGGCATTTTACTTAAGAGCATTTATGGCCCCATAACACTTCTTCTCAAGGGATTTACTATTAAGATTTTCGAGAAGTTGTTAAGCAAGGCCAAAAGCTTGCAAGAGGAGGCGAAGCAATTAAGTTTCACCGACAAAACAGACAAACAGAAGCCCGTGAAAACTTTTGAAAAGAAGTCCGGGATCGTCACGACAGTCGATAAAGGCAAGCAGCCAATACAAATACTGCCAGAACGGCCGCAGCAAACTAAACAGAATTACTAGCAACCCCGACCCAGCTATCAGTATGAACAACCGCCTCGTCCACAACGTACGCTAAAGGAGCTTCTGAGCAGGGAATATCCATTCAAGAATGAGGCAGTGCCGAAAATGTTCCGCAGTCTGATGAAGACTCCAGATTTCCAACTGCCAGAACCTAAGAGACCAGAAGAAGTCGACAAGAAAGGTGATCCCAACTTTTGCCCTTACCACCGGATGCTTGGACACAAGATAGAAGATTGTATTACCTTCAAAAGTTGGCTCAACGACAATCTTCGAAAAGGGAACATAACGATTCCGAAAGAATACATGAAGGAACCCCAGAAAGGAGGTTCCGTCAATGTTATCTCGACAAATCTTATTGTTCCGATAGATCCCTATAAGACTGATGATGGATGGACTACCGCTTGGACAAAGTCTTCGAAGAAGATTTTGGATCACATTCAAACCGCTTTGGTGCGAGCCTCAATTTAGAATTCGAAACCTATCAAGTCGGCATTATCACTTGCGATAGAAAAACCACCTCAACAAGAGACGATTAAAGAAAAGAAGAAAATTGATGAAGAAGAAAAGACCGAGGCTTTTAAGGCTAGACTAGGGGCTGCTTACCTAGGATAGTTGTTTTTGATTCGGGGGAGAAATCCCTCGAACCTCTGACTCTGTATGATTATTTGCTCGCTCCGGCGGGATCTTATAATGATAAGGGTTATGGCGTTGGCTATGTTTTGACTCTCTCTAACGACTACGTAACTAGTGACAAACAACCTAATCCGGACATTGATTCTGATACAAGTGACAATTCTCAAATCATACACAATCTCGACGATCACAATGACGAAGAAGACATCCACCAGGGAGGCTACGAGAGTTCAACAAGCAATGAATCTATTTGCGAGTTTCGAGGAGCTCCAAATCACAATAGAGTTAGAGCCTTCGGATTCGAAGCTAATCCGGAAGAACCCGTCATTCTGATTCAGGAGGAAACACCAGCAGACTCAATACTGAATTCAGGAGAAATTACAGAACTCAACTTAAGAAGTGGAAGAGTTCTACCCCCGAGAATGGGTCCAAAAGACAAAGGAAAGCAGGTGGTTGTTCAAGAAAAACCAACCCCTGCAGAAGAAATACCCATTCGGCAAGAGATCGAGACACATGGAAATAAACTGGACTACAACGTGCTAGCCCATCTTAGAAACTACCGGCCAAACTAAGCATCTATGATGCTCTCATCTTATCAAAGGAGATGAGAGAAGCTCTGATCAAGGCCTTACCCGATCCGGAAATTTGCTAGCTCAAATGACCGGAGATTCCTTAGATGAGGTTTGCTCGTTAAAGGAACAACGAGGTGTTACCTTCACTGGACAATGACCTACTACTTGGGACGGCAGACCACAACCGACTGTTGTACATTTCAGTTACAATCGGGAAGTTTACGCTCTCCAGAGTATTGGTGGATCCAGGAGCATCAATCAATATAATGAATCATCGAACGCTAGCCTACTTGGAAATTGATGCTCGCGAGCTCGAAGCGGACAAAATGTTATTAAGAGGATTCAACCAGAAAGGAGAAAGAGCCCTCGGATCAAAAACACTGCTAATGAAGACCGGTGACTTAGCAAAGACAACCACAAAATTTCACATAATTGATTCAGAAACGTCATTCAACGCTCTATCTGGGCCGACCATGGATACATGAAAACAGGATGGTACCATCATCTCTACATCAGTGCATCAAATACTACAAAGGAGGGGAACAGTGCATCAAAGGTGACTTACAACCATTCTCTGTACATGAGATTGGAATCCATGAAGATGCAGCTTATTACGCACCCCCGAAGAAAACAATCTTCTCCAGAGATACGATAACAAATGAAGCAAAGGATGTTTGGGATGACGAAGAACCTGAAGTCCTAGTCCAACAGTCACTTACCACTCCCTTACGGCAAGATGGTGAAGGTTTCTCCACAACTCGGATCCGAGGTCGAGGCCGGGGACGAGGTCGTGCGAGACGTTGGGACGATTGGACGAGGAAACCAACCATCAATGTTGATTGGGAAGACAAGCTTCGAAGAAGAAAATGAGATCAAACAAGAAGCAGTGACAATAAGTCGGAAGAAGCAGTAATTCAGGATCCCTCTCGAAGATGAAGAGAACGAAGAATATAAATCGATGTACGAGAAGATTAACCACTATGTACATACTATGACCCTGACCCCGATCCATTCTAATAAGATCAAGGGTATGGTGGTCAAAGAGGTACGTAGCAGCGGTGCAAAGCCCATCAAATTCTACTGTGGTGATCCTTCCTCCAAACTGAAAACAATGTACAATTTGAAGATGTCACTTCATCATAATTAATGGAATTACCTTTTGAGTGGTACTCCCCCTGTGTTCAAAATTTAATTCAGCGTGGTTTCTTACCTCGACAATGGACAAAAGGTCAATCAAGATGTTTTGAAAAATTATGGAATAACTCCGGTCGTCCACCCAATTTAAAGCATGGTCTCGGATTCGGCACAATAGGATCAGTTGATGATACTGAATTTTGCTTGGTTGTCACTTGCGAGTCTAATGAAAACTGCATGGAAACTACAGAAGAATGTGAAGATTTACAAATTGGAAACGCTCCACCAGAGTTCGAAGAAGAGATCAAATCTACAATAGATGAGTTAACGGAAGTTAACTTAGGTACTAGCGAAGAACCTAGACCTACCTTTGTTAGCTCCTTACTCAATAAAGAAGACTCCGAAGAAATAATCAAGTTATTAATGGAATTTAAAGACCGTTTTGCTTGGAACTACGATGAGATGCCGGGATTAGCTCCGCAGGTCGCAATCCATAAGCTAGGAGTGGATCCGACTTCGTCCCGCCGTACAAGGTCCCAGAAGAATGCGTATAGAAATTGAACAACAAGTCATAGCAGAAGTTAAAAAGCTAATAGACGCTAAATTTGTCCTTGAAGAACAATACCCGACTTGGCTAGCCAATGTGGTACCAGTCAGGAAGAAGAATGGTCAAATCAGAATTTGTGTGGATTTCGTGAGATTTAAACAAGGCATGTCCAAAAGATGAATTTCCTCTACCGATCCCAGAATTAATGATCGACATTGCTTCAACACATGAAATATTCTCATTCATGGATGGATCTTCAGGATAAAACCAGATAAAAATGGCTCTAGAAGATGAAAAACTTACAGCATTCAGAATGCCTATCGGAGTATATTGCTATACAGTCATGCCATTCGGACTAAAGAACGCAGGAGCAACCTACCAGAGAGCAATGACAAGAATTTTTGATGATCTCATCCACAATCAAGTCGAATGCTACGTGGATGATGTGGTCATCAAAAGCAAAGTAAAGGAAAACCACCTGTATGACTTGAGAATTGTTTTCAAACGATTAAGACAATTTAACCTTAAGATGAATCCCTTAAAATGAGCCTTCGGCGTCACCTCCGGGAAATTCTTAGGATTCGTTGTCCGACATCGTGGAATTGAAATCGACCCGGAAAAGATTAAAGCTATCTTAGAAATGCCGCCTCCCGAAACCTTAAAACAACTACGATCTTTTCAAGAGAAGTTGGCATATCTTCGATGCTTTATCTCAAACTTTTCAGGTAGGTGTCAGCCTTTCTCGGCATTAGTTAAAAAGGACGCCAAATTTATTTGGGAAGAGAAATGCCAGAAGGCCTTCGAAGACATTAAACAATATTTAATGACACCTCCTATCTTAGCAACCTCGGCCTCGAGTAGACCGTTGATACTTTATACCGCGGCTTTAGACGACTCGCTCGGAGCCCCGTTAGCCTGTGTCAATGATGAGGGTAAAGAAAATGCTCTTTACTACCTAAGCCGTCGTTTACTTCCGACGGAAATAAGGAATCCCACAATCGAAAAGCACTCGTTTGGCCTCGATCTTCGCCGCTCAAAAGCTCAGGCACTACATGCTTTCTCATAAGGTCAACTTGATCTCGAAATTAAATCAATTGCAATACTTGATGACCCGTCCAATGCTTTCTGGCAGACTTGCCAGGTGGTCAATGATATTATTACAGTTCGATATAACTTTCGTGCCTCTTCATTCCGTAAAGGGACAAGTCCTAGCAGACTTCCTCGCAGCACACCCTTTGCCGGCAGAATCCCCTCTCAATGACGACTTCCCAGATGAACAAATAATGAGTTTAAAAGACCCTGATGATCGACGATGGGAATTATATTTTGACGGAGCATCTTCAGCACACAAAGACGAAGAATCGCAAGTGATAGTGCCCGGTAAGGCAGGAATCAGACTAATCTTTATAACACCGAAGCGGGGGATGTTAAGATACTCCTACCACTTACCGCAGCCATGTACAAACAACGAAGCGTAATACGAAGCTCTCATAACGGACTGGAATTAACTATTCAAATGGGGATAACAAATATCAACATCTACGGGGATTCGCGAGTTAATCATTTAACGGATCGCCGGATAGTACGTAATTTTAAAGCCAAGACTCGAGCAATACTTCCAAGATGCCATACGCTTGTTAGAACGGATTCCGAATGTGACGATCTACAAAATTCCCAGAAACGAAAACGCTTTAGCAGATGCGTTAGCCCGCCTCGCAAAAGAATTTGCCTGTTTGCAAGATGAATCAGTAGAAGTGTCAGTTCACGGACGTCAGGTCCTATCACAGCTCGACATAGACACAATACACAAATCAGAAAAAGAAAAGGAATCAGTTGCAGCAGTGACAGAAAACACAGAAGATTGGCGACAACCATTAATAGACTACTTGCAAACAGGAAAACTACCAGACGATAGGTCGTTAGCCCATCAGATCAAGAAAAGAACTCTGTCCTACGCATTAATAAACAACACGTTATACGAAGGTCTTTCGATCAAATGTGGCTAAGATGCCTAAGTGGGTCCGAGGCCCGTGAAATTGTTAAAGAGGTGCATTCGAGACTCGTGGCGCTCACCGATCGGGTCCGAAGATGAAAATGAAAATTAAAAGACTAAGGTAATATCGGCCCTCGATGATGACCGACCGCATGAAAATCACCAAGAGCCGTCACCAATGCCAAGTGCACGGAGTGGTTCTACACCAACCTCCAAATGTGCTACATCCGACAATTGCGTCGTGGCCATTTGAATGTTGGGGCACGTATATAGTGGGTCCAATAGAACCACCATCTTCAAAAGGACATCGCTTCATTCTTGCGGCTACCGATTACTTTTCCAAGTGGGCGAGGCGGCTCCACTCGTAGAAGTGAAAGCACACCACGTGCTACAGTTTTTCAAGAACCAAGTTGTCTACCATTTCAGAGTGCTGCGCAGGATCATCTCAGATAATGGGTCAGCATTCAGAAGCATGCAAATCAACAATTTCGTCAGGAGACACGGAATCGACTTGCGGTATTCAACAATTTACTATCCAAGAGCAAACGACCTGGCTGAGGCTTTTAATAAAACTCTCATTCAAAATTTAAAGAAAACTTTGGACGACAATAAGAGAAATTGGCACGAGAAGTTATTAGAAGCCTTATGGGCCTACCGGACAACCTTCAGAACTCCTACTCAAGTTACACCTTACGCTCTGGTGTATGGGTCCGAGGCAAGTGTTACCCTTAGAGGTCCAAACCTTCCTTCACTCGAATTGCAGTTGCAAACAAAATCACGACAGAAGAGAATGCCAAATTACGACTAGAGGAATTAGAAAGCTTGGAAGGGAAAAGACTTGCAGCACAACAGAATTTAGAACTATACCAAGCTAAGATGGTTCAAACCCATGACAAACTGGTCCGCCCAAGAACCTTTAAAGTTGGTGACTTAGTTCTCGTTCTCAAAAGACTTATTCTTACACACCGCAAGATAGGAGGAAAATTTGAACCCACTTGGGAAGGACCGTTTGTGGTTGAAGCAGTATACTCAGGAGGATCTTACCAGTTAGTGAATTGCCAAGGAGAACGACATATGCTTCCGATCAACGGACGATACTTGAAGAAGTATTACACTACCTGATGTCTCAAAGGAATGAATTCTTCATCCCTAGAAGCACGGGCGAAGTAATTACTTATGACTGGGTCCGAACCCAAAAATAATAAAAAATGTGCTAAAATACATAAAATCTTGATAATAAAGTCTTCCTTGTTCTCTCTTCCAAATCAAAATCTTTTTTTCGATCTTTTCCCACTTCATCCCTGTTGAATTTAAAAATATAAAAGGAATAATAAAAAAAAACTCTGTCTTTAATAAACATTTTTCTTAATGTTCTTGTTCTTAGTACAGCCCCTGATCCTTTTCCTTGTCTCTTCGCAGGGAAATGTCGAACGAGCGGTTGGTCCTGAACTTTAGAAATGGCGTAAGCCTTGCACTTGACGAAAAGAGGGTAAAAGATGAAGCGATAATAGAGATTGACTCAGACTTCGCACCAGCAGGTCTGCAATACGAGGAAAGTGACTGGGTCCTAGTTGACCGAGAGGAACTGTCCAGTCAGATAGTAATGAAAGTGGGTGGCCCAAGTCACCAACCCAGCAGCAAGAAAAGGAAAACAAACACTGAGGAGGAGAAGAGAATCAAGTCTGTAGTCACTACAGCAGAGGGCAGGCTTGTCAGCGCCGCACCCACAGAAATTCAGGAAGTACGAAGAGCTAATTTCACAGCAACTCAGCGAAGAAATAAAAAGCGCCGTATCCTCAAGATGTTAACCAAACTAGCAGCGGACCAGCGCGACGAGGCATTCACTACTACCAAGTGCATATACTTCAAGGATACCGGTTCACCGAGAACTCGAAGAAAGGAGGCCAGCTCCGAGGATAACGAAGAGACCGGGGAAATCTCAAGAAGATCGAAGAAGGAAGGCTACCACCCAACCGGATAAAGCCACCGCAATGCATAACCTTGTTGCGGAAGCAACCCCGGAGGATGTCCCGACGGAGACCATCCTCGAGGAGCCGAGGTATGCGGGAGAACGCGAAGGGATTGAGTCATATATCCCACAGTACGTCACCAGGCCTCGCCATTTGCAGATTATTCTAGAATACGAGCTAGAAAGAATGCAGAATGTCGAGAAGCAAACTTTTGAATACTTCGAGAGAATCAGAGGCAAGAGGATCAATATACTAGAAGGCCTCGAGCTACATACAAACGTGTTCTCATAATACAAACAACAACAAATCGTGGACTGCATCCGGGATTTGAAAAGAATGGGTTGAGCAGGCCGCCTAAGAGAAAACACCTACTCGGAACCCCAGAGATGGATGCCAGGGAAAGGGAGAATTACAATACAATGTGGATGCTGCTACAACTTCGCAGAAGACAGGAAGGGAAACCCGCCGGGGATACTTCGTCATGGCAAGGTAGATCCAATGCCATTAGCCATCAAAAGGATGGTAAAGAGAATGATAACATGGAGGGTACTGCCAGCAGATTGCATTCCTAATAGTTGCATCATTAACATCTACAAGCAGGGTGATTGCATACACCCGCAGATCGATCACCACGACTTTGTCAGACCTTTCTACACAGTTTCTTTTCTGAACGAGTGTAATATCATGTTCGGATCTGACTTCCGGATAGCAGGCCCAGGTGAGTTCCAAGGGCCAGTGAAGATACGATTACCGGTAGGTTCCGTCATGATACTAAAGGGCAACGGAGCAGATGTCGCTAAACATTGCATACCGGGAGTACCAATGAAGTGAATCTCAGTTACTTTTAGAAGGATGGATGACAGGAAAGAACCTTACCACTTCCAGCCAGACCCAGAGCTAGAGAACCTCCGGCCTTACGAGCTGTAAGTTACATGGAAAATATCACACCTCCAACGTACATCCATACAGCATCCTTGCCAAGGATGGCTTGAAAGGTGATGTTATTGACCATGTACCTCACTATTCAGACATGGATTTCTGACAGTTGCTTTTTTTGGATGGATCGACAAAGATCATACATAGTCCGTTTTGAAGTCTACATGGATTGTATGAGATGTATTCTAGATCAAGTTGTATGATGTATCTTCCGCATGATTGGAATGAAAGTGACCATGTCACATTTTTGGCCTTCACCTCTTTTGTGCAAGTTGACTAGGAAACGCCATTAAAGTTAAATGAACTTCGAACAAAGAACAGAAAAGAAACAAATAGAATAAAAGAAAACTTTCCTTAAAAAGCTAAAAAAAGGATGAACGCCAAATCCACATGAAACATTAAATGAACGATAAGGCAAATTTGAATTGTTAAAAGACAAACAAAACGAGCACGAATTTTAAATCAAATTTCAAATTCAATCTTCCAGATCTCAAATTAAATCTCAATCACATTCAAATTCAACCTTCCAGATCTCAAATCAAATCTCAATCAAATTCAAATTCAACCTTCCAGATCTCAAATCAAATTCAAACTCAATCTTCCAAATCTGAAATCCAATCCGTTCTACTATCTCCCTTGTCTGGGATGGAAGCGGTTGATTCCATTGACACGGAGTCATGAGGTTTTTGATTCAAATCTGATGGCGAGGAATTGTATCCAATCCAAACCAGCAACTTTCGATCAACTCTTTTAGAATGGGATATGTAACATCTACATATTCCCTCCTAATCTGTTTCTTTCCACAAAATCTTTTACAACTTCCATGAAATTCTCGAAACACCAAAATTCCACACTTTTCATATCAACATTACAAATCTTTGCAAAACCAGTTACCATTCAAAATCAAATTCTTGGGGTCGAGGATTTTACATCCCAGACTGCATTGCTTTAGGATTCTTTCCCTATCGCAATGAAATACATCAAAATCAAATTCTTGGGGTTGAGGATTTTACATCCGAGACTGCATTGCTTTAGGTTCTTTCCCTATCGCAATGAAGTACATCAAAATCAAACTTTTGGGGTCAAGGATTTTACATCTGAGACTGCATTGCTTTAGGATTCTTTCCCTATCGCAATGAAATACAACAAAATCAAATTCTTGGGGTCGAGGATTTTACATCCGAGACTGCATTGCTTTAGGATTCTTTCCCTATCGAAATGAAATACATCAAAATCAAATTCTTGGGGTCGAGGATTTTATATCCGAGACTGCATTGCTTTAGGATTCATTCCCTATCGCAATGAAATACATCAAAAATCAAATTCTTGGGGTCGAGGATTTTATATCCGAGACTGCATTGCTTTAGGATTCATTCCCTATCGCAATGAAATACATCAAAAATCAAATTCTTGGGGTCAAGGATTTTATATCTGAGACTGCATTGCTTTAGGATTCTTTCCCTATCGCAACGAAATACATCAAAATCAAATTCTTGGGGTTGAGGATTTTACATCCGAGACTACATTGCTTTAGGATTCTTTCCTTATCGCAATGAAATACATCAAATCAAACTTTTGGAGTTAAGGATTTTACATCCGAGACTGCATTGCTTTAGGATTCTTTCCCTATCGCATTGAAATACATCAAAATCAAACTCTTGAGGTTAAGGATTTTACATCCAATACCGCATTGCTCTGAGATCTCTCCTCATTGTAATGATTCAATCCAATCGATTTAATTTTCTTTTGAGGTTGAAGATGTTACATCTAAAACCACAAAATTCCAATTTTCATTTCAAGTTCAAATCCCTTCAAATTAATTTTAACAAAAACTTCAATCTAAATTGAAACTCAAACTAAAATCTGAGCTCACACATCAAAACTTAAACTGAAACAAAATGAAATCTAAATTGAAATTCCCCCAGATCATGTGATTTGGAATTCACCTCCTTTTCCTTTCCCCAGCGAGAGTTCAGGATTCTCCAGTTTCAGAGATATACTTGACACTTCCCAGCGGAAACTCTTCTACTCTGTCCCAAGTTTGTCACTTGGAGTTTTGTGTTGGTTTTGTTGATCGCTTCGGTCAACACCAATACGCGTGTTGTGCTCCGTCAGCTCACCACACCTATTGGGGGTCCATTTGTTGACCTCATTTTTAATGAGGCCTTCTTTTCTCTCTTTAGTACTTAGGATCTAGCCTAAGGCTTTTCCTTTGACTATCCTAGTGGACTAGAAGTGGAACCCACCACTTAGAAATTCAAACCACTTCTTAACTCCCTGCAAACTCCACAAACATGATTGTACACCCCTAATCACCTAGAAGGTTAAGATCAAATGTGGAAGTTTAAAGGATGAATTCCTATAGGACTCTTTGGCCTTAGGACTGCCCTGGGTGGCCTGGTCTGGTGAGGGCTGACTTACACACACACTACACTCATACACTACACTTTCACACACCTCCTAAAACCACACCGATACCCAACTTGACCTCCTAACTCATGAAGGTGATTCACATGGATGGTCCTTAACCCCTAAGCCCTTGGCTAAGAGGGTTAGGAACAAAATAGTGAATGCCTCAAATGAGTCCTTTCATGGCTCATGTGGGCTTGATATGGCTTCATGGCTCAACCAAAATGATTTCATTCCACTTACATTCACCAAATCTTACATTCACCAAATCTTCAATTTTCCAAATCTTCAATTTTCCAAATCTTCAATTTTCCAAATCTTCAATTTTCCAAATCTTCAATTTTTGACCCCCGGGACCCCGGACCCGCCTAGCCTACGCAAAACCCTTGAAACTACCCAAAATTTTCAAAAAAAATCTCCAAACCACCCAAAATTCCTCAAGACCAATCCCAAACATTCCCACATTACTCAAATTGATCATTCATAGCCAAAAATTCGAGAAATACCCCCCAATACCCCCCAAAACCCTCCAAATACCCAAAATGCCCCTCTTGACCCAAAAATCCAAAAATTCAGAAAATTTCCAGAAAATTCCAGAAAGTCCCAAATATTCCCAATTTCATTTTGTTTAACTACACCATGGGCCAATTTTGTCAATTTATCCCACTTTTGTCAAAATCCCCAATTTAACCCATTTTAACCCAAAATGAACCCTATGTCAAACCAAACCTACCCAATTGACGCAAATTCTGGTCTAATTCAATTATAAACTTCAATTCAACATCCCCAACACCAATCTAGACCAAATTCAAGTCCAATTTGATTGGCATTTGAATCCAATTTCACTTTTGACCTTAAAGCCCAATTTGGACCCATGACCCAAACTTAGCCCAAATCCAAAAATCAAACCCAACCAAAGTTGAAACCTCTTTTAAACACTCCCATAAACATTTCCCAACATCAATTTCACATCAATTTCAACCCTAGCCCAACATTGGCCCAAATTAGCCCAATTTGACCTACATTAACCCCTTTACCAAATGAACCCAAATCCAACCCAATTCAAACCCAAACCACTCCAAACTTGTTTCAAATCAATCATGACACATCCCTAAGCCAAACTCAACATTTATTTGGCATGTCCCATTGCAAACTTTCCTCTTCAAAAGCGCATTTGCTAACCTAAAAGCCCACTTCCCTAAACCATTTTAAAAGCCCATCTTCACTAAATTTCAAAGGCCCAAAATTCATCCTAAAGCCCACAGTACAATCTCATCCCATCATCACTCAATTAATATCATCCCTTAAGTCCTAAATCAATCATCAAATGGTTCCAAATCAAGCCATATGCCAAATCACCCCTAAATACCAAAATTCACAAAATCCTTCTCCATGAAAATTGACTTAACTTTTCCCAAGCCAAATGGAGCCATGAAGCTATGCATGAGCCCCATGGCAGCCATGAGAGCCATGGAATCTACTTTCCACCTCACCAAACCATTAATGGCAAGAGAGGGGATCTCTTTCTTAAACCCTCTTAAACCCTTTTTTACCTTAAGCATGTCACACACTAAACCATGCTTAGCCACCTCACCATGAATGGAGACCACACCATTTTCTCTTGGGCGACCCAAGTGACTCTTTTCAGTCCAAAACCAGGCTTTGGGTGGTGCACCTAGCCCAATCCATGAGTTGACCAAAATCAACCCAAAATGTACCCTTACCCCATTCTACTTTGATTCAAACACTTTACACATGTCCAAGCCCAATTGACTTCACCATTGCCAAGCCCTGACCTCCCTGGTCAAGATGGTGACCCTTGCCTACCGAAAACACCACACCCGAGAGCATCATGTGAGCCCAAGCTTGGAATTCTCACCTGCTGAGTGGCCCCATGCCCAATGGCCACCATGGCTGTTCTTCTGCTCACCAGAGCAGCTGATTCCAACCCCTAACTCCCCCTGGGAGAGCCTCCAGCCAGCTCTATTTAAACCCCACCTCTCTTGGCCATGGGAGAAGTGCTGAACCAACCTTAAGGAAACTCTGCCAAAATCATTCCAGACCACTCTCCACACATAGAGCATTTGATTCCCACTGGATTCTAGCCCCAATTCTCAGGTAGGCCTCGATTTTAGTTAATTTGTTATAAAAACCAGGACACTTCTTCGCGGTAGACGATCCAATTGATTGGTCCTACACCTTCACGGACGAGAAGAGGTTACCGGCAAAATCCCCTCACCCGGCCAGCCATTGCTTCCGGCCTCTCAGCTTTACGATCGAGGCTTAGTCGAAATCATACCTAGACAATTCACCGGGCCAAGGGACTTCATGCGGAGCTTGCTTGGATTGTCAAAGAGAGTGACCTGACGCTGAGATCGAAGCTTCACTTCTCTGACGAGTATGGACTCACTCTTCTTCAGGAAGCTTACGAGCTTCTCTATTTAATTTGAGTCAATTTCAATACATGTTCTGCGTATGGATGTGTGTTCGTCTCTTCGAGACGAATCCATAGACCTTGAGAATACGAAAATGCGATTAGAAATGAGTGAGTTTTTAGGGTTTATTTTGGACGGTTCTCGAGAATTTAGGAGGCTTGGGGACGATGAACGGATGTCGTTCATTCAATACACGCACGGATGGACGACTCGGATCGGGTCGGATCAGCGGATGATACGCGAGCGGGACCCGGGCTGCTTACTCGAGTAGGCGGCGTCGAATGGGAGCGCGCGCGTGGTGGTCGGAGATCTTGGGGATGACGGGGCGCCACCTTTGGATAAGTAGGAAAATAGGTATTTTCTTATTTATTTAATTCACGAACACAAAAATACATAACTTTGTGTAGAAAAATAAAAAAAATAAAATAAAAATCTGCTGCTTGCTCGGTGAACGGAGAATAATGTGGAAAAGAAATCGTTTAATTCGTTGAGTATTTGATTTTTAATAATTTCTTTACTCTGCACTATTTCAATTCTCCGTACATGTATACGATTCAACAATGGCATGAGACCATAGGAGCTTTTAAACCTACGAATTTGGGAACATTCACACAATTTTCAGTCGAGACGCCTATGAAGAGTTATTGATTTTCGATTCTAGGTCACTATTACGAATATTTTAATTCCGATAATTCGCATGTTGTGAAATAAATTCTAGGAAAATTTGAGGATGTTTCTTATGACGAGAGGACTCTAGGAAAAATAGGTTTGAATTAATCTACTTGGAATAACTCTAATTGGCTCAAACATCCAAAATAGGTCCTTAATTAATTATAGCTAATCATACATCGATTGACTTGAAATCGATTCTCCACTGATCTTTAGGATTAGAGGAACCCACCATAAAATTTGAAGTCGATTAGACTTGGTTAGCCACTGTCAACTTGGGTTGATTAAGCCATTTAGCCAAATTTAAACTTTAAAAATTCATAACTTTCAAAATCCTTTTCAAAAATTCACCAAATTGGTTTGGAGCCTCTCTGATATCAGGGGGAATTTAAGAAAATTAAAATTGTAATTTTCCAAAAAAAGTTAATTTTGCGTTATTTTAATATTTTTAATAATTAAAAAATAATAAAAATCACAAAAATAATAAAATTCACAAAAATGTCATAATTTGAATTTTAATCAACAGGAATAAAATAAATATTTTTCTTAAGTACCATGGTGAGATATTAAATTTTAAAGCCACAAGGTAATTTTAAAATTAAAAAATGTATTTTAGCATTTCCACTAAAATAATTCTAATAAATAAAGAAAAATCAAAAAATTATAAAAATTGATTCTCTGGTTTCCTTTATATCAGAGATTTTTGAAAAATATAAAATTCATTTTTCGAACTTTTATTTTATTTTTAAATGAATGTCTCAGGGAACTTAAATAATTATAATAAAAGCCAGCCATAATTTAAAAAATCACCAAAATTGGTCAAAGTGGTTCTCTAGTCATTAGGAATGTCCCATAATTTTCGTAAGGATAGAAACTTTCCAAAAATGAAATTACATAAATAAATTAAATACGAGAAAAATCATATTTTCTCCGCTAATGTCTTGATTGACGTATGGTGGAAGTTACGTAAAAATATCGAATTAAGACTTGAGCTCGATTTAATTAGTTATGGAATTAGTAGCGTAAAAGGGCAAAATAGTAATTAAATTTTTAACTTTATAATTAAAAATTTTTAGAGTTCTTTTAAAAGAATTAGGTAAAATATTTGATATTAAGTTGATTTTGGATGTTCGAAACTTAGGTATTTAAGAGTAGAAACTTTACTGACAATTTGAAAATGAGTAAAATAAACCTTAATTAAATAATTAATTAAATTTGGAAGAATAATAATAAAAAATTGAGGTATTAAAATAGGGATATTATTAGGAAGAAGTTATTCTTTAATCTAAGAATCCTAAATTAATCACCTCAATAATATTCGATTCTAATTAAAATGATAATCCAATTAAAGAAACATAAAATGCTTAATCATTAAATTAAATTAAAATTAAAACATTTAAATTAAACCCTTTTAAAATTTCAATTAAGTGTACTTTATCAATTAAAATTAAATCATCCCTAAAGCATAAAAATAAAATAAAATAAAATATTAAATTAAAATTAAAGAAAAATAATAAAATTAAATTAAAATTTAAATTTAAATTAAAATTAAAAAATAAAACCAAATTAAAATTTAAATTAAATTTAAATTGAATTAAATTAAATTAAAATAAAATAAAATAAAATAAAATAAAAATTAAAATTAAAATTAAAATTAAATTAAATTAAATTAAATTAAATTAAATCACATTAAATTAAATTAAATTAAAACATATTAAATTAAATTAAAATAAAATAATGAATAAATAAAATCAAGTTAAAATAAAATTAAAATTAAATTAAATAAATAAAATTAAATTAAAACTAAAATTAAACCCAATTAATTAATTAAGTTAAGTGGAATTAAATTGAATTAAATGTAACATCACTTAAGACATAAAGAATTTAAAGAATAAAATCTAAAACAACTTGAACAACATTCGAACTTAAGCAATTAATTGAAATTAAATTGAAATCTGAAATCACTTGAACATCGGCTTGACTATAAAGGCTCTTATTGTCATAATTCTAAATGGAGTGTTAAGTGAAGTGTTATTTCACTCGCTAGGATATTGATGTCTGCAGTTCCTTTAAATGAAGATAACAAAAAACTTGAACTCTAGATAAATTGATTCATTATATAATTAAATTCTCTTGGACTTAAAACAACCACAGAAGTATTGAAAAGATGTTTAAGATTCGTCTTGAGCACTTCTGATGCCAGATATGATGTTTATAAGAGCAATGCAATAGCAATTGTTCTTTGATAGAGAAAATCATCCTCGAACGAAAATACAAAGAACTGAAAGCGTCATAGGAGATGACTAGGCTATTAGGATTAGGAACTTGGTAGAAAACCATAACCCTTCCCTTAGCTTCTTGAGAACTTGGCTAAATGCTTAAATATTCTAAATTGTGTTTAAGTGCGGCACGAGTTGACGGGAAGATACTCCATGTATGCTTTTATTTTATTGCAATTTACTTTCTTGCAGACTACTTTATTGCAAATGCACTTTACTTTTCTTGCATGATAAACAGCTTGTTGCATGAAAACCCGCACCTTTAGGATAGTCCCTAAACTGAAACCAAAACTAAATTAAAATTACATTACAAGAAAAAAAATTCACCGCCACAACATTTCGAAAATGTATAAAACAACTCGAAAATTTAATCACAAACGAGTCACAAACTACGGCTTCTGATTAAATTAAAATGTCTTGTTGGATGATCGGGAATACCTCGGATGATGTAATCTACGTGTTGTTAACGGGATTTCCGCGGTCTAAATGAAAATGTGAAATCATTTAGTTGAGTTTAGCAAATTCAAGCCAGACTAAGTGAATGCGATAAAAATAACGATTCCGGAAGGATGCCGTGGGATGTACTTAGGTGTTGTTATAATCAACTTTAGATTTTTTAACTAAAATACTTAAAAACACTTGGACTCTGATTTACAGAAACCAAACTCCTCTCTTTTCTTTTGATTACAATCTTCTAAAACTAAAACCTACTGCAACCAGCAAGCTCGGAGCATGGTGGGCAGCACGGCCATCGTCATCGGCAAAACCCTGAAATCTACTTCGTAAAACTTTCTTAGAATTAAATAACTAAGCCATAGGGCTTCGAGTGGCCGGTGCAACATAAATCCTCGACCTTTGTTAGGCATTTGCATTGCAAATTAAATACTAACCGTCTTACAGGTTTCCGAGGTAGTCGTTCGATACGACATAAACCCTCACATCTTGAGGAACATTTGTATGATCATGTCATACAGAAATATAAGTCCTAATTAATTAAAATTGGCGAGATCGAAATATTAAATAAACATTAGGGACTTTCCTAAATTCAAGCTGGCTCAATACGTAGTCGGGAAATTTCAAATCAAAACCGAATGCCGCCATTCTCCTACCTTTCTTCTTTTGAATTCCCCAAAACAAAATCCCGAAACTTCGAGTCCATTCCACATTGAAATTCCAAAATTGAAATCCCTTGAAAACTTAAACTTTGAGATTCTTGAAATGAGAACTACTGATTATTATTGAGAGTTTTCTTAAAGTGATTTAAATCATTTAAGATGTAATTAACTATGAGGCTTGCCACTTTATAGAAATTTTAAGAACCGGGTAATATAAACCACAGCAATTTCTTTGTATGAAGCAGAGAACTTGTCAGCTTATAAAATTTATTCGCAGACCAAACGGATATCCTGAATCTTTTAATTTATTTAATATTTATGACAGTATGTTATCCTTAGGGATAGACACACGGTTTGTGGTGTAGTAGAATTGCTCGTTTATATAAACATTCGGATGTGAGATCGAGTTTGATTTCATATCTTAAAATTTTAATTCAAAAATTATTTTTCGAAATAAAAATATTTACTTTTTAAATTATTTATTTAATTCTAAATTAAAAATTAATCGACAATTTAAATGGCGACTCGCTGAAAATAAACACACTCGACTTAAAAATATGTCGTACGATGGCTGTTAAATTTAAAAGTATTTACTTACTAATATAGTATACGAGTAGAATACGTAACTAAGCGAACTAAAATGGCTTCAATGCTTTGATTTAAAGATTTGGAAAAAAGTATCTTTCCCCTTATTTTTAGAAACTTAAGTAAATGATGAATTGAATAGATTTTTTAATTGTATTGTGACAAAATAGGAGCATTCGTAATTATTTACCCTTTGGTCCAGATTGCAAATAACATTGGCTGATCATATGTGATTAACGAATGTAACGGTTAATTTTGGGCGGATCTTTGTTGCCAACAGGCTCGTTAAACGCCTGCTGAAATTTCCAACATACATAGCAGCTCTCAGGCTGTGGGGAACAAATTGAATATTTTGATACATCACACTAAAATGTCAATTACGTCCGATAAATAATATTTCCCTATTTATTGCACCCTCTTCCAAAGGCTTTTGACACCACTGAATATTGGATGTAATCTTTAATATAGTTGATAATTCAACATATTTTAACAGAAATTGATGGCCAGATTGAAAGTAAATTAAGTTTTAAGTAAATGATTGTCACAATTTATTTTAATATATTAGGTACTAACATTTAATTTCATCGATTCACATAATTTAATAAACAAGAAGAAGCCCAAAAGAAAACTACAGAATGTGGGTATTAAACAAAGCATGGATTTCATTTAAAGTTAACAACAATAAACAAAGATGCCTTATCTCCCGATTTCCTCCCCCAATAGACTCATGAAGTTCCTTTGACTTTTCCTTCTAGTACAGCACTCTTCTTAACTCACTACTTACACAACACCTCAAACTAAAACTTGACTTAGACTCGAAACTCACTAATTACACTCTAAAACTCTTAAAATAGACACCAGTAGACATATAGGCTGCAGTAGACACTGAAGACATTTCATTGCGGTAGAGACGAGTCTGAGGGGTGCCCAAGCACCTCTTCAAAAAGTGTCCAGGTTCGATGTATCTGGCATTTTGAAGACAGTCTCGCAGTCGGTGAGAAACGACCTCACCGTCGGTGGGGCTTACGGGAAAGTCTCCAAACCGCGCGATCTCGATCTCGGTGAGAGTGATTAAATCCTTAAAAATTCTCCTCATGATGCAAAGCGAGTCGGCGAAGCTCTGATCTCGCCGTCGGCGACTTAGTTCATTTTGCATGATTTCTTCCTTTTGATCCAAATTCGCTCCATTTTATGCTTTTGCTTCCATCACTTATAAATCTTCATTCCTGCGATAAAATAAAGAAAATACCTTTCTTTAAAGTGCAATTTCATAAAAAATTGGTATGAATTTCTTAATATATTTTCCTGTGATCAGATTTTCATTTCGAACTTAGTTTACTTTTCGAATTGGTAATTGGATTGTTAAAATATGTTGTGGAACATTAACTCTGAAAGGATTTAATGTCTTACAACAACAATGAAGAACCCATTCGAGGGTAGGTGATGAATTGTGTAGTTCATGGGAATTGAGTGTAAATAAATAGGGAAATGTGTTTTGATGGACGTCAAATTGGAGGTTTCAGGTTGAGAGATTGAGATCCCCATTTGTTCCTAAGATTAGTAACTAAACTTGAAGGTTAACCTTTAGTTTAAGGGTGATGGGAACTCCCGCATTAGTGACGTAGATATAAAACCCCAACGCTAGATTTAGTAACTAAACTTAGGATATGTTAATGATCTTTTCTTGCGTAGAAGAGAGGATACTCTTTTTAAGGGTAAAGAATCTATTTTGCTCCTATTTGGCACAATAACATTGATAATCATTCCATATCATCCACACATCATATTCTCTTTGCAAGAGGAAAGATACTTTTCTATTATATATTAAAACCTTTTTAAATATATAGTTTAGTGTGTGTACGATAGTTAATTATGTTTTAAAGATATAGAAGTAATTGTAGTTTCTTAATTGTTACTATTTTCTGCATCTTGGTAGTAGAAGTAAACATTAAACTTTAATCGCAATTTGAGTATTGGAATTTAGTATTAGATTATCAATAGTGAGATTCTCCCATTCCTATGGGTTCGATAAAAGGAACTCCATTAGAGCCCTGTATTACTTGATACAATACGTATGCTTGCGTTGAATGATTGGACTTCAAAATTATTATAAATATATATAAATTTGAGTGCATAAGTTCTTGCAATATTAAAATTTTACTCAAGTTTTTGGCGTCGTTGCCGTGGAAGGAAGGAATCGAAGGAATCGAAGGAAAGAATTGAATGAAGGAATTGAAGAAAGAAAGTATAAACATTATCTATTGATAATATAGTAATGAAAAACCTGTACTTTATTTTGTGTAATTATGTTTTAGTTTACTATTTAAAGTATTTGTGTGATTTTATATGCGTCATAATGGATATATAGGTTTAGTACCTTATGATTCAGAGTTAGAGCGTACTGTTAGAAAAATTAGAAAACAACAAAAACAAACTGAAAATCCTTATGAAATGAAAAATAATCAAGATAATCAGAGAAATGATATTGGAAATTTACTAAACCACTTAAGAGATTATGTTAACTTGACAACGAGATGAAATTCATATAACTATTTAAAATCCTTTTGTTCTTTGTAATTCATTTGAAATTAAACTTGCTATTATCAGAATGGTACAAAATAATTAATTTGGAGAAACCACACCAATGAGGATACGAATTCCATTTCAGTAAGTTTTAAGAAGCTGTGTGCCTACTTTTAAGTATGACGTTGTATCGAGTGATCTTGTCAGACATAGACTTTTTCCTTTCTCATTAAAAGGGATAAATTTAAGGCGTGGTTAAATTCGTTGCTTTTAAGATATTTATTAGAACTTGAAAATTGTTTCAAAAGTTTCTATCGAAATATTTTCCATATCGAAACTGTAATCTAAGAAATGATATCATCTTTTGAATGATTTGAAGGGAAATCAATATATGAAGCTTGGTAGAGATTTAAAGATCTTCTTAGGAAGTTCCCACATCATGCTTTGCAGTTGGTTAATAATTCAAACATTTTATAATAGATTAGTGGGATCATTGAGATCAAGTATAGATGCTGCTACTGGTTGATCGTTAATGTCAAAACCTTTTGATGAAGAATACGCATTAATTGAAGAAATCGCTAGTATGAACGGGTAAATCTTAAAATAGTAGCTAGTGTTCATGATTCAGATATGATAACTATGATATTTTCTCAAATTGTAGCCCTTTCCAAGAAAGTAGATCAAAATGGAATGAATTCTTCTCAACCACCCCAAGTGTTAGAGGAAAATTCATTTGGATAGATAATATAATCTCAAACACCTTATGAGACGTTGAGTGATATTAATAGATCTAATAATCCTTATTGAGTTATTATAATCTGGTTGGAAGAATCACGAAACTTTAGTGGAATAATAACAGTATCGATGTTAACCCGCATTGGGGGAACGGTTACATACATCGATTTGGAAATTCGAACAATCGAAATACTAATTTTAGACCATCTTATCCTCCCAGATTTAATAGTTCACTGTAATTTAAGGATAAGAAGTTATCTACTGAAGAAATGATTCTAAATATGGGAAACCAATTACAAGCTCAAGGTGTTACGATGAAAAATATTGAAAATCAATTGGGTCGTATTTTCACTAAACTTAATAATAGACCTTACGGAATGCTTCCAGTGTCTTGAGATCAATCTAAAGATCAAATGGCAAACTTAAAGCCCCATTCGATTAAGGAGTGGAAAGGAATTGGGAAATAAGTCTGAAAGTTGAAATAGAAAAGGAGAAGGTGAATATTGAAAAGATTCGAAACAAGATTTATCTAGACTTAGATTATCCTCTTGAACGAATGAAATTAATGTTGAAAAATCACGCCTCGGCTATAAAGATTGAGCAACAAAACGGGGATAACATATTTGGAAATTTTTTTGAGATCCTTAAGAAATTAACTATAATTATTCCTTTTGTTAAAGCATTAGAATAGATGCTTGATTATGCTAAGTTTATGAAGGAAATTTTAAAAAAGAAAATAAATTTTATAGATCATGAAACTGTTGCACTCAATGAAGAGTGTAGTACAATTATTCGAAAGAAAACTTCCTGAAAAACCCAAAGATCTACAGTAGTTTCACTATCTTGTGTGCTATAGGAGAAAATTTTTGGAAGAGTCTTATGTGATACGAAGTAAATATTAATCTTATGCCTTTATCGACTTTCAAAAGGTTGAGAATAGGAGAAAGTCCTCCTACATCTGTGACTCTTACGGTGGCCGATCGTTCCATTACTTACCCTAAAGGAGTAGTGGAAGATGTGTTAATGAAAATGGATAATTTATCTTTCTGACAGATTTTATTGTACTTGATTCGGAGGAAGATAAAGAAATTCCAATCATTTTAGGAAGACCATTCCTTACTGTTTTGGAAGAGCGAGTGATTGATGTTGAAAAAGGAAAATTAACTATGAGAGTTAATGATCAAGCGGTGGCCTTTAACATTTTAAAATCTATGAAGTATCCCTCAATGAAAAAAGATAATGAATGTTTTAGGATGGAGGTCTGTGAGTATTTGAGAAACAATCATTTAGAAAATATGTTTGAAAAAGAAGTGGAGTATGAAAATATGTTTAAAGTGAAAATGAAGAAAATTCGAGATAACAAGAAGAATGAAGATTTGGAATATGTTCAGGAGAGATTTGAAGTATTAGACAATATGGAAGGTAGAAATAAAAGCTTAATTCCATCAATAATAAAACCTCCTGAACTTAAGATGAAAATTCTACCTAATCATTTGAAGTATATGTTTTTAGCCGAATCATCTACCTTGCCGGTTATTTGTATCTTCGGAGTTAAATGATTATCAGAACGAAGTTGTGAAATTTAAAAAGATACAAGAAAGCTTTTGGATGGACTTTAGCAGAGATATTAAAGGAATCGGTCCTTCTATTTGTATGCTAGAATTTTATTGATGAAAACATAATCCGAGAGTTGATCTGAGAGGAGATTAAATCCGATAATGAAAAGTAGTTAAGAAGGAAATTTCAATGGTGGATCAAGAATTATTTATCATTTAGGATAGTGCTGGTGAGTCCCGATACATTGTGCTGAAAAATGGAGGAGAGACTATTAAAGTGAATGAATATAATGAAAATTAAACCTCTAAGAAAAATTAATGAATGAGCGAATTCTCTTGATAGCAGGAAATTAAATGCATACCCAAAAGATCACTCTCACTCTCTTCACTTTTCTCGATCAAATGCGGATAGACTTGTTGGACATAAGTACTACAGATTTTGGATGGATATCTTGGTTACCATCAAATACCTATTACTTTCTTGAGGATCAAGAAAAGAAAACATTTACTAGCCCTTACGGAACCTTTGCTTTTCGAAGAATGCCTTTTGGAATGTGCTAATGTATATGACATTTCGGAGATGTATGATGTCTATCTTGGTAGTATGATAGATAATGGAATAGAAGTTTTCAAGGAAGATTTCTCTGTGTCCAGGACTTCATTTAAATCTGTAGAAAACTTAGCAAAAGTTTGGAGCTTTGTGAGAAAACAAATTTGGATTCGAGTTTGAAATGTTAATTTATGGTTGCATGAGAATTGTGCTTGGGCATAAAATTTATGACATGGTATAGTCGACCCTGCTAGAATTAGGGTGATTGAGAGATTGTGACCACCCTCTTTTGTGAGGGTGAGAAGTTTCTTGGACACCACAAAGTTTTTATAGAATATATTAAAGATTTATTAAAAATTATAAACCTATTTACTGACTTTTAGAAAATGATAGAAAGTTTGATTTTAATGATGAATGTTTAAATGCTTTGAATTATTAAAAGAGAAATTAATCCTTTGCACCTATAATTGTTTCACCAGAATTGGAGAAACTTTTGATCTATGTGTGATGGTATTGATTATGCGATTGGAGTAGCATTGTGCAAAACGATAAAAGTTTTTCAAAGTCATTCTTATGCTAGTAAAACTCTTAATGAAGCTGAAATTAATTATACCACTACAGAAAGAGAGTTATTAGCTATAGTATTTGCTTTTGAAAAGTTTAGAACTTATTTAATTGGAGCTAAAGTATTGTGCATACAGACCATTCAAGCAATAAATATTTAATGCAAAAGAAGGATGTGAAACCAAGATTAACTAGATGGATACTTCTTCTGCAAGAATTTCATTTTATGATAGTTGATAGGAAGGGATCTGATAACTAAATAGCTGATCATTTGTTGAGATTAGAGTATGATAAATTATTTGAGTTTGAGAAAGAAGTTACAAAAACTTTCTCTGATGAACAACTTTATCTTATTTTGGAAAAAATTTGCATTTGGTATGCTCATATTGTGAATTATTTTTTAAGTGATATTGTACCACCTGATTTAACTAGGAAACAATAAAGTTTAAATATGATGCAAAATCTTATTATTAGGATGAGCCACATTTATATAAACGGTGTAATGATCTTATTATTAAGAGATATTATTTTTGCAAAAAAAAAACAAATTTAATTATTCAACGATGTCATGATTCTTAATTTGGAGGTCATTTTTGAATTGTTGATAAAACTACTTTTTAGATTTTACGATACGGATTTTATTAGGTGATCCACTTTAAAAATACCCATTTTTATGCCTTATTTATAATTCGATTCTTAAGGATATTATGCTTTAATAGAGAAAGGTATTTTATGTTTTTGATGTAGGTGATAAAAGAGTTCAGAAGGGGAAAAAGAAGCAAAAATGTGCGAAATGGAGCTAAAAGAGCAAAGTTGTCAAAATGTGGCTTGCACCTAAGTGCCGAATCAAGCCTTTAAGCACACCGATTCGATACAGACGCAGTTCAAGATTTTTGACATTTTTGGGCAGTTATTTTGATGGTTTTATGCAGTTATTTAAGCTTTTAAAAGACTAGAAGTTACACACAATATATATGACATGTGATGGTAAATAGATGTAGGAAAACGATTTTAATCGCGAAAGTCAGAGCCCGAAAGTGAAGAAGGTGAGAAAGACTGTCGTAGGAGTTCGGCGCTTAGGCGCCAGTCCGTGCGAGTGCAGCAGTTACCTTCTGAAGATTACATTGTATTTGGATGAATTTTGATGAGGTGCCTTGTGACACGAATTCGAATTCGGAGGTCTTTAAATAGGAGCCCATTACATGGGGAAAATCACCCCTTTCACCTAGTTGTAGCATCCTTTTTTCCACAGAAGCACTATACAATAATTTTAGGAAGCCACCTTCTTTATTGAGCTGGTAGTTTATTTTAGTTTTGAGTGTTAATTGTAAGATTACTAAGTTGTTGATGTTGAAGTCTTTCATCATTGCATTGAAGTCGATAGGGTAGTATGGATCACTTGAGAAGGAACTTTCGAGATAAGTATTCGATACTTGGTTGAGAAGTTTTATAAATATGTTTCTTTATTATTAGTTATTGTTACAGTAGTTAGTTTTTTTTCTCCTTTCAACTATGAAAAGATAATAAGATTATTAAACTTTGTTGGAGAATTTAACTTAAAATGCTTATAAAAATTTTGATGATATTAATACTTGATCTTAGTTTACTTTTTAAATTCTCCATTAAAATTGTTAAAACCTATTGAAGAATTTTGAAATGCTATCAGTAGATGAGTTAACCTTGTAAGTAAAGATATTACGTAGATCACTTAGGTAGTCAAAGGCATGTGGGTTATTCGGAATTGAAATGCGAATAAATAGGAATATATGATTTATTGGCCACATAATTAATTAGTTTTTATAGTGACATACTAAATTCTAATAATTTGATATATAGAAAGAGAACGGAGTCAGTAGGGCCGACCATAGCCACCCTTGGACATACAGCTAGTGTGAGCACAGATTAACCCCATTCTCTTAATAAAACATCACGGCGATCTATAGATTAACCGATGTTCTTTACACAGACCAAAGGGTAAAGAATAGGATTGCTTCTATTTGGAACAATACCATAATCAAAATTCTCTAACAAATGATAATTATTCTAAAATATCTTGGATTAGTTGAAAAGGAGAAAGTTGTTTTATTTATATCTGCATTAATCATTATTTTATTATTGCTTACAATTAGTATAAATTTCATTAAATTTAAAATCTAAACTTTGAAAAGAAATAAAATAATAATTACTTTTAATTTGAAAAATTCTAAAAATATTACTTATTATTCTAAAAATCTTTCTTATGGGATCGATAACCGGGACTCCATGACCTGTGTTAACGATACGATATATATACTTGCGTTTGAAATTGTGAGTTTCTGAATTATAAAAATCTAAATATAAATTTGTAAAATTTCTTATAAGTAAAAAATGCATCAAGTTTTTGGCGTCGTTGCCAGTTATTAAACTTCCTAGCAGTGGAATCAAAATCTAGCATTTAAAAGTATAAAACTTAGGTTAATTTTGAGTCGCATATCGAAGTTTTAGCGCGCGTTCTTTGGGGAAGAGAGAAGGAAAATAAGTAAAGAAAGTTAAAAAGACATTTTTAAATTAAATATAATTTATAGACTTTTATTTCTTTTAAAATATAAAACATAAAAAGCATAAAATATATATAAATTAAAAATACCAAAAAAGATTTTAATTTTAAGCGTAGTTGTTTGGATCGAAGGATTATTACCTTTTGATTCTTAATTAGAAAGAATAGTTAAAAGAATTAGAAATGGAGAACGAGATAAAAAAATTAAAAAATATCAGGAAATGGCCAACTTACAAAACAATAATCAAAACGATAGAAATTAATGATCAAAATGTTTATAAACATGCAAGGGATTATGTAAACCTACCAATTTGATGAACATCGTAGTATTAGTATTGGCTTGTCAGTGTTGTAGATGCTAATTCTTTTGAACTTAAACCTTATTATTCGAATGGTTTAAAATTATCAATTTGGAGGAACACACAATGAGGATCAAATTTACACCTTGCCTAGTTTCTTAGAACTTTGTTCTACCTTTAAATAAAATAATGTTTCTGATGATCCTATTAGTCTTAGACTCTTTCTTTTTTCCTTAAAAGATAATGCAATCTATTAAAACATGGGCACATATGGCACAAAAATTCCTTGCTAAATATTTTCCTCCTTAAAGCGCTAAATTAAGCTGATATAACTTCATTTACACAATTTGATGGAGAAACAATTTATGAATTTTTGGAAAGATTTAAAGAACTATTAAGAAAATGTCCTCATCATGCTTTGCAGGTGGTTAATATTTTGAAACATTTTATAATGGACTTATTAGATCATAGATCCATTATTGATGTTTCTTGTGTTAGTGGTTCTTTAATGGCTAACATTTGAAGAAACTTATACTTTAATGGAAGAAATGGCTAATAATAGTTTTCAATGGCCTTCTGAAAGGGTTAATTCTAAAAGAATGGTAAGTATTCAAGATAATGAATACTTTTCTATTTTAGCTTCACAAGTGGCTGTGATATCAAAGAAATTAGATATTTTACTATTAATATATTGCATATAGAAATGATAATTACGTAAATACTGAAGATTCTCAAGCAATGGAAACTTTGAAAGGCATTGCTTCAGTAAAACTAATAATACTTATTCGGTATTATAATCCTTGTTGGAAAAATCATCCTAATTTTAATTGGAATAATGGACATCAAAAATGGAGTAATAATCAAGTTAATCCCAATTAGAACAGTTAAGGAAATTCAAACATTAGACCAACATACCCTCCCAGTGTTAATAATCAGCAGAAAAAGTTGTCTATAGAAGAATTGATCTCTATTGCGTGTCTGACTACAAAGTCGGAACATTGTTATTTGTAATATTGAGAATCGAGATTGGTCAAATTATTAAATAGACCTCAAGGAACACTACATAGCAATGTAAAATTAATCCTAAGCGGGAAAAAGAACATAAACAAGCAAAACCTGTACAACTTAGAAGTGGAATGGAATTAAAAGAGAAAAATCAGAATGAATTTGAAAAAAAGAGAGAGGTAGAAGAAATTTAAAAACCTAAAAATACTCTTTCTTCAAGTAAAGATCAGAGTGTAATTCCTATTGAAGTGGAAGTTGAAAGACCACCACCATCATTTCCTCAAAGATTTAAACAGCAGAAGCTTGACCATCAATTTTCTATGTTCTTTGAGATTTTTAAGCTGCATCAACATTCCTTTTGCTGAAGCTTTGGAACAAATGCTAAGCTATACAAAATTTATGAAGGATATTTTAAGCAAGAAAAGAAATTTGAAGCTTATGAAACTGTTGCATTAAGTGAACAATGTAGAGCAATAATTCGGAAGAATTACGTAGTAAGATACGGAAGTTTATTTATCACAAAAAATGTCTTTATTGGAGAAAAATTTTGTGGAAAAGCCTAATGTGATTTTGGAGCAAGTAATCTCATGACATTTTCAATCTTTTGAAGGTTAGATTTAGGAGAGGTTTCTCCCACCACGTAACCCTTGATTAGTTGATCGTCCCCATCACTTATCTAAAGGTTAAAGAGGATGTTCTTGTTAAGGTAGGTAAATTTATCTTTCCTGTGGATTTTATTGTGTTAAATATGGAAGAAGATAAAGAAATACCTATTATTCTAGGGAGTCATTTTCTAGCTACCTGAGGTGCTATGATTGACGTGCAAAAAAGAGAATTAACAATGAGAGTTAATGATCAAGAGATAACATTTAATTTTACGAAATCGTGGAGCCAATACGGTAAAGAAAAATCTTACATCGAATGGATATTTTTGAAAAACATTATCAAAAGAGAAAATGTAAGGTCATTTGTGAAGATAAACATGATGAATTTGTGATTCATAATGAGTCATTAACTAAAGAGATTGAAAAACTTAAATGATGAAAATTTATCTTAAGAAACTCATTATATTCATGAAAACTGAGAAATTATAGACACAACTAAAAATTATATACTTTTACACTCAATTGAAAAAGCCCCTGAAATAGAATTAAAATGTTACCTGCACATTTAAAGTATGCATTTCATGGAAATTCATTAACTTTAACAGTAATTATATCTTCAAAATTGAGTAAAGATCAAGAAGAAAAGTTAATAGGAGCTTTTGGGTGGACTAATGCAAATATAAAAGGAATAAGCCCTTCAATCTGTATGCATAGGATTTTAATAAATGAAAATTGTAAATCCACTATTGAACCTCAAAGAATATTAAACCCAATTATGAAAGAGGTTGTAAAGAAATAGATTTTGAAATGGTTAGATGTTGGAATTATTTATCCTATTTCGGATAGCTAATGGGTGAGTCCTATTCATTGTGTTCCAAAGAAAGGAGGTGTATTTGTCATTATTAATGAAAAAATGAATTAATCCCAACAAGACATGTTACTGGATGACGAATTTGCATTGATTATCAAAAATTAAATAATGCCACTAGAAAGGATCATTTTCCTTTACCTTTCATGGATCAGAATGTGGATAAATTAGCTAGACACTCATGTTGTTTTACGGATGGATATTCTAGTTATCATCAAATACATGTTGCTCTGAGGACGAGAAAATAACATTTACAAGTCCTTATGGAACATTTGCCTTTAGAAGAATGTCTTTAGTTTATGCGATGCACGCATACCTTTCAGATGAATGATGTCAATGATACGTGATTTTAATTGATAAAGGAAACAAAGTATTTATGGACAATTTTTCAGCTTTTGGAACTTCTTTTGAATCTTGGTTGAAAAATATAACGAAAGTTTTCAAGAGAAGTGAAGACACAAATTTAGTTCTAAACTAGGAAAAATATTAATTTATGGTCACAAAAGGAATTGTACTTGGACATAAAATTTCACAAATAGGGATGGAAGTTGATCAGACAAAAGTGATAATTATTACTGAACTTCAACAAACTACTACCGTTACTGATGTGAAGATTTTCTAGGTCATCTTCCCTTGGATTTTAGGAGATATATAAAGGATTTTTTTTTAAAATTCTTTAAACCTTTTTGACATTTATTGGAAAAAAACTAAATTCAAATTCAATGAAAATTGTCGAAATGCGTTCAATATTTAAAAAGAAAAATTAATCAACGCACCGATTATTACGCTGCACTGATTGGAGTAAACCTTTTGAATTAATGTTTGATGCGAGTGATTACGCGGTGGAGGCTACGTATTGGGACAAAAATATAAGAAAATTTTCAAGGTTATATACTATGCTAGCAAAACACTAAATGAAACTCAAATAAATTACACTACTACTGAAAACGAGCATTTAGCAATAGTATATGTCTTTGATAAATTTTGACCATATCTTCTTGAAACGAAATGTATCGCACATACTGATCATTCTGCTATTAATTATTTTATATCTAAAAAGGATGCTAAACCTAGATTGATCAGATGAGTTTTACTTTTACAAGAATTTGATTTTCAGATTGTGAACAGAAAAGGAACTGACAACCAAATTGTTGATCATTTATCGAAAATAAAAAATAATAAGAAGATTTATAGGAAAATATAAATGAGAAATTACACGATGAGCAACTATATGTCATTGAGGAATACAAATGCCTTGGTATGCGAGATATAGTTAACTATTTAGTTAGCAATATTTTACCATATGGGTTGAAAAACAAATATATTAAGAAATTCAAGAATGATTGTAAATCGTATATTTGGGAAAATGTCATTAATTGAAAATAGGAAGAGATTAATGATTGAAAGATGTGTCCCTTATGAAGAAACTTTTGTAATTATTAAAAATGTCACGATTCGAATTTGGAGGGAAACTTTGGAGTGGATAAAGCGCATTTAAAATTTTAAAATTCTAGATTTATTGACGATATTATTCAAAGATGTTGGGTTGGACATTATGTGAAAACTTTTGATCGATGTTAAAGAACGGGAATATATCTAGAAAAGATGAAATGCCTCTAAACTTTATATTAGAAATTGAAATTTTTGATGTATGGGAATTAGACTTTATGGGACCTTTCGTACCATCATACGGAAAGATTTATATTTTATTAGCAGTTGATTATATTTTAAGAAGTGGATTGAAGTTGTGACTTTCTGCTTGTGATATCAAAGTGTTTCAAATTTTTAAAGAAGATGGTTACACAGATCTGGAATACTTGAGGTAATTATCACGGATGGGGGAAGTCATTTCAGAAATATAAGAATTCAATCATTCTTGGACAAATTCGAGGATTAAACATAAAATTGCGAGCGCATCGTACTCGAACAAGTTGAATGGCTGAAGTATCAGCAGAGAAATTTAAAGAATATTAGAGAAGACTTTTAATCTAAAAAGGCGAAAATTTGAAATTTTGATAGACTCGATTCTGCATTATGGGCTTATAGAACAGCTTATAAGACACCTATCTGAATGTCACTTTATCGATTTGTTTATGGTAAATAATGCTAAACTTACTTGTTGAGCGGAACATATAGCTTGCGAGGCGATAAAGGAGTTCAATTACAATTTGAATGCTGCAAGAGAGAAACGATTATTACAATTCGAATGAAATGGAAGAGATAGAATGACTCGTATGAGAACGCAAAGATTTATAAAGGAAGAATGAAGAAATTGCATGACAAAAAGATTTGAGGAAAATGATTGAGCACGGACGAAAAGTGTTATTATTTAATTCTCGTTTAAAACTTTTTTACGGGAAAATTACGATCTAAATGGATGGGACCATTTATAATTCAGAAAGTGTACCCTTATGGAGCTTTGAATAATAAAGATCTGGCGGAAAAATATTTAAAGTTAACGGATTAAGGCGGCTTTAATATGGGTGAAACGAAACGAATTCTGAGAGGCTTACGAAGCGAGTCTACCCCGATTAATTGATTAATTAGGTCGGGCTGACGACGTTAAACCAAGCGCATTGTGGGAGGCAACCCATTTATTATCAATGTGATTGTTTGTGATTTGAATTTATCTTAATCGAGTTTGTATGTGGATCATACCTTTTATTAGACCTATTTTGAAGACTGAAACTTTGTAAATTTGACGATAGGTGAATTGGAGTCGATCAAGGTTCCGGCGCCTACGCGCCAGAATTACCTGTGCGTATTGATGATCCGGCGCCTAGGAGCCAGATTTTGGAGCCTACGCGCAACGGTTATAGGTCGTGTAAAAACTAAAATTCTTTAGTATTTCAGACGAAATTTTCGTATATATTGACCTACCTTTGTCTCCAATCACATATAAACCTTAATTTCAACCTGAGTAATTTATTTTGGAGGAGTTAAGAGGAGTTTGGAAGCAATGGATAGAAGAAATCATGGAAATGTGGTAAGAGAAAAATCTCCCAAAGATCCTCAACCTTATTTTAATGGTTTTATTGCAGTTAGTATGAAGAGATTGTTTAGTCATTTGGAAAAGATTGAAGTGAACTTCAAAGTAATAGGAATCATTTATATGAAATGTATCATCAAATTGAACACATGGAATGGCAAACGAAACTTCAATTTGAATATATGGCAGCCTATCATGATGCTAAAGTAGCAATGTATGCGAAGAACAAGTCGATCGATGAAAAGATGGCTTTGGAATTTCAAAGGGCGTTAGTTTTCTATCTCGGCAGTCCTAGCGAACTTCATTGCGAAAGAGATGGAAATTAAAGATCGGTGGTGAATAGATCTATTATGTGTTCTAGGTGTGATTGAGTCAACTTCTAGTGTGTCGATTATCTAATTAGCGTCTTTGCCTAATTGTTCAATGTGTGTTGTTGGATTGGGAATTTGCTTTAAATTTATGTTGTTTGTGTTATTTATAAAATGATGAACCTTGTTATAGTCTTGTTAAGGAATTCATTGAGTTTGGAATGAAAATTATGAATTAGAATTGAAAAGTTTAGTTAAATTTTGTGTTTGAAATATGGATCTTAGTTATCATTTTAAATTGACTGTGGAAATGTTTGAAGGATATAAATTGGATTAATACTCTCATAAGAGTAATTAGGAGCCGAATTTGATAAGTTCTTACGGAAAATATAAAATTTAAATCAAATTTTTTGAATCGTGAGTTTGGCACCTAGGTGCTAGAATTCGGCGTCTAGGCGCCAGTTCGGCTTGAATCTGAAACTTCATCTTCTTAAACACTCCCACGCCATTTTTACGCACAGCTTCCATCCTCTTGGTTTTAGAAAAGAGGCCACAGAGATCCATTTGAGGATAGATTTTTAGAAGTTTTTGAGCTTGAAATCACTTTCCCGGTTTCTTCATCCTAAGGTCAAATCTACATTCTAAACCAATTATTTTTATTTTCATGGATTTTGCTCACATTGAAGAAAACTGAAATTTTGAGAAAAATTTGATTTTCAGAGTTAAATCCATGGATTTTTAAGCTCTTTCTTGTTTGAAAAGCTTAAATTAGTATATTTTGTTTAATCCTATGAATTTTAGAGTTAAATCCATGGATTTTTTTGTGCTTTTATTTCACGTTTAGATGGCACCCAAATCTAAGCGGGGAAAGGAACGAAAAAATTTTGATCGTAGCGAAAATTTGTCGGCTATGTTGCATATTTCCGGTCTCGTGATTTTTACGACTCGGAATTTTATCTCGGAAAGTAGTTTTTACAATCTGGGATGAGGAATTGAGGAGACAATCGTTGCACTCAACTGGCAACGATTCTGCAATTTTTCTTCTTTTGCTGTTATCCCTGTGGTTAGGGAATTTTATGCAGTTCATAGGACTCTTTGGCCTTAGGAGCATACAGGTGGCACAGTGGTGAGGGCTGACTTACACATACACTACACTTATCGAGTACACTTTCACACACATCCTAGAACCACACCCATACCTAACTTGATCTACGACTCATGAAGGTGATCCACATGGATGGTCGCCAACCCACAAGCCCTTGGGTAAGAGGGTTGGAGCAACGTAGTGGATACCAGGTAGGTCCTTCATGGCTCGTATGTGGGCTTGATGGCTTCAAAGACTCGAAGCCAAAATGATTTTTATTCCACCCACATTTACCTAATCTTCAATTTTCCAAATTTTTGATTTTCCGAATTTTCAATTTTCCAAATTTTCAATTTTCCAAATTTTCAATTTTTGACACAGGGACCCTACGCCCTCTAAACTGCCAAAAACCCTTGAAGCTTGCCCAAAAATTTGCAAAATCACCTAAATTACCCAAAATTCCCCAAAATCATTCCTAAATATTTCCATTACCCAAATTGATCATTCATAGCCAAAAATACCAAAATTCAATACCTCCCAATACCCTCCGAATACCAAAATACCCCTCTTGACCCAAAAAATCCAAAAATTCGAAAAATTCCTAGAAAAATTCCAAAAAATCCCAAAGGAAATATTTCCAATTTCATTTTGTTCAACTACACCATGGGCTAATTTTGTCAATTTACCACACTTTTGTCAAAACCCACAATTTGACCCATTTTAACCCAGAAGTGAACCACAGTATCGAGCCAAACCTAGCCAATTGACCCAAATTCTGGTCCAATTCAATTCTAAACTTCAATTCAACATTCTGACACCAATCTAGACCAAATACAAGTCCAATTTGATTGACATTTGAATCCAATTTCACTTTTGGCCTTAAAGCGATTTGGACCCATGACCCCAGACCTAACTATAAGCTCGCCCAATTGACTCAATTAACCCCAAATCTTTCAACCTTCCTTAACATCCACTAAAAAAAAAAACCTTAACATGATTTGCCAAAAATTTGGACCCAAACCCCACTCAAATCCAACCAAAAGCTAAAAGGCCCAATTTTGACCTAAGCCAACTTCAACCCCGAATAAGCTAGAACTGAAATCAAACCAACCAAAACCAAACATACTGAAACACTCCATAAACATTTCCCAAAAATTTATTTTACATCGATTTCAACCTAACCCAACGTGTGATTAGCCTAATTTGACCTACATTGGCCCATTCACCAAAAGCCGCATTCGACGAATTCAAGAGCCCAAATCATTCCAAACTCATTGCGGAAATCACTCATGACACATCCGCTTGAGCTAAACCCGACATTTTTTAGCTCGTCATTACAAAATTTGTCATAAATCATTTTTTAATAGCGCTTCATGAAAGCATGCAAAAGCCGAATTGTCTTCAAGCCGTATGACATATTCTTCATCATACCTCGGTAAATCGATCACAAGTTTAAAAACTCATCATAGTAATTCCGTAGTAAGCCCCATACAAATTCCCATCAAAATACGAAATTTTCTTAAACCCATTTCCATGAAATTATTTAACTTTTAGCTTAAAAGATGAGCCATGAAGCCATGCATGAGCCACATGGGAGAACACACAGTACATGGAATCTCTACTCACCTCACCATACCCAGATGGCAAGAGGAGGAGGCCCTTTACATATTCTCTTAAGAGTGATTAACCACTTATGACTCCACTAAACCATGCTTAAACTTAATTGTACTTGGATTGTGACATGACGCTGTCAAAGGCGATCATCACTTTCTCTTACGCTGGCTCAAGCCTTGGGTGGTGCACCTGGCGGAAATGGATGGGTTGATCAATTTGAGCAAAATGAGCCCTCTCCCATTCCATTCTAATCCGAAGCCTTTTACACATGACGTTTGCCGATTACTGCCTAAACCCCGGCCACGACGCTTTGAGCATGATGGTGGCCGGGTGCACGGCCGGCCGGCCACCGGGTCGCCGAAAAACACCACACCGAGAGCTCACATGTGAGCCGGCTTTGGAATTCCACCTTGCTGAGTTGTCCCATGCCCCGATGGCCACCATGAGCTGTTCTTCCCATGACGAGAGCAGTTGATCCCGGCCTGGCCATCCTGTGAGGCTCTCCGACCACCCCCTCACATTTAAACCAGAGCCCCTCGCGGCCATGGAAAGGGGTGCCGCAAACCTTGCAGAAACTACGCAAGAATTGTTTAAACCTACTCCATACTTAAAGCGAGTTGATCCCCGAGTGTCAATTTGCCCTAATCCCAACGACGAATCAATTTCTCGAAATTTGAAATTTCACCCCGAAGCAGGGACAACACTGCGCGGTCGGCCGTCGCCAGGTGGTAGTCCTGCACTTCCTTGTGGACCGAAGGGAGAAGTTTCACACTGAAAGCCCCATCTCCAGGCCACCCGAGTTGCTCCGGGCTCAAGCTTGTGATCGGCTGGTCACTTTCATAGGCAATTCCAGGACCGGAGACTTCATCTGGAGCTTGTTGGGATCCGTCGAGGTGACACACTGACCCTCGAATCGAAGCTACACTTCTCTGAGCAATTGTAACCTCACTCTTCTTCCCGAGCTTGAACATTTTTCCATTTTTATTGAGTCAATTTCATGCCACATAAACCGTATGGATGTGTTCGTCTTCTCGGGAACGAATCCGCCAAAGCATAAGAACGTTGATTTGGTCGAATATCGAGTGAGATCTTAGGCCTAGAAGACGGACGGCTCTCGGGTGAGGACGCTTGGGGACGATGAACGGATGCCGTTCATTTAATACACGCGCGGACGGACGAGAATCTCGCGGATGAGGAGACGAACGATACGACGGGCCCCGGTGCGAGTAGGATGGCGGCATCAAATCAGAGAGCGCAGCGCGGCGTTTCGGAGGCTGCCCGAGGGTTGACGCAGCGCCGCGTGGATAAATAGAAAATTGGGGTATTTTCTAATTTATTTAATTCCTAAACTTGAAAAATCCATAACTTTTGTGTAGAAAAATCGGGGGAAAAATAAAATAAAAATCTGCTCTTCCTTTCCGGTGAACGAGAGGAGAATAATGTGGAAAAGAAATCATTTAATTTCATCGAAGTATTTTATTTTAATGATTTATTTACTCTCTACGTGTTTAATTCTCCATGCATATAGGAAATTCACCATGGCATGAGACCGTAGGGCTTTTGAAGCCTGCGGAATTTGAACATTCACTGGTCCTACGAAGTCGGAAGTAATCCTATGAGAAGTTATTGATTTTTCAAATTCATTTTGAGTATTTTAAATCTAATAATTAGCATGTTGTAAGTAAATTCTAGGAAAATTTGGTGATGTCTCTTATGACCGGAGAGGACCTGCTAGGAAAAATAGGTTTTGAAGCCAAATCCAGTTAAAATAACCACTAATTGGCTTAAACACCCAAAATAGGTCCCTAATTAATTAAATTAATCATACATCAAATTGACTTGAAATTAATTCTCCCCTGACCTTTAGGATCAGAAGGAACCCACAATAAAATTTGAAGTCAATTGGACTTGGTTAGCCACATTAAATGGGTTGATTAAGTCATTTAGCGATTTAAACTTTAAAAATTCATAACTTTCAAAATACCTTTCAAAAATTCACCAAATTGGGTTTTGGAGCCTCTCTGATATCAGGGGAATTTAAGAAAATTAAAATTTCAATTTTCTAAAAAAGTTGATTTTTTGATATTATTTTAATATTTTAATAATTAAAAAATAATAAAAATGATAAAAATAATAAAATTCACCAAAATGTCATATTTTGAATTTTCATCACTTGGGAACAAATCTCATATTTTCTTAAGATTATTTAATTGAGATATTAAATTTTAAAGCCCTAAGGTAATTTTAAAATTAAAAAATGTATTTTTTAGCATTTTCATTAAAATAATTTTAATAAATCAAAGAAAATCAGAAAATTGTAAAAATTAATTCTCTGAATTCCTTGATATCAGAGAGATTTTGAAAAAATATAAAGATAATTTTCAACCTTTATTTTATTTTTTAAATTAATTAATACTCCAAAGTTTAAAATAATTATAATAAAAATAATATAATTCAAAAGATCACCAAAATTTGTCCAAGTGGTCCTCTGGTCATTAGGAATATCCCATAATTTTCTTAAGGACAGAAACTTTTCCTTGGTCTTATTATTAAATTTTCCTTGGAAATCCCTGACACTACAAAAATAATTACATAAATAAATTAAATACAGAAAAATCATATTTTCTCCTCTCATGTCTTTATTGACATATGAGTGAAGTCACGTAAAAATTTCGAGTTCATTTAAGCTCGGTTGGTGAGTTGTAATTATTAAGCTTGAAGGCGAAATGGTAATTAAAATTTTAACCCTTAATTAAAACTTTAGGTTTAATAAAATTAACAAGTAAAATATTTGATCTTAATCTGATTTAGGATGATTGAAATTTAAATATTTAAAGGGTAGAAACTATTAAATAATTTAAATAAGTGAAATAAAGTTTAATTAAATAATTGATTAAATTTGGAAGAATAATAAAATTGGAATTATTAAAATAGGGATATTATTAAGGAAGAGATTTATCCTTTCATCTAAGAATCCCTAAATTAATCATCTTAATAATATTTAATTCTAATTAAAATGATAATTCAAATTTAAGTTTTAAAATGTTAAAGGACTTAATCATTAAAATTAGAATTAAAAGTTAAATTATTAAACTCTTTTTTTAAATTTTCAATTAAATTAAAATAAAAATAAAATTAAAGAATAAATTAAATTAAATTGAACAAATTAAATTAAATTGAATTAAATTTAATTAAATTAAATTCATTAAATAAAATTAAATTAAAAAAAATAAATAATTAAATTAAATTAAATTAAACTAAATTAAATTAAATTAAATCATATTAAATTAAATTAAATTAAATTAAATTAAAAAAATAAGATCAAGTTAAAATTAAAATTAATTTAAATTAAATAAGTTAAATAAAAAATTAAAAGTAAATCAAATTAAATAAAATTAAAGTTAAATTAAATTAAAAATGACATACTTTAAGACATGAAGAAATAAATATAAAACGAAACGACATTTATTAAAATTTAAATCGATAACTGAAATTAAAATTAAATCATAAACCATTTGAACACCAATTTGCCCTCGAAAACTTTGGTTATTACCATAACTCCTAAATATGAACGCATTAATGATATATTCACACACTTACCATGGATATTAAAATATGGGATGGCTGATGGGCTCAGCTACAGCAAAACTTAACTAAATGCGGACGATTACTTCACACGATTAATTAAATCCATTTGGACTTAAAGCAATCTATCGGTATTGAAAAGATGTTTAAGATTCTTCTTAAGCACTTCCTCGATATGATAGGATACTTATAAGAACAATTGAACTTAATCTTTCTTTGATGAAGAAAATCGTTCTCGAACCAAAACACGGGGCACAGACGTCATAGGAAATGACTGTTATAGGATTAGGAACTTGAAGTGAAAACCATAACCCTTCCTTAGCTTTACCTAGGAACCATCATTCTGAGTACATCATTTAAAATCAAACAGGATGAGAGAATATCCAGTGTGTATAGCATGGGTACATTATTACATTCACTAATATGCTTCTTTCTTATAGTCAACAACTATTCATGAAAACCACTGCCCAAGATGATATAAAACTGAAACCAAAACTAAATTAAGTCATTGCGAGATAAAATTCACATACAACATTTAAAAACTAAAACGACTCGAGATTTAATCCTGAAACGAGAACACAAAACTACGATTACAACTAAATTAAAACGTCTTTGTTGGATGATCGGGAATACCTCGGATGATGTAACCTACGTGTTGCTAACGGGATTTCCCACGGTCTAAATGAAGTGTGGAGCTCATTTAGTTGAGTTGTAGTGTCGGACTAAGTGAATGGAGTAAAAATAGATGTCGGAAGGATGGGCAATTGGGATCTTAACCGGTGTTGTTATAATCGGCTTTAAGATTTGTTTTAAATAAAACATAAAAAAAAACACTTGGAAGTTAAGATTTTCTACGAAACCCAGCAACTTTACTTAAATGCTGCGATTTATGACTTATGTTAAACATGTACGGCAACGAGGCTCGGAGCATGGTGGGCGGCACGGTATCGTCATCGGCCAAAGGCTGAGTCTACTTCGGCAAAACTTTCCTAGAATTAAATAACCAAGCCATAGGATTTCGAGGTAGTTTGCCTAGTGCAACATAAATCCTCGGCTCTTCGTGGCGTTGCATAACAAATTAAGCTGCAACGATCTTAGGACTCCGAGTGAGCAAATTACGATACGACATAAACCCTCGCATCTTCGAGGCTATTTGTATGATCATGTCATACGAATATAAGCCCTAATTAATTAAAATTGGCAAGATCAAAACATTAAATAAACATTAGGACTTTCCTAAATCTAAGACGGAAACAATAAGATGATAGAAATTACCGAAGTTAAGCCGAATATGTAATTTCTCCCCAACAACCTTTGAATTCAGCAAAATATTCGAACTTGATCCATTCCTTTATTGAAATTTCAAAATTCAATCCTTTGAAAACTTAAACTTTGAAATTCTTGAGAGCAGAATTATTGATTATTGTGAGAGTTTTCTTAGGTGATTCCGTCATAAGATGTAATTAAACGTAGGGCTTGCCCTTATAGGGAGTACAAAGAACACGGAGTAATATAAACCACATTTAATGTTTTCATATAAAGCGGGGAATTTGTCGGCTTATAAAATTGGTTCGCAGACCAAACGGATATCCTGAATCTTACAGTTTATTTAATCGAGCCCCCTTATTCCAATGAGTGTAATACATCCTTAGGGATAGATACACGGTTTATCAGTGCGGTCTCGTTATATACTATTTGGGATGTGAGATTGGTTTGATTTCATATCTTAAATCTTTAAATTTAAAATTGCTTTCAAAATCAAATACTACTTTTCAAATTATTTATTTAAACTAAATTAAAAATTCGCTGACAACTTCACATTGGGCGACCCCCTTTAATAAAACACTCGGCTTCAAAAATTTGCCGACATGACCACAATGGCGATGAACACAGTGACAGAAGATTGGTAGTTTGTTTGTTTCTGTTTTTTTTTGTTGTGTGGTGTGTTGTATTGTTGTGATGTAGAAGTTATTTGCTTTCTTCTAATGTGTAAACCTGCTGATGTACTATTATGTTGAAATTGTTATATGAACTGTGTAGTGATGTGATAGTTGTTTAGTATTGTGGTGTTTTGTTGGATGTTTAGATATGCAAGTTAATTTCTACTTTACTATGCAAATGTTTAAAATATTTATATATCACTGTTACTAACTGTTTCATGCCTGCTAATTTTAAATTTTGACTAATACTAGATAGCACATGAGGATTTCAAAATCCTTGCACAAAAAGGTTAGTTTCTTTTACTCTCTACTGTTTCAAAGTTAATGAAAAATTTAAGTTTGGGGGGAGGTAGAAAAATATTAACTTTTCTGTTGTCCTCGATCATTATATTTTCAAAATTATTAGCATAACCTAGCAGTTGAACCTCCTTTGTAAGTAACTAAAATTTTTATTTTAGTTGAATATTATGGACGGATTGGATGAAAGTTTTTAATAATAAAGGTTAATTTTGTGGTAGGTATATTGTATAGTGATTTGATTATAGTTATGTTTAAAGTAAAAAATCTTTATGGCATGAGATGTTAAGAGACTTAAAGTATTGTGTGTTAAGAAGAGATTGTGACTTTATGATGAATAATAAAGCTCGCTGCAAATTATAAAGTAAGGAGGTATTTGAAGTTGAGCTTTAGAAAGAGGAGAGTGAAGTTCAAAATCATCACAGGCTATCCTGATATCGTAATCCTCATTTGAAAAAAGAAAAAAAAAGAGAAACGAAAGAAAAGAAAAGAAGGATTGAAAAACGATATTAAAAGAAAAGAAAAAGTGAAAAGAAAGAAAAATATTTTTAAGGAGAAGCTTGAGGAGATGCCTAATAAAAAATTGGCTTCACTTGAGTCACCCTGAAGAGAGAGAATAAAAGTTTCATTTCTGAATTTATATTTTTAAGCGTTGACGCTGCACATTCGATGAAGTTTGCATGAACTCCTTTTTCACATAATCTTTAAAGGCACTTTAATGTGACAAATTATAGTTTATCTTGAATAAATAGAAGACTAGAACCCTTAGACTTGATTATACATTATTCTTATACATGTAGTGTTGACCTCGATTACTAAATTTTTTTCTAAAATACAGCTTGATATATTCTTTAGAATGAAAAATTTTAGTATCTTACAGATGAATAGTGCATTTTCTAGAGTTATATTTTTATGTAGTAAAAGGATTACTTGAGGACAAGTAATAGTTAAAGTTTGGGGGATTTTGAAGCACCAAAAATATATGCTATTTTTTCTATATAATTTTATTTATTTTTAGTGATATTGAGCTTTAAAAAAAGGTATTTTTCATGATTTATTGCAGGTATGTGTCAGTATATTTTTAGGTTGTGTGTTTCATTTTGAAAAGGGGTCTCCTAACAGAAATTGTCGGCGAATTTTAGATTTTAAATTTAATTTAAATATGTATATATGGTTTAGAAAGTAGTATTTGATTTTGAAAATAATTTTAAATTTGAAAATTTGAAGATATGAAATCAGGCGATCTCGCATCCCGAATAGTTTGTATAAATGAGCGTCACATCATAAAGTGTTTGTGTATCTATCCCGAAGAATAGACACACTACTTGATAATGGGGCTCAATTAAATATACTAGAAGATTTGTGACATCCGTTTGATCTGCGAACAAATTTTATAAGCTGACAAGTTCCTGGCAATATAAATGAATTAAAGCGGGGTTTTATATTCACAGGTTCTTAAAGTTCCATTTTATAAGGGCAAGCCCACATAGTTAATTGCATCTTAAATGATGGGAATCGTCTAAGAAAACTCTCGATAATGATCGGTGGTTTTGCTCTCGAAAATTTCAAAGTTTAAGGTTTTCGAACGATTGGATTTTGGAAATTTTCGATAGGGAATGACTCAAAATTGGAACAAGTTACTTTTGAGGATCAACGAAAAGGAAGAGAAGTAGGAAAGTGAGGATCGAAGAATCTTGGCAACTCCCCAAACTATCCAATTGTTTGGCTCGGTTCAGAAAATCCTAATATTATTTGATATTTCGATCTTGCCGATTTTAATTAATTTGGACTTATATTTGTATGATAAAATCGAATGAGAATAGCCTCGAAGATGTGAGTTTGTGTCGTACCAGGCTTATTTACCTCGGAATCTAAGACCGGCTAGGTCTTAATTTACATGACATGATCATGCAAATGCACAATGAAGAGTTGAGGATTTATGTTGCACTAGGCAAACTACCTCGAAATCTATGGCTTTGTTGTTTAAATTCTAGGAAAGTTTAGTTGATGTGAATCCGAGTTTTCTTGATGACGATGGCGAGTCTTTGCCTTGCATGCTCCGAGCTCCTTGTTGTTGCGAGGTTTAGTTTTAGAATTCATAAATCGAGGATATGAGAGAAGTGTTTTTGGTTTAGAAAATTTTAAAATGCGAGTATTTTTTAATATTTCAATTAAAACAAATCTTAAAGTTGTTTAAATAGAATCGATTAAGATCCCGCGGTTCCGTCGTCACAGCCGCAGATTATTTTCATCCACTTAGTCCATATGAATTTGCTAAACTTAACCGAATGAGTTCCACACTTTCATTTAGACCGTGGGAAATCCTGTTAGCAACACGTGGGTTACATCTTCCGAGGTATTCCCGATCATTGTGAGACGTTGTAATTTAGTTACGGTGTAGTTCTATTGTTACCGATTTTGTGATTAAATTTTGAGTTGTTTTATATTTTGAAATGTTGTGGCAGTGAATTTTATCTTACGGTGATTTTAATTTAGTTTTAGTTTCAGTTCGGGGGTATCCTAAGGTTTTCGTTTTCATGCAACGAGTTGTTTATCATGCGAAAAGTAGAGTGCATTTGCAATAAAGTAAATTCTGATAAAATAAAAGCGTCTTGGAGGTTCTTCCGAGTCATCCCAAAGTTGCACTTAAAACACATATTTAAGTCATTTAAATATTTGACAAGTACTAGGTAAAGAAAGTAAGGGAAGGTTTGGTTGTCGGTAAGTCACAGTCACATATTTAGTCGTCTCTATGACGTACGAAAGTTCTTGTATTTTGGTTTAAGGACGATTTTCTTCATCGAACAATTAAGTTCAATTGTTCATAGAAACATCCTATCATATTGAGGAAGTTCTTAAGACTAGTCTTAAGCATCTTTGATATTGCTAGGATACAGAGATCCCAGTGGATTTAATTAATCGAGGGTGAAGTAATCGTAGAGGTTTAATTAAGTTTTATTCTTTTGCTTTCAGTTCATAGGATATTTGAATATCCTATGAGTGAAGTGCCACTTCACCTAATGCTCCATCTAGAGGTTATGATAATAAAAAGGCACAGGGCAAATGATGTTTTAGTGATTTGTGATTTAATTTTAATTTTTGGTAATGGATTTAAGTTTGGAATAGTGTTCGAGTTGTTTTAGATTTCATTTTGAATTCTTTTGTAATGTAAGTGATGTTATATTTAATTCAACTTAATTTAATATAATTTAATTTAATTTAATTTTGTTTTAGTTTTATTTAATTAGAATTTAATTTAATTTTAATTTAATTTGGTTTAATTTAATTTTAATTTTATTTTATTTTTAATTTAGTTTTGATTTTTATTTTAATTTAATTTAATTTAATATGTTTTAATTTAATTTAATTTAATTTAATTTAATTTACATTAATTTTAATTTAAATTTTAATTTAATTTAATTTTAATTTTAATTTAATATTTTATTTTATTTTTTTATGTTTTAAAGTTGATTTAATTTAATTATTAAACTATTAATTTAATTGAAATTTTGATTTAATTTAATGACTAAGTCTTTTAGTATTTTAAGTCTTAAATTCAGATTATCATTAGGAATTAAATATTATTGAAGTGATTAATTTAAGGATTTTTTAATTGAAGAATAAATATCTTCTTAAATATCTTCTTAAATAATATTCCTTCTTAAATATGACATTTTGGTGATTTTTAATATTTTTGTGATTTTAAAATATTGATAAAAATCAACTTTTTTAGAAAATTATAATTTTAATTTTCCTAAGTTTCTCTGATATCAGAGATGCTCCAAAACCAATTTTATGAATTTTTGAAAAGTATTTTGTGAGTTATAAATTTTAAAGTTTGATTTCGTTAATGGGGCTTAATTAACCCATTTGGTGGGGGCTAACTTGAAGTCCAATTGATCTCGAATTTTATGTGGTGTTCTCATTTATCCCTAGAGGACAGTGGAGAATTATTTTAAGTTAGATTGATGAGTGGTTAACCCTAATTAATTAAAAAAGTTTAATTTTGGGTGTTTAAGCGATTAGGGTTGTTCTAAGTGAATTATTTCAAAATTATTTTTCTTCGTCCTACGAGGTCATAAGAAACATCACCAGAATTTTCCTGAAATTTATTTCTCAACATGCTAATTATTCGAATTAAAATACCAAACAATAACATGAACTTGAAAAATCGATAACTTCTCATAGTGGCCTGCGACCTTGGAAAATTCGGTGTTTCCAGTTGGAGGCTGCTCCCCCATGGTCTCATTCCATGGTGAATTTTCTATATGCATGGAGAATTGAAATAGTGCGGAGAGTAAATATATTATTAAAAATAAAATACTTAATGAAATTGCCAGTTTCTTTTCCGCTTTATTCTCCCATGTTCTGCGACGAGGGTACTTTTAACATTTTATTTTTGTGATTTTTCTACAAAAAGTTATGGATTTCAAAATTACGGTAATTAAATAAATAAGAAAAATCTAATTTCCTACTTATCCACGCGACGGCCGACTCGACCTCGGCGTCTCCGAAAGGCCACGTGATGTGTTTTAATTCGGCGCGCCATCAGGCTCAGCGCTCCGGGGGCAGCGGTTAAATTGTCCGTACTCACAGCCCGGCGTGATCTGGCCGTCCCTCGATACACGCGCGATCCGGCCGTTGTCGGTCATCGTACGGCGGGTGACGAACCGTGACCGTCGGCCTTCTAACCAATTTCTCGCTCGATTCTCGATGGTTTCGAGTTCTTATGCTCTATGGATTCGTCTTGAAGAGACGAACACATCCATACGGTTAACATGTATTAGAATTGATCAGACTAAATTGAAGATCTGCGGAAGCTCGGGAGGAAGGAGTGAGTCCGCACCTTTGCTCGAGAGAAGGCTTCGATGCGAGGTTGTCGCGTTCGGTGGGTCCCGAGCAAGCTCCGGATGAAGTCCCTTGGCTTTGGTGAATTATGCAGGTATGATTTCGACCAGCCCGATCACAAAGCTTGGAGGGCTGGAAGCAATGGCTGGCACAGTGAGGGGGCTTGGAAACCTCTTCTCTTGCTGCGGTGAAGGTGTAGGACAGTCAATTTAAGGATTATGCCATTGTGAAGAAGTGTCTGGGTTTTATCTTTGAAATTTGAACTGAGAATTGAGCTCGAACTGGGGAATTGTTGGAGATCAGTGGGAATCAAATGCTCTATGTGTGGAGAGTGGTACGGAATGTTTTGGCAGAGTTTCCTTAAGGTTTGTTTCGGCACCTCTCATGGCCGAGAGGAGGTGGTGTTTAAATAGGAGAGGGTGGAGGGAACTCCGGGGGGTGTTAGGGCTTAGGATAAATTTGCTTTCTATCTGAGAAGGCGCAGTCATGGTGGCCCTTTGGACTTGGGGCAGCTCAGCAGGGGGAATTTCAATGTTGGCTCACATGTGAGCTCTCGGGAGTGGTGTTTTTATTCGGGTGGTGGTAGAGCGGGCATGGGTCACCCTCAGGTTCAGCTGGGTCAGGGCTTGATGTTGGGCTAGAGTTGAAATTGACATAAAATTAATGTTGGGAAATGTTTATGGGAGTGTTTCAAAGAGGTTTCAACTTTATTTGGGTTTTAGTTTTGGGACTTGGGCTCATTTGGGTTAGGTTTGGGTTTAGGTAAAAATTTGGGCTTTTGGTTTTGGGTTGAATTTGAGTGGGGTTTGGGTGTAAATTTTGGGCAAATCATGTTAGTGTTTTGTTTTTGGGGATGTTAGGGAAGGTTTGAAAGGTTTGGGGTCAATTGAAGTTGAATTGGTTTTGGTTTGGGCTATGTTTGGGTCATGGGTCCAGAATTGGGCCTTAAGCTCCAAAGTGAAATTGGACCCCGAAATGTGATCCAAATTTGATTTGGATTTGAGTCGGGGATTGGTAGTGGAAATTCATCCTTCGGACTTGCTTTGTTCAAGTCTCTGAAATCCACGCAGATTCTGATCTGACCACTCTTCTTCCTGACTGGTACCACATTCGCTAGCCAAGTAGGGTATTGTTCTTAACGGACAAATTTAGCGTCGATTAGCTTCTTAACTTCAGCTATTACTTGTTGCTCAATTTCTAGACGCATTCTTCTGGAAGCTTGTCTGATTGGAATGGAAGTAGGATCCACTCCTAGCCTGTGAACTGCAACTTCTGGAGCTAATCCTGGCATTTCGTCGTAACTCCAAGCAAAACAGTCCTTGATTTCCATTAATAGCTTAATCATTTCCTCAGAATCCTCTTTATTGAGTAAGGAGCAAACAAAGGTTGGTTTAGGCTTTTTGTTAGTACATAAGTTAACTTCCATTAACTCATCTATTGTAGATTTGATTTCTTCTTCGAATTCTGGAGGAGCGTCTCCAATTTGTAGATCTTGAAGATCTTCTGTAGTTTCTAAACAGTCTTCATTAGATTCATAAGTGACAACCAAGCAAAATTCCATATCGTCAACTGAACCTACTGTGCCGAATTCGAGACCATGTTTTGAATTGGGAGGCCGACCGATATTGTTCCATAATTTTTCAAAGTGTTGTGATCAACCTTTTGCCCATTGTCGAGGTAAGACACCACTGTTGACCTCATTTTTGATGAGGTCTTCCTTTTCTTCTTTTTAGTGCTTAGGATCTAGCCTTAGGCTTTTCCTTTGACTATCTTAGAGGACTAGAATTGGGACCCGCCTTTTAGAAATTCAAACCACTTCTAAACTCACTGCAAACTCCACAAACTTGACTATAGACCCCTAATCACCTAGAGGGTTGAAATCGAAATATGGGAGTTTAAAGGATGAGTTCCTATGGGACTCTTTGGCCTTAGGACCTGCCCGGGTGGCCTGGTCTGGTGAAGGGGCTGACATACACTACACTTACACACTACATTTCCACACACTTCCTAAAACCACACCCATACCCAACTTGACCTCCTGACTCATGTAGGTGATTCACATGGATGGTCCTTAACCCCTAAGCCCTTGGCAAGAGGGTTAGGAACAACATAGTGAATGCCTCGAAGTGAGTCCTTTCATGGCTCATATGGGCTTGAAATGGCTTCATGGCTCAACCAAAATGATTTCTTTCCCACCAAATTCACCCGATCTTCGATTTCCCAAATTTTCGATTTTTGACCCCGGGACCCTACACCTACTAAACCTACCCAAAACCATGAAATTACCCAAATTTTTGCAAAATTTCCAAATTACCTAAAATTTTCCAAAATCAATCCTAAACACCTCCACATCACTCAAATTGATCATCCATACCCAAAAATACCAAAAATTCCAAAAATACCCCCAATACCCTCCAAATACCCAAAATACCCTTCTTGGCCTAAAAATCCAAAAATTCAGAAAATTCCCAGAAAATTCCAGAAAATCCTAAATATTCCTAATTTCATTTTGTCCAACTACACCATGGGCCAATTTTGTCAATTTACCCTACTTTTGTCAAAACCCCCAAATTGACCCATTTTAACCCAAAGTGGACCCGATGTCAAACCAAACATACCCAATTGACCCCAATTTTGGTCCAATTCAATTCTAAACTTCAATTCAACATTCCCAATACCAATTTAGACCAAATCCAAGTCCAATTTGATTGACATTTGGATCCAATTTCACTTTGGGCCTTAAAGCCCAAATTTGGACCCATGACCCAAACTTAGCCCAAACTAACCCAATTCAACTCCAATTAACCCCAAATCTTTTCTAAACCTTCCTTAACATCCTCATAAACAAAACACTAACATGATTTGCCCAAGATTTTGACCCAAACCCCACTCAAATTCAACCCAAAATCAAAAGCCCAATTTTGACCTAAACCCAGAATCTAACCCAGAATAGGCCCAAACCTCAAAATTAAAACCCAACCAAAGCCAAAACCTCTTTGAAACATTCCCATAAACATTTCTTGATATTTATTTTACATCAATTTCAACCCTAGCCCAACATTGGCCCAAGTTAGCCCAATTTGACCTACATTGGCCCATTTACCAAATAAACCCAAATTCAACCCAATTCAAACCCAAACCACCTTAAATCTATTTCAAATTATTCATGAAACATCCCTAAACCAAAACCAACAACTATTTGGCCCAAACCTCTACAAAAATTCCCATCCATGAACACATCCTTAAACTTAAAAGCCCACTTCCCTTAAACCTTCTTAAAAGCCCATTTCCTTCAAAATTCAAAAGCCCAAATCTACACTAAAGCCCACATGACATCTCCATTTGTCATCCATTTAATTAAATCCATTACCTAAGTCCTAAAGTCACCATCAAATTATTCCAAATCAAGTTTCATACAAATTTCCATCAAAACATCCAAAATTCTTAAAACCCTTTTCATGAAACAAATCAACCTTTTCCCAAGCCAGAATGAAGCCATGAACAAGCCATTCTCAAGCCACATGAAGCCATGAGGGCTTTGACTTGTCATTAGTCCATTTATGGCAAGAAGAGGGGGTTCTTTCTTAAACCTCCTTTAACCCTTTTTTACCTTAATCATGTCGCACACTAAACCATGTTTAGCCGCCTCATCATGGATGGAGACTTCACCATTCCTTCTAGGTGACCTAAATGATTCCCTCGGCTCAAAATCGAGCTTGGAAGGGTGCACCAAGCCCGAAATGGTGGGTTGACCCAAACCAAGCCAAAGTGAGTCTTCTCCCATTCCATTTAAATCGAACTCCTTTACACATGTCAAACCTCGATTGCTACACTAAACCCCAGCCACGACCCACCTGACCAAGATGGTGACCATTGCACAGCCGGCCGCCACCAGGCCGCCGGGAAAACACCATGGCCGAGAGCTCGCATGTGAGCCGACATTGAAATTCTCACTTGCTTGAGCTGCCCCATGCCTAGTGGTCACCATGGCTGATCTTCTCCTCACCGGAGCGAGCTGATCCCAAGCCCTAACTCTCTGCGAGAGGCCCCCGGCCAACTCTATTTAAACTCCACCCCTCTCGGCCATGAGAGGAGCTGAAAAAAACCTTAGGGAAACTCTGCCAAAATCACTCCGGATCACTCTCTACACATAGAGCACCCGATCCCCACTGAATTCCGGCCCCGATTCCTTCTAGCTGAGCCCGATTTTGAGCTCGAGCTTTGGCCCAAAACCGGGACACTTCTCCACGGTGAGCCAATTCCCAAATTGATTGGCTCTACACCTTCACCGGACCGAGGGAAGGTGTCCACCACCAAAAGCCCCATCTCCGGGCCACCCGGTTGCTCCGGCCTCCAAGCTTTGTGATCGGGCTTGGTCGAAATCATATCCGGACAATTCACCGGACCAGGAGACTTCATGCGGAGCTTGCTGGGACCCAATCGAAGGTGCAACAACTCTCGGATTGAAGCCACACTTCTACGAGCCAAGGTATGAGCTAACTCTTCATCCCGAGCTTCGAAGATTCTTCATTTCGAATGCCTTAGTTTCGATGCATGTTAGCCGTATAGATGTATTCGTCTCTTGAAGACGAATCCATAGAGCATAAGAACATGAAAATCCATTGAGAATCGAGTGAGATCTTAGGGATTTAGTGTGGACGGCTCTCGGGTGAGAACACTTGGGGACGATGAACGGATGCGCGTCCATTCGATACACGCGCGCACGGACGGCCGGGATTGCGTCGGAGCGAGGAGACGGTACGAGAACCGCGGGGCCCGGGCTGGCGACTCGGGTGGCGGCGTCGAATGGGAGCGCGACGCGTGTGCGTTCGGAGTCGCCGAGGTTTCGGCGGCGCGCGTGGATAAATAGAAAATTAGGGTATTTTCTTATTTATTTAATTCCCTAAACTTCAAAAATCCATATCTTTGTGTAGAAAAATCACAAAAATAAAATAAAAATACCCTCTTGCTCGGTGAACGAGAGGAGAATAATGTGGAAAAGAAATCATTTAATTTAATTAAGTATTTTATTTTTTATGATTTATTTACTCTCTGCATACATTTAATTCTCCATGCATGTATACAATTCACCATGGCATGAGACCATAGGGCTTTTGAAGCCTCTGAACTTGGGAACATTCCCTGAATTTTCCAAGGTCGAGAGGCCATCTCTGTGAAAAGTTATTTATTTTTCAAATGCATGTTGTTGTTTTGAGTATTTTAATTCCAAAAATTAGCATGTTGTGAAATAAATTCTAGAAATATTTGGTGATGTTCCTTATGACCGAGAGAACCCTAGGAAAAATAGGACTTGAGTTAATTCACTCGGATTAACCCTAATTGGCTTAAACACCCAAAATAGGTCTTTAATTAATTAGAGTTAACCAGATATCAAATTGACTTGAAATCAATTCTCCACTGACCTTTAGGATCAGAGGAATCCACCATAAAAATTTGAGGTCGATTGGACTTGGTTAACCCACTAATTGGGTTGATTAAGCCACTTAGCCATTTTAAACTTTAAAAATTCATAACTTTTAAAATACTTTTTAAAAATTCACCAAATTGGTTTTGGAGCCTCTCTGATATCAGGGGAACCTAAGAAAATTAAAATGTTAATTTTCTAAAAAAGTTGATTTTTAATAATATTTTAATATTTTTAATAATTAAAAAATAATAAAAATCACAAAAATAATAAAATTCACCAAAATGTCACATTTTGAATTTTAATCACTTAGGAACAAATCCCACATTTTTCCTAAGTCTATTTAGTGAGATATTAAATTTTAAAGCCCTAGGGTAATTTTAAAATTAAAAAAATGTATTTTCTAGCATTTTCACTAAAATAATTATAATAAATCATAGAAAAATCAGAAAATTGCAAAATTTGATTCTCTGGTTTCCTTGATATCAGAGAGATTTTTGAAAAATATAAAATTCATTTTTCAACATTTATTTTATTTTTAAATTAATTAACACTCCAAAACTCAAAATAATTATAATAAAAATAATATAATTCAAAAAATCACCAAAATTGGTCCAAGTGCTTCTCTGGTCATTAGGAATGTCCCCTAATTTTCTTAAGGACAGAAACTTTCTTTTGGTCATGTTATCAAATTTTCCTTGAAAATCTCTATTTTCCACCAAAAATAATTATATAAATAAATTAAATACAGAAAAATCACATTTTCTCCTCTCATGTCTTTATTGACATATGAGTGAAGTCACATAAAAATTTCAAGTTCATTTGAGTTCAATTTAGTGAGTTATGAAATTATTAAGCTTAAAGGGTAAAATGGTAATTAAAATCTTTAATCCTTAATTAAAACTTTAGGTTTAATAAAAAGTCAACAAGTAAAATATTTGATCTTAATCTGATTTGGATGATTGAAATTTAAATAATTAAAGGGTAGAAACCCATTAAATAATTTTAAAATGATTAAACTTTAATTAAATAATAGATTAAATTTGGAAGAATAATAAAATTGGAATTATTAAAATAAGGGATCTTTATTAGGAAGAGATTTATTCTTTAATTTAAAAATCCCTAAATTAATTATATCAACTAATACTCAATTTTTAATTAAAATGATAACTCAAATTTAAAATATTAAAAGACTTAATTAAATTATTAAAATCTTTTGAAATTTCAATTAAAATTAAAAATAAAGTAAATTAAAGATAAATTAAATTAAGATTAAATTAAATTTAATAATTAAATTAAATTAAATTAAACAATTAAATTAAATTAATTAAAATTAAATTAAATTAAATTAAACAATTAAATTAAATTAAATTAAATAATTAAATTAAATTAAATTAAATAATTAAATTAAATTAAATAATTAAATTAAATTAAATTAAATAATTAAATTAAATTAAACTAAAAAATTAAATTAAATTAAATAATTAAATTAAATTAAATTAAATTAAATTAAATTAAATAATTAAATTAAATTAAATTAAATCAAATTAATTAAACATCAAATCAAATTAAATTAAATTAAACTAAATATAAAGCGACTTGAACACTATTCCAAATTTAAACCCTTTAACTTAAATCAAATCATTTGAATACTAATTTACCCTTGAAAGCTTTAATTATTATAACTCCTAAATGAAACATTAAATGGAGTGTTACTTCACTCATAGGATATTCGAATGTCCTAGTTCATCTGAGCAAGTTAACAAGACTTGAAAACCTCGGACGATCGATTCATTTATATAATTAAATTCATTTGGACTTAAAATAATCCTAGAAATATTGAAAAAGATGTTTAAGATCCTTCTTAAGCACTTCCTCAATATGATAGGATATTTATAAGAACAATTGAATTTGATTATTCTTTGATGAAGAAAATCGTCCTTAAACCAAAAACCAAAGAACCTAGACGTCATAGGAGATGACTAGCTATAGGATTAGGAATTTGGTAGAAAACCATAACCTTTCCCTTAGCTTTACCTAGGAACTTGCTTGAATATTCTAATTGTGTTTTAAGTGCGGCTTGGGATGACGGGAAGACCCTCCAGGTACGCTTTTATTTTATTGCGATTTACTTTCTCGCAATTTACTTTCTTGCGATTTACTTTATTGCGAAATGCATTTTACTTTTCTTGCATGATAAAACAAGCTGTTGCATGAAAACCCACACCTTTAGGATAGCCCTAAAACTGAAACCAAAATTAAGTTAAAAGTCATTGCAAGATAAAATTCACCGCCACAACATTTCAAAATATAAAACAACTCGAAATTTAATCACAAACGAACACAAAACTACAATTACAACTAAATTAAAACGTCCTGTTGGATGATCGGGAATACCTCGGATGATGTAACCTACGTGTTGCTAACGGGATTTCCCACGGTCTAAATGAAAGTGTGGAACTCATTCAGTTGAGTTTAGCAAATTCATCCGGACTAAGTGAATCCGATAAAAATAATGATGCGGAAGGATGGAGCCGTGGGATCTTAACCGGGGTCGTTATAATCAACTTTAAGATTTGTTTTAAATAAAACATAAAAAACACCTGGAAATTAAGATTTTCTCTAAACCAAAACACTTTTCTCGACTCCTGATTTATGATTTCTAAAACTAAACCTCTGCAACAACAAGGAGCTCGGAGCATGGTGGGCAGCACGACCATCGTCATCAGCAAAACACGAGTCTACTTCAGCAAAACTTTCCTAGAATTAAAACAACCAAGCCATAGGACTTCGAGGTAGCTTGCACTAGTGCGACATAAATCCTCGACTCTTCGTTAGGCATTTGCATTGCAAATTAAGCCCTAACCGGTCTTAGGATTCGAGGTAGTCGTCCGATACGACAATAAACCCTCACATCTTCTAAGCTATTTGTTTGATTTTATCATACAAATATAAGCCCTAATTAATTGAAATTGGCGAGATTGAAATATCGAATAAACATTAGGACTTTCCTAAATTCGAAGCGAAACGATAGGATAGTCGGGAAATTATCGAAGTTCACTTCGAATCGGTGATTTCTCCTACCTTTCTTCCTTTGGATTCACAAAACAAAATGTTCCAAAAATTTGATCCATTCCCTATTGAAACTTCAAAATTCGATCTTTGAAAACCTTAAAATTTGAAATTCTTGAGAGCGAGAATCATTGATTATTATCGAGAGTTTTCTTAGGTGATTCCCGTCACTTAAGATGTAATTAACTATAGGGGCTTGCCCTTATAGGGAATTTTAAAGAACCTAGTAATATAAACCTCGTTTAATGTTTTCATATTAAGCAGGGGAAACTTGTCGGCTTATAAAATTGGTTCGCGGACCAAACGGATGTCACTAATCTTCTAGTTTATTTAATCGAGCCCCACCATCAAGCGAGTGTGTCTATCCTTAGGGATAGATACACGGTTTGTGGTGCGGTGCTCGTTTATATAAACTATTTGGGATGTGAGGTCGGTTTAATCTCATATCTTAAAACCTTCAAATTTAAAATTATTTTCAAAATCAAATACTACTTTTCAAATTATTTATTTTAATTAAATTAAAAATTCGCCGACAGATTTACGGTAGGCGACCCCTCTTCAAAATAAAACACGACCTAAAAATATGCCGACAACCACGCTGAATTAAATTTTGAAAACAGGGAGAGTACCACTCAAAAGGTAATTTCATTAATTCGGAAGAAGTGACATCTTCAAATTGTACATCGCTTTCAGTATTGGAAGAAGAAGTGCCACGGTAAAATTTGATTGGCTTTGCACCGCTGCTATGTACTTCTTTGACCACCATACCCTCAATCTTGTTAGACTGGATCGGGGTCAGGGTCATAGCGTGTACATAGTGGTTAATCTTCTAGTACATCGATTTGTATTCTTCGTTCCTTTCATCTTTTAGAGAAATCTTGAATTGTGGTTTCTTCTGGTTTGTTGAAGCTGCTCCTTTCTTGACTTCCTCTTCTTCCTCAGAGCTGTTTTCCCAATCAACGTTGATCATCGGCTTTTTCTGTCCAACTGTCCCAGAGTCTCTTCCACGACTTCGTCCCCAGCCTCGACCTCGGATGCGAGTTCTAGAGAAACCTTCACCATCTCGCTGTAAGGGAGTGGTGAGTGACTGTTGGACTAGAACTTCAGCTTCTCCATCGTCTCGAATTTCTTTTGCTTCATTTTTCACGGTGTTTCTGGAGAAGATTGTTTTCTTCGGAGGTGCGTAATAAGCTGCATCTTCATGGATTCCAATCTCATGTACGGAGAAAGGTTGCAAATCACCTTTAATGCACTGTTCTCCTCCTTCGTAGTATTTTATGCACTGATGCAGACACGACGGTACCATTCGGTTTTCATGTATCCACGGTCGGCCCAGTAGAGCGTTGAACGATGTCTCAGAGTCAATTATGTGGAATTTTGCGGTTGTCTTTGTTAAGTCACCGGTCTTCTTCAACAGTGTTATTTATCCAAGGGCTCTTTCTCCTTTTTGGTTGAATCCTCTTAGAAACATCTTGTCCGCCTCAAGCTCGCGAGCATCAATTTCCAAGTATGCTAGCGTCCGAAGGTTCATTATGTTGATTGACGCTCCTGGATCTACCAATACCCTGGAGAGCGTAAATTTTCCGATTGTAACTGAAATGTACAACGGTCGGTTGTGATCGGCTGTCCCAAGTAGTAGATCACTGACCGTGAAGGTAATACCTCGCTGTTCCTTTAACGAGCAAACCTCGTCCAAGAAATCTCCGACCATCTGAGCTAAATAAATCTTTGGGTCAAGTAAGGACTTGATCAGAGCTTCCCTCATCTCTTTTGATAAGATGAGTGCATCGTAGATGCTCAGTTTGGCTGGAAGTTTCCTAAGATGGGCTAGCACGTTATAGTCCACTTTGTTATCATGTGTCTCAGTTTCTTCTCGAATGGGCAATTCTTCTACTGGGGTTGGTTCTTCCTGAACAACCACCTGCTTTCCTTTGTCTTTTGGACCCATTCTCGGAGGTAGAACCCTTCCGCTCCTTAAATTGACTTTTGTGATTTCTTCTGAATCTGGTACTGAGTTTATAGGTGTCTCCTTTTGAATCGGCATGACAGGTTCTTCTGGAGTTGCTTCGGAATCTGAAAGCTCTAACTCTATTGTGATTGGAGTTACTTGAAATTCACAAATGGATTCATAGCTTGTTGAACTTTTGTAGCCTTCTTGGTGAATGTCTCCTTTGTCATCGTGATTGTCGAGGTTATGTATGATTTGAGAATTGTTATTGGTATCGAAATCGGGATCCGGATTAGAATTGTTATCATTAGTTACGCAATCGTTAGAAACAGTCAAAATGTAGCCAACACCATAACTCTTATCATTATAAGATCCCACAGGAGCGAGCGAATAATCATACAGAGTCAGAGGTTCGAGGAATTTTTCCCCCGAATCGGAAACAACCATCCTAGGATAAGCAGCCCCTAGTATAGCCTTAGGAGCCTTGGTCTTTTCTTCATCTTCGATCTCCTTCTTTTCTATGATCTTTTCTTCTTGGGGCGGTTCTTCAATTGCAAATGATAGCGCCGGCTCGACAGGTTTCAAACTTTGAAATGAAGCACGTGCCGAAGCGGCCTGGATGCGATCCAAAATTTTCTTCGATGACTTTGTGCAAGCGGTACTCCATCCGTCATCAGTTGTGTAAGGGTCTATCGGAACAACGAGATCCATTGAAATAACATTGACAGAACCTCCTTTCTAGGGTTCTTTCATGTATTCCTTTCGGATCGTTATGTTCCCTTTTCGGAGATTGTTGTCAAGCCAACTCTTGAAGGTGATGCAATCCTCTATTTTATGTCCAAGTATCTGGTGGTAAGGGTAGTAGTTGGGATGGTCCTTCTTATTAACTTCTTCTGGCTTCTTGGGTTCCGGCAGTCGAAAATCCGAAGTCTTCATCAAATGCGGAACATCTTTGGCACTGCCTCATTCTTGAATGGGTATTCTCTATTTATAAGCTCTTTTAACGTGTACTGTGGGCGAGGCGGTTGCTCATATTGTTGGGTTGGCTGATAACCGGGTTGAGGTTGTTGGTAGTTCTGTTGAGGTTGTTGATAGCTGGACTGCGGCTGCTCCGGCTGTATTTGCATTGGCTGTTTGCCCTTATCAACTGCCGCGACGATCCCGGATTTCTTTTCAAATGTCTTCATAGGCTTTTGTTTGTCTTTTTTGTCGACGAAACTTAGTTGCTTTGCTTCCTCTTGCAAGCTTCCAGCCTTGCTTAACAACTTCTCGAAAATCTTAAATGTAAATCCCTTAAGGAGAAGTGCTATCGGGCCGTGAATGCTTTTAAGCAAGATACCGATCGCATCTTTGCTCTTGTAGTCGTGGCTCACACTTCAAGGTTAGATTTCTCCATCGAAGTATGTAGTCCACAAAAGTCTCGTTAGGTTTCTGTTTCTCCACCACTAAGTCACCGATGGTGATATGGTGCTGAGCTCCGGCAAACCGTTTCACGAAGAGGTTTTCTAATTCTGAAAATCTCTTTACCGAACCGTTCGGTAACTATGCATACCAATCGAAGGCGATCCCTGACAGGCTGTTGAAGAATTGTCGGAAGAGAAAGGCGTCACTTCCACCGTTGTTGCAACAACTAGCGCGAAAATGTGCAACATGTGTCGAGGATTTCCGGTACCATCAAAAGTCTTGAACAGGGGTGGTACGAAGCCTTTTGGGTATTGTACTGCATCAAACTCTTCAGGGTAAGGTCTAGCCGTCTGAATAGATGCTCCGCTCTTAAAGTGTGCTAAGGCTTCTCGCACCTGCTGTTCTACCATGTTCTTGATGTCCTTCTCTGGAATCATATTCTGAGTAGAGTCTTTCTTTGGCTGATCGTCTCCGTTAACGGATGTAATCTCTTTTCCTCCGTCTGTAATATGAATAACTTCTGGAGGCGTTTCTCTTGGGGGTTGAGCCTGACTCTGAAAAGTGGCTAGGGATGCAGCCATCTCTTCCATCCTTTTTGCCATTTGAGAGATTGTATCATCTTTTTCTCGAATTTGTGCTCTTAATGCTTCCAGTTCATCTCTCTCCACAGCTGCCGGGGCACCTTGCGAAGTTGACGATGCTCGTGTTTCGACCATTTTGATCTCCACATATTCGTCATCCATGAACTCCGACGAGTCAACTTCATCTCAAACTTTTCTTCTCTTTCTCTTGGTAATCGTTGAATGTCAGTTCTTAGCTTTTTCATAGCGTCCTGCAATGGTCTTTTTCATTCGGTTTCGCAGTTATCATGCGATGGCTGTTGGATTTCTTTCTTAGAAGTCCCCTTCATTGCGGTGGCGCTCTCTTCGGACTCGAGTCTCCTGACGAGACTTTCCTTTTCAGGTCGTTGTTTCGGTCTTAATTGGCCAGTAGTAGGGCGCCATACCATTCTTCTAGCAGCAGAAGGCCTAGGACCGGATGGTCTGTCGGCTGAATGCTGGAAGGTGGTATCCTCCCTGATCTATAATCCTGAAACAATAACAGGTGTACTAGCCTTCATCTTCTTATTTGGCTTTTCTGTGGCGCTCACGGGTTCTACTCGCGGCCCAAGACCGGACTTGGCTGGCACCCGCCCTATTCTTCTAAAAATCTCGGATATAGGACATTTCTCTTTCTTTGCTAACTTCTCTATCACAGTCTGTAGTCGGGCAAATGGTGTAGTCCTAGCCCTTTTCTTTCAGTCGTCGCTATAGTATGCGGGTCGAGGTAATGCAGAAGCAATTTTGCGGACATTTTCCTCGTCAGCTGCGGCAGAGAGGGGATGGAATCTACTTCCCTCCAAAAGCGGTGTATACTCAGGCAATGGTATGTACTCAGGTAGTGGTGTGTACTCAGGGATTTCTTCCAAGAAAGCAACTTCAGCAGCTCTGGCTTTCCTGGCAATCTTTCTTCCTCTGTTTCTTCTCTGAGTCCGTGTTAGGGGTGGAACCCTTGAACTGGACCAATTTCGAAAACAGAAGGTCTCGCTTGGAGATCTGTACCCTCCACAGTAACATGCTCGTTATAAATTTGAATTTCCTTCCCTTTTAGTTTGGCGGAAGCCGGGGTAGGTGCAGAGACGACTAGACCGGTGGGTGTAGAGATAACAGTTCTCTTATGGACAGTAGTTTTCCTCTCAGCTGGAACCCTTTGCAGGGGAGGGAACTCTTGAGTTGATTTGAGGTTGAACTCGATTAGAGGTTTTTCAGTTTCAGATACTTTGTCTGTAAGTGTGAAAAGGGTAACATCCGTGATCTTGACATTTGTGTTCTCGAATCCTTGCCCAAAAGGGATGATCCCATTGTCGGGCAGCTCATCCTTGTACACAGCGAAGTTCATTCCCTTGGTGAAGGAGAAAATCAGCTTTGGGGCAGACATTTTCTACAAGGTAGATTCTGATTGTCAATCCCAAGTTATGCTTCTTTTCATCAGGACGAAAAGAAAAGAATCGAAAAGAGTCCGAACACATTTTTGTTCTTGTATTTATAAAAAAAGGAATTATTTGTTAAAAGAGTCGTTCACTAGAGGGTTTGTTTATTAGGAACGGAATGTTCAAATGTGTAGAGAAGTGAAGGAATCCGATTCAGAATTGGAAAGGAAGAGAAAGTCTCATGCAAGACTTCTCGACTCGAAGGACCGCTCCTAAACTAACAGGTATTGGGGGTCCACCCCTCCTCAGAAAAGAGGTAAAAGGATCTCGAAACCTCTCTGTTTAGGGGTGTCTAAATAGTGGCTCCTAAATCTGAGAGGAGTTGGTTATACTCGTTCAAGACAGAAATGAACAGGGTATTCGAATGGAAGAATGGTAGTTTGGTCCACTAGGGGCATGGGCTCACTACTGATTTATGAAAGCAAAACCATCTAATCAAAATGGAGAGAGGAATTAGTCCCCAGCGGAGTCACCAGAAGTTGTCGGCATATTTTTAGGTTGTGTGTTTCATTTTGAAAAGGGGTCGCCTAACAGAAATTGTCGGCGAATTTTAGATTTTAAATTTAATTTAAATATGTATATATGGTTTAGAAAGTAGTATTTGATTTTGAAAATAATTTTAAATTTGAAAATTTGAAGATATGAAATCAAACTGATCTCACATCCCAAATAGTTTATATAAATGAGCGCCACATCACAAGCTGTGTATCTATCCCGAAGAGTAGACACACTACTTGATAATGGGACTCAATTAAATAAACTAGAAGATTTGTGACATCCGTTTGATCTGCGAACCAATTTTATAAGCTGACAAGTTCCCCTGCTTAATATAAATGAATTAAGCAGGGTTCATATTACATGGGTTCTTAAAGTTCCCTATAAGGGCAAGCCCCTATAGTTAATTACATCTTAAATGATGAGAATCATCTAAGAAAACTCTCGATAATGATCAGTGGTTTTGCTCTCAAGAATTTCAATGTTTAAGGTTTTCAAAGAATTGGATTTTTGGAAATTTTCAATAGGGAATGACTCAAAATTGGAACAAGTTACTTTTGAGGATCCAAAGGAAGAGAAGTAGGAGAAGCTGAGGATCCAAGAAGAATCTTGGCAACTCCCCAAACTATCTTATTGTTTGGCTCGGTTTTAAGAAAATCCTAATATTATTTGATATTTTAATCTTGCCAATTTTAATTAATTTGGACTTATATTTGTATGATAAAATCATACAAATAGCCTCGAAGATGTGAGGGTTTGTGTCGTACCAAACGACTACATCGGAGTCCTAAGACCTGCTAGGGCTTAATTTACATGACATATTCATGCAAATGTCTAACGAATAGTTGAGGATTTATGTTGCGCTAGGCAAACTACCTCGAAATCCTATGGCTTTGTTGTTTAAATTCTAGGAAAGTTTAGTTGATGTACATCCAAGTTTTGCTGATGACGATGGTGGTGCTGCCCACCATGCTCCTAGCTCCTTGTTGTTGTAGAGGTTTAGTTTTAGATGTCATAAATTAGGAGATGAGAGAAGTTTTTTGGTTTAGAGAAAATTTTAAAATCTAAGTATTTTTTAATATTTCAATTAAAACAAATCTTAAAGTTGTTTAAACAGAACCGATTAGGATCCCACAGTTCCGTGATCCCGGCACCGTTATTTTCATCGAATTCACTTAGTCCAGATGAATTTGCTAAACTCAACTGAATGAGTTCCACACTTTCATTTAGACCGTGGGAAATCTCGTTAGCAACACGTGGGTTACATCATCTCAGGTATTCCCAATCATTCAACGAGACATTTTAATTTAGTTGCAATTGTAGTTCTGTTGTTCTGTTTGTGATTAAATTTTGAGTTGTTTTATATTTTGAAATGTAGTGGCGGTGAATTTTATCTTGCAGTGATTTTTAATTTAGTTTTAGTTTCAGTTCAGGGACTATCCTAAAGGTTTTGGTTTTCATGCAACCGTTATTTATCATGCAAGAAAAGTAGAGTGCATTTGCAATAAAGTATATTGCAATAAAATAAAAGCGTACCTAGAGGGTCTTCCCGTAATCCGAAGCTGCACTTAAAACACATGTTAAGTCATTTAAATATTTCAACAAGTACCTAGGTAAAGCTAAGGAAAAGGTTTTGGTTGTCTATCAAAGTCCTAGTCTTATAGCTAGTCATCTCCTATGACGTCTAAGTTATTGTATTTTGGTTTAAGGATGATTTTCTTCATCAAAGAACAATTAAGTTCAATTGTTCGTATAAACATCCTATCATATTGAGGAAGTTCTTAGGATGAGTCTTAAACATCTTTTCAATATTGTTAGGATTGTTCTAAGTCCAAATGGATTTAATTTATTAGGTGATGTAATCATCTGAGGTTTAATTAAGTTTTATTCTTTTGCTCAGTGAACTAGGATGTTTGAATATCCTATGAGTGAAGTGTCACTTCACCTAATGCTCCATCTAGGAGTTATGATAACAAGAGCTTTTAATGGCAAATGATGTTTTAGTGATTTGTGATTTAATTTAATTTTTGATTAATGAATTTAATTTTGGAATAGAGTTCAAGTTGTTTTAGATTTAATTTTGAATTCTTTATGTCTTAAGTGATGTTATATTTAATTCAACTTAATTTAATTTAATTTAATTTAATTTGGTTTAGTTTTATTTAGTTTAATTTAATTTAGTTTTAATTTAATTTGGTTTAATTTAATTTTAATTTAATTTTAATTTAATTTAATTTTTAATTTAGTTTTGATTTTTATTTTAATTTAATTTTTGATTTAATTTAATTTAATTTAATAGGTTTTAATTTAATTTAATTTAATTTAATTTAATTTACTTTAATTTTAATTTAAATTTAAATTTTATTTTATTTTAATGTTAATTTAATATTTTTTTTATGTTTTAAAGAGGATTTAATTTAATTATTAAAGTATTAATTTAATTGAAATTTTGATTTAATTTAGTTTGAATATTTTAATTTTTAATTTAATTTAATGACTAAGTCTTTTAGTATTTTAAGTCTTAAATTTAGATTATCATTAGGAATTAAATATTATTGAAGTGATAAATTTAGGGATTTTTAAATTGAAGAATAAATATCTTCTTAAATAATATTCCTATTTTAATAATTTCAATTTTTATTAATCTTCCAAATTCAATTAATTGATTAATTAAGATTTATTCTTAAAATTGATTGATGGGTTTCTACTCTTTAATAATTTAAATTTCAATCATCCAAATCAGATTAAGATCAACTATTTTACTCTTTCATTTTATTAAGCCTAAAATTTTAATTAGAGGTTGAAAGTTTTAATTACCATTTTGCCCTTCAAGCTTAATAAATCCATAACTCACTAAATTGAGCTTAAATGAATTTGAAATTTTTCTGTGGCTTCACTCACATGTCAATTAAGACATTAGAGGAGAAAATGTGATTTTTCTGTATTTAATTTATTTATATAATTATTTTTTGTGGAAAATAGGGATTTTCAAGAAAAATTTAATAAGATGACCAAGGAAAATTTTCTATCCTTAAGAAAATTATGGGGCACTCCTAATGACCAGAGGACCATTTGGACCAATTTTGGAGATTTTTTGAACTTTATTTTATTTATTATAATTATTTTTAGTTTTGGAGTATTAATTAATTTAAAAATAAAATAAAGGTTGAAAAATGAATTTTATATTTTTCAAAAATCTTTCTGATATCAGAGAAACCAAAAACCAATTTTTCTAATTTTCTAATTTTTCTTTGATTTATTAGAATTATTTTAGTGAAAAGGTTGAAAAATACATTTTTTAATATTAAAAATTACATTAAACCTTCAAAATTCAATATCTTATCCTAGGGACTTAAGAAAAATATTTGGTTTGTTCCTAAGTGTTTAGAATTCAAAATATGACATTTTGGTGATTTTTAATATTTTTGTGATTTTTATTATTTTTTAATTATTGAAATTATTAAAATATTGATAAAAATCAACTTTTTTAGAAAATTATAATTTTAATTTTCCTAAGTTCCTCTAATGTCAGAGAAGCTCAACTTTTTTGTGAATTTTTGAAAAGTATTTTGTGAGTTATAAATTTTTAAAGTTTGATTTCATTCATGGGGCTTAATTAACCCATTTGGTGGGGCTAACCAAGTCCAATTGATCTCAAATTTTTATGTGGTGTTCTCCCATCCCTAGAGGACAGTGGAGAATTGTTTTTAAGTTAATTTGATGAGTGGTTAAACCTAATTAATTAAAGTTCAATTTTGGGTGTTTAGGCCAATTAGGGTTGTTCAAAGTGAATTAGCTCAAAAATTATTTTTCCTAGGTCCCTCTGGTCATAAAAAACATCTTCAAATTTTCCTAGAATTTATTTCTCAACATGCTAATTATTGGAATTAAAATACTCAAAACAGTAACATGAACTTGAAAAATCAATAACTTCTCATAGGGATGGCCTTTGACCTTGCAAAATTCAGGGAATGTTCCCAAGTTTAGAGGCTTCAAAAGCCCTATGGTCTCATGTCATTCTGAATTTCCTATATGCATGGAGAATTGAAATAGTACAGAGAGTAAATAAATTATTAAAAATAAAATAATTAATGAAATTCCTTGATTTCTTTTCCACATTATTCTCCCCTGTTCACTGAGCAAGAGGGTATTTTTATTTTATTTTTTTGATTTTTCTACACAAAGTTATGGATTTTCAAAGTTCTGGTAATTAAATAAATAAGAAAAATCCTAATTTCCTACTTATCCACGCGGCGCTGACTCAAGCTCGGCATCTCTGAAAGGCCACGCGGCGTGTTTTGATTCGGCGCCGCCATCCGACTCAGCTCTCCAGGGGCCTGCGGTTCATGTCCCATTGCTCTGTCCGGCGCGATCTTGGTCGTCCGCTCGATACACGCGCGATCCAACGGCTGCCAGTCATCGTCTACGACTGGTGTGAACCCGTGACCGTCAACCTTCTAACCCGAATTTCTCACTCGATTCTCAATGGATTTTCGAGTTCTTATGCTCTATGGATTCATCTTGAAGAGACAAACACATCCTTACGGTAAACATGTATTGAAATTGACCCAAACTAAATTGAGAATCTCTGGAGGCTCGGGAGGAAGAGTGAGTCCATACCTTTGCTCAGAGAAGTGAAGCTTCGATCTGAGAGTTGTGTCACATTTGATTGGGTCCAAGCAAGCTCCAGATGAAGTCCCTTGGCCTGGTGAATTGTCTAGGTATGATTTCGACCAAGCCCGATCACAAAGCTTGGAGGCCGGAAGCAATGGCGGCTCGGTGAGGGGGCTTTTATGGGGAAACCTCTTCTCTTGGTCTGGTGAAGGTGTAGGACCAATCAATTTGGGGATTGGCTCACTGTGAAGAAGTGTCCTGGTTTTTATGTTGAAATTTGAACTCAAAATTGAGCTCGAGTTTGGAGGGAATTGGGCTGGAATCCGGTGGGAATCAAATGCTCTATGTGTGGAGAGTGGTCTAGAATGATTTTGGCGAGTTTCCTTAAGGTTTGTTTCGGCACCTCTCATGGCCGAGAGGAGGTGGTGTTTAAATAGGAGAGGGTGGAGGGCCTCTCGGGGGAGTTAGGGCTTGGGATCAGCTGCTCTATGCAAGAGAAGAACAGCCATGGTGGCCACTGGACTTGGGGCAACTCAGCAAGGGGAAATTTCAATGTTGGCTCACATGTGAGCTCTCGGGAGTGGTGTTTTTCGGCGATCCAGGTGGCTGGCCGGTAGGCATGGGTCACCCTCAGGTTCAGGTGGGTCAGGGCTTGATGTTTGTGAAGTCAATTGGTGGCTGCCATGTGTAAAGGGTTTGAATCAAAGTGGAATGAGGTAAGGGTGTATTTTGGCTCAAATTGGTCAACCCATGATTTTGGGTTTGGTTCACCTCCCCAAGACCTAGTTTTGGGCTAGGTGAATCAGTTGGGTCAGCTGGTCTTAAGTGGAGAAGTCTCCATCCAAGAATATTTGGATTATATTTGGGTTAAGGGGAATCATAAGTAAGGTTAATGGCTTTTAGGAAGTGCTTAAAGGACCTCTTCCTTTTGCCTAATGTGGTAAGGCACACGTAAACAACTCACATGACTTGCATGTGGCTTAAGAATGGCTTCATGGCTTGCCTATGACTTAGGATAAAGCTTGGTCAATTTCATGGAAGTAGAATTTAGGAATTTTGGTATTTTTGTGGAGAATTTTCATGAAGCTTGATTTGGAATGGTTTAATGATGATTTTGAAACTTAGGGGTGATTTTGATTAAATGGATGATGTGGAGAAATGTCATGTGGGCTTTGGATTGAAAACTTGGGCTTTTGAAATGGTCATGGGTGGGCTTTTAAAGTGGTTTAAGGAAGTGGGCCTTTAGGTTTGAAAATGGGCTTTTGAATAGAAAAATCTACAATGGGCCATGCCAAATAAATGTTGAGTTTTGTCTAAGGATGTGTCATGATTGATTTGAAACAAGTTTGGAGTGATTTGGGTTTGAATTGGGTTGGATTTGGGCTTCTTTGGTAAAGGGGTTAATGTAGGTCAAATTGGGCTAATTTTGGCCAATGTTGGGCTAGGGTTGAAATTGATGTAAAATTAATGTTTGGAAATGTTTATGGGAGTGTTTCAAAGACGTTTCAACTTTAGTTGGGTTTTGGTTTTGGGACTTGGGCTCATTTGGGTTAGGTTTGGGTTTAGGTCAAAATTGGGCTTTTTGGTTTTGGGTTGAATTTGAGTGGGGTTTGGGTGTAAATTTTGGGCAAATCATGTTAGTATTTTGTTTATGGGGATGTTAGAAATGGTTTAGAAAAGGTTTGGAGTCAATTGAAGTTGAATTGGTTTGGTTTGGGCTAAGTTTGGGTCATGAGTCCAAATTGGGCCTAAAGCTCAAAAGTGAAATTGGACCCAAATGTCAGCCAAATTGGACTTGTATTTGGTCTAGATTGATATTGTTGATATTTAATTGAAGATTAGAATTGAATTGGACCAAAATTGGGGTCAATTGGGTAGTTTGGTTTGACATTGGGTTCACTTGGGTTAAGAATGGGCTAAATTGGGGTTTTGGGTAAAAGTGGGGTAAATTGACAAAATTGGCCCATGGTGTCGTTGGATAAAATGAAATTGGGAATATTTGGGATTTTTTGGAATTTTCTAGGAATTTTCTGAATTTTTGGATTTTTTGGCTAAGAGGGGCATTTTGGGTATTTAGAGGGTATTGGGGGATATTTTTAGAATTTTTTTGTATTTTTGGCTATGAATGATCAATTTGATTGGTGAAGAAATGTTCAAGGTTAATTTTGGGGATTTTTGGGTGATTTGGAAATTTTGGAGGATTTGGGCAATTTTAAGGGCTTTTGGTAGGTTTGGTGGGGCCGGGGCCCCGAGGTCAAAAATTGAAATTTTGGAAGAATGAAGATTGATCAAATTTGAGCAAAATGGAATCACTTTGGCTGATCCATGAATTCATATTAAGCCTATATGAGCCATGAGGGTACTCATTTGAGGCATTCACTATGTTGTTCCTAACCCTCTTAGCCAGGGGCTTAGGGGTTAAGGTCCATCCATATGAATTACCTACATGAGTCAAAGAGTCAAGTTGGGTATGGGTGTGGTTTTAGGATTTGGATTGTGTGTGTGAGAGTGTAGAGTGTTAGTATAGTGAGTGTGTAAGTCAACCCTCACCAGACCAAGCCACCCAGGGTGGTCCTAAGGCCAAAGAGTCCTATAGGGAACTCATCCTTTAAACCTTCACATTTGATTTCAACCCTCTAGGTGATTAGGGGTCTACAATCAAGCTTGTGGGGTTTGCAAGGAGGCAAGGAGTGGTTCAAACTTCTAAAGGGGTGGGTCTCAATTCTAGTCCTCTAAGATAGTTAAAGGAAAAGCCTAAGGCTAGATCCTAAGTGCTAAAGAGAGAAGAGAAGACCTCATCAAAAATGAGGTCAACAGTATGATGATTTTAGGTGATTGGAGCGAAAAGAAGCGAAAAGGAACAAATTCGGAGCAAAAAGGAGCAAAAAGGAGGAAAACAGATTCTGGAGCCGCCGGTGCCATTTTCCAAAGAACTCAGCAATTAATTTGATGATAATTTGAAGAGTTCTGGCGACTTTTTGAAGGGATGCCTATGGAAACTCTTGGGATTTTGTTCCTAACTTATAAGTAACTATTTTTGGACAAAAATTAGTGTGTGCCCTGTGTATTCTAGAGAGTCTAGTGTGTTTTGAGTGTTAAGGCTTAGGAGAGAAGAGTGTAGAAGTGACAATTTGAGAGGGATTCTTCTCTAAGGAGTGAAGGAGAAGGAGTAAAGTGAGAGATTGCTTCTTCCTTTCCATTCTAAAGAGGGAATTGAGTGTTGCAAAGAAGAGAAAAAAGGATTCAAAGGAACTTCAAGGGTATTACATTGGGGAAGAGAAATAGATAAGTTGTATTTTCTTTTGTGGTTTGTATGAATTTTCTTTTATATATAAAATTCATGTTTTATTTTGTCTTCTTTATGGATTCTGAGTAGTCTCCTTTATATTTCTTCTTGCATAGAGATGTGATGATGTGGATTTGAAATATTTTTAAAGTATTAAAGAAATTGTGATGGTTTTTGATTTCGAACTTAATTTACATTTCGATCTGACCAATTGGATTGTTAAAATATGTTGTGGAACATTAACTCTGAAAGGATTTAATGTCTTACATCAACAAGGAAGAACCCATTCAATTTCCATAGATGAATTGCATAGTTCATTGGAATTGAGTGAAAATAAATAGGGAAATGTGTTTTGATGGACGTCAAATTGGAGGTTTTAGGGTGACAGGCTGAGATCCCAATTTGGTCTTTAGATTTGTAACTAAACTCGAAGGTTAGCCTTTAGGTGAAGGGTGAGTGGGAGCTCCGTAGTGGCAGCCGGTATCTTCCCAGCCTAGCCTTAGATTTAGTAACTAAACTTAGGATATGTTAATGATATTTTCTTGCTTAGAAGAGGGGGTACTCATTTAAGGGTATAGAATCAATTATGCTCCTATTGGCACAATACCATAGATAATAATTCCAGATCATCCACACATCATATTCTCATTGCACGAGGAAAGATACTTTTCTTATATATTAAAACATTTCAAGTATATAGCTTAGTGTGTGTCTGATAGTTAATTCTATTTTAAAGATATAGAAGTAATTGTAGTTTGCTTAATTGTAACTATTTTCTGCATCTTGGTAGTAGAAGTAAACATTAAACTTTAATCATAATTTGAGTATTGGAATTCAGTATTACATTATCAATAGTGAGATTCTGCCCTTCTCTGTGGGATCGATAAACAGGACTCTATTAGAGCCCTATATTACTTGATATGATACATATACTTGCGTTGAATGTTTGGACATTACAAAATCATTATAAATATATATAAATTTGTGTTCATAAGTTCTTACAATATTAAAATTCTGCATTATTAGGCTGGGAGGATACTGACTCTCACTCCAGAGCTCCAACTTCCCTTCACCTGAAGGCTAACTTTCGCTTCAGTTTCCAAACATTAGGACCAAATTGAGGATTTCAACCTGTCACTTTGAAATCTCTAATTCTACGCCCATCAAAGTATATTTCCCTATTTATTTGCACTCAATCCCCATGAGCCATGTCTCTCATTCATGGACAATGAATATGACATTCAATTTTGTTGTGGAACTCATAATCCTTTCGGAAAATATATTTCTCAACAAGTTTTAAAAATTCAGTTGGCCAGATCTAAAAGAAAATGAAGTTCAAAGTGAAAAAGGTTATCACAAATTCTCCATAATAAATTCGCACATCATTTCCATATCACAACATCAACACATCACATTAAAAGGAGAAAGACAAAGAAATCAACTCAAGAATCATGAGTAAAAGATTAGAAAACATGGATTTTATATATAAAAAAACGTCATACAAACAGAGTAAACTAAAGACAACATTTCTCAAACTCTTCCCCAAGTGAATCTTAAAGAATTCTCTTGACTCCTCTTCTTTCTTCACAACAAGACACAGATCTCTCTTTAGAATAGTAAGGAAGAAGAAATCTCTCACTTTCCCTCTCCTCTCCACTCTTTATAAGAGAAAACACAAAACCTAATTTCCTACACAAAATGGAAGAACTTTCTCTAAGCTCTAAACTCTTGTCTTCTCTTCTTCCCCCTCTCTAAACTTAGCTCCAAAAGTGTTTAAATTTGATCAAAACTGAATTCCCAAGAGTTTTCTAAAGCATCCCTTCAAAATCCGGCCAAATACACTGAATCTAGCTTAAAATCTGGATAGGGCGTTGTTCAGCCCTGGATGAGGCGTCGTTCAACGTATTATTCCGCCAAAACGGTCACAACTCTCTGTAAAATGGCGTTGTCCGGTGCTGGTGAGAGTGTCGTTTGGCGCTTGCTCAATAAAATGCACTTTTGTCACTTTTTGATCCAAATTTGCTCCTTTTTGCTGCCTTTTACTCAAAGGCCTAAAATCATTGTACCTGCATGAAATCATGAAAAATACCTTCCTTTAAACTGTAATATCACAAAAAACAGGTACGAATTGGTTATTGAAAAGCTATTAAATTTTCAGTGGATTAGGGAACACGTACTATAGACCTTCATATCCACTGGACTCTAATAATGATCAACAATTTGAGGATAAGAATATGTCTGTAAAAGAAGTGGTATTTCAAATAAGAAACCAGTTGCAAAGTCAAAATGTTGTGATTAGAAACATAGAGAAACAACTGGGATTAATTGCTAATTCACTTAGCAATAGACCCCAAGAAACACTTTCTAGCAACCCTGAGATCAAACTTAAAGAGAATAATATTGAACAAGTAGAAGCTGTCCAATTAAGAAGTGGAAGAGATATAGAGAATGTAGTTAGAGAAGAGAACGAAGTTGTGAGAGAAACAAAGGATACAAAAAGACCTAATGAACATGTTCTAAGGATTTAGAAAAATTAATTTCTCAAACTAAAATTAATTTGGAAAGACTAACACCTCGATTTCCTCAAAGACTTAGACATCATAAGTTGGCTAAACAATTTTCAAAGTTCATGGAAGTACTTAAGAAGTTAAAAATAAATATTCATTTCGCAAAAGCTTTATAACAAATGCCAAGTTATGCAAAGTTTGTGAAGGGATACTAAACAAGAAAAGGAAATTTAGGGATTATGAGACAGTTGCACTAAGTGAGGAGTGCAGCGCTATACTTCAGAGGATGTTTCCGCGAAAACTTAAAGATCCTTGTAGCTTTACAGTTCCTTGTGTAATTGGAGAAAGATTATGTGGAAAAGCTTTATGTAATTTAGGACAGAGCGTTAATGTGATGCCTTTATCTATATTTAGAAGGTTGGGTTTAGCCGATATTTCTCCCACAACTGTAACCCTTCAGTTAGCTGATCAATCTATCATTTATCCAAAAGAGGTTATAGGACGTGCTTTTTAAAGTGGATAAATTTATCTTTCTTATGAACTTTATTATATTGGATATGGACGAAAATAAAGAAATTCCAATTATTTTGGGGAGACCTTTCCTTATTGTTGGATAAGCTATGATAGATGTCCAAAAAGGAGACTTAATTATGAATATTAATGATCAGTAAATCACATTTGATATATAAAAGACTATGAAATATCCAGCTGAAAGAAAAGATGATAATTGTATTTGGATAGATGAAATTGATTATCTAAGTAAAGACCAATTCAAAAAAAGTTTTGAAAGTAAGTTATCAGATGAGATCAAAATGGACTTTCATGATGAACTGAAAATATTGTATAAAGAATACTGTATGTATGTTCAGGAAGGCTTGAAATGATGGACGCTACCAAAAATAGTGAACTTTTATTCTCATCTGTTCAAAAATATCATGAGCTTATGATGGAAGTACTCCATAAAATTTTGAAACCTACCTATTTAAGGAATTCATCTACACCACCAGTCTTTATATCTTCATCTTTGACTCAATCATAAGAAAAACCTAAATTGAATCATGAATAAAAAAATTTATTGAACTAAGACTTGGAAGAGAATTTGAGGATATATTTCAAATGAACTTTGAGTTGAGAGATGAGGATAAGGAGATGGAAAGTCCACTAGAAGAAATTCATACGGAAACAGAAAAAACTATTTCCTCAACTAAGATAGATATAGAAAAACCACCTCCATCATCTAATCAGTATCAAGGGGAAGAATTGGAAAATAACTTAAAACATAAGAGTAACAAAAGATTTTTATACAGAATCTGAATTATATGGAGAGAATCTGATCCAAAATTTGGTAGATCTTGAAGTATCTTATAGAGATCCATTTCTTATAAATTTCAAGGATCATATTAATATGCAAATTTAGAAAATCAAATAGAAGAATAATGGATTTAAAAGGAAATACGAGGAATAATGATATGAATCAACCTGAAAAGGAAGAGCTAAAAGAAAAATTACAATTTAAGGATTTTGTAGGAATCCCTGGATCTAAAAAGGATGGGTGATTGATCGAGGATTACTTAATTGGAATTTTTGATCCAGGAGGAATCATTTGTCGTGTTGGTGACGTTAAACCAAGCACTTTATAGGAGGAAACCTATAGTTATCAGTGTGCTTTGATTTAGTATGCTAGATAGTCATGATTGTTAGTGTTATATTGTGTTTGCTTTAATGTTGATTGATCAGTTTGATTGTTCATTGGTAGATGTTTGGATTGTTAGTGGTTTTATTTGATCTTTGTGTGTCATTTGGGAGTTGATTCCTTAACTTTTTATTAATAGACTTGTATGTTCTCTTGTAGTAGTTTTATTGATGAGTCCACTATGATCAGGACTTACTCGGACTTGAGTTTTACTTGAGACATCATGAATTTGAACAGTAAAAGATTCACCTCAATTTTTTTACTTCCTTTCTCTGACTTTATTTTCATTTGATAGGAGTCATGAACCTATTTGTTGAATAACATGAGGATGATCTTACACTATAATTTATAACTGTTAGATGTGCTTAATTAAGGGGATTCGATGATGCCTTAGGTTGGTGCACGTGAATCAATATATCATGGATAATCTTATCTTTGGGATTATACTCTATAAAATCACTTAAAAAGTATCTAATTTGTTAGTGTAGTGATTCCATTACAAGAAGTAAGTTAGTGAGATGTGATGTGTTAATGGAAGAATTGACCTCATTTATCATATGTGTTTGTTTGTGTTTTACAACTTTATATAAGACTTGAAGACCATTTTATATCCATATGCAACAGTGGATTCTGAATGAACATTAGTAAAAAAAAAATATCTTGTAATTTCATTTATTTGTTTGCTAGGATGCTTTTCTATTTAATTTTATTCACCGTACAAAAAGGAGTTTTTTGTCGGAAATGAGTTTTAAACCATTCAAAAAATCAAAGCAAGATAATTAACTTCCATATATATGTTGGATCCTTTTTTTTTCCCTTTCCCTTGGTCATATGTAGGACTGAAATATTCTATTTCAAGTCCAGCTAGTTTCGCCTTAAAGGATTTGATTATAGCTAGGAATTGGTTTGCGACTCATCATAGTTAATTTCGAGGAAGCTCTTCCATAATTAGAGACGAGCACGTTCAAATGGCGCTTTTGATCATTTTTGCTCGAAAATCAAAAATTAAACTGAGCGAAGCTTGTGTTGATTGAGCCATCACAAAATGAACTAACAGAAACAAATTTTAAATTTTTTTATAAATTCAGAAATTGGGTGGTCTATATTTAAGTTGCCCTTTTTTTATTATGTTTCCTACGATCCAGGATAATCAATATAGGCCAATGGCTCGTGGGTAATCTGGTTTATTATATGTTACAGGGCTAGCAAGCCAATCAAATTTTCCTCAAGTCAAATGCATACTTCAAAAAAAAGGGCATCTATATACATACCACATAATTCAAATAGTGACCCATTTACTAAATATTTATATGAAAAAAATAATAATATACTTATAAATAATCCCCAAATATCAAGAAATGAAGCTAAATCCTAAAAAACGGGAAGGCTGCAACTTTGAAACAAGCATGGCTAAGATATTTACTTGTTTCATGTTCTTAATCATGGATAGCAAAGCTTATATGAGATGCTCATAAAAAAAAGAAAAGAAAAAGTAAGCTAAACATAAATCAATGATCATGAGCTAAGAACGAAATTAAGTAACCTCGCGGGATCCTTAGATCTTAAGAAATCAAAATCCCCCTAAGCATTTGGTTCTCCCATATGAGCCTTTAAAACCGCCCTCCCTGACGTACTCTTAAGTCTAGTAACTTGGTTGACCCAAATTGACCAAGTCAACCCATATTATCCTACAACACTCTGTTGACCTCAGTTTTGAGAGGTTCTATTATGAATGACATCCATGATCCATCTTGAGAGAAGAAGTCTACTTATATCAATTTATTAAATCTCATAAGGGATCCCAAAACACTAAGATCCAGGGTAAAATACTAATGTGCCCCTTTAAGCTCAAATCTTAATGACACTCTAGGGTGATCTTATAAATGACAATAAACCCTGACATATTTGGTCAAACTAAACACCAAATTGGTTAAACTTGACCATTTGGTCAGATCAAACAATAAATAGTCACCACATTGACCATTTAGTCAAACAAAACACAAAATTGGTCAAACTTGACCATTTGGTTAACCCAAACACCAAATTTGTCAAACAGGACCATTTGGTTAAACCAAACACCAAATATTCACCACATTGACCATTTGGTCAAAGCAAACGCCAAATTGGCAAACTTGACCATCTAGTTAACCCAAACACCAAATTGGTCATACTTGACCATTTGGTCAAATCAAACACTAAATAGTCACCACATTTAGCATTTGGTCAACTCTATACCCAAATGATCACCATATTGACTTTAATAATAACCTAACCACCATATGGTCAACTTGACCACCATCGTCAACCTTTTGGTCAACATGGTCAAACCAAACTATATTATCAAATCCATTGACCCCATTACAAACTCAACCATCACATGGTCAAATGAGTCATCATGGTCAACCTTGGGACCTAATTAGTCAACCTTGGTCAACTGGTCAAACTTTATCAACTTGGTCAACTCTATAGTTTTTTGGTCAAAATGTGGTCTTTTAATCAAATTGTTTTATTCTCTTAATTAATTAATCATTTAATTAAGTAAAGAGGGTGAAATTAAGGTTTATTAGACCTAGGATTTTAGTCCAAAATCATTGCTAAGTCCATGACAACCTAAGCTCATGGCAACTCTAAAACCATGTTTTACACTTAAAACCTAAATCCAACCTATGGCTTATTGGTATTAGGTCACCCATGACCCATTAGTGCTCATCATGACATGGGTAGCCTACTAAACTTACTAGCCAACAATATTGACCCAAGTCAAAGGCCATCATTAGGGGAGGGCTACGTGTCATTCCTTCTTAAATTTTTATCACATATTTTGAGCTTAGTTAGATGGGTTCAAGCTAACTCATCTATGGGCCCCTCTCCATCTCATCATCCCCCTAATTATAGGAAGCCAAAGCCATGCCTAAATGTTCAACTTAATCGAAGCAGATCATTGATATGACAAAGAAAAGCTCAACCAAGGCTATCCTCAGCAGGAAACTTATCTCCATCCATCATGAGTTGCTCACCTTCATCTCCAAGCAATACCACGCTTATCCATGACTTCTTCATGGTTATAAACATGCTAACCCGAGAGCTCCCCACAAGGAGAGGACCCCTACTACAGATCCCAAACCCTAAAACCTTCAACAAAAAATTTGTTCCCCATCCCCTCAGCAACTAATTCCCCACCCTTTCAACTTCTCTAATCCATTACAAAGCTCTAATTTCTCAACCCAAAAATAGGATAACTTTTTAGGTTAGCATAAAACTCCTATAAAAGTCCTTAAACTATCCCAACTCCATCACTAATGTCGGTCGTTAAAAATTTTCCATTTCTTCTTTCTTTTCTTTTGATGTGGTGAGAGATTTGAAATTTTTGAAATGGTTTAGTATATAGTTTTATAAAAATGAAATTTGATATAATTTAATATATATATGGATTTCGAAAGTAGTATTTTATATTGAAGAATACGAAATCAAACCGATCTCATATAAACAATATTTTAAATGATCAAGTACTTCATCACAAGACATGTATCTATTCCGAAGAATAGATACATTGCTTGGGGTGAAGCTTGGTCAAATAAACTAAAGAATTCATGACATCCGTTTGGTCTACTGATCTACCTAAAAAATACTCATTTTTATGCCTTATTTATTATTCAATTTTTAATGATATTATGCTTTAATAAAATGTATTTTCATGTTTTTGGATGTCGGTGATTAAAAAGAGTCCAAGAAAGAAAAAGAAGGAAAAAGGCGCAAAAAGGAGCAAAAATGGAGCTTATGGAGCAATTTTTTGAATTATTAGCCTGGCACATATGAGCTAGAGTCTGGCGCCTAAGCGCCAGTTCAATACAGACGCTGTTAAGTTTTTTTGATGACTTTGGGCAGTTATTTTGACGGTTTTAAGCGGTTATTAGAGCTTCTAGAAGGCTGAAAGTTACTCCTAATATATAGGACATGTGATACAATGTATTTGGACATAAGGAAACGGTCTGGATCGTAAAGAGGTACGACCCAAAGTGAAGTGGTGCGAAAGACCTGGTCACGGAGTCCGGCGCCTAGGCGCCAGATCCCGACGCCTAGGCAAGACAGTTACCTTCTAGGAGATACATTAAATTTGAATGAATTTTGAAGAGGTTCCTTAAGCAACCCTTGGTAAAATTCAGAGCTCTATAAATAGGAGCCCATTCTACAGAGAAAATCGCACCAAAACCCCCCTCTTAGTACACATACCCATTTTAGCCTATTCTCTCTCATCTCTAGTTTAATTTAGTCTCTTCCATACATAGGGTGCCACTTTATTTTGTATCTAGTGAGTTTATTTTGAGTGTTTATTGTGTGTAATTGTTGTTGGAGTCTTTCATCATTGCTTTGGAGTCAGTAGAAGTCAACAGAGCTCTTGAAGGAACACTTCAGATAAGTTTTTGTACTTTGGTTAAAGTTTTATAAATATGTTTTGTTGTGTTATTTTAATGAGTTCTGAGAAGTTAGTTTTCTTTCTCCTTTCAATTATGAAAAGATTATAAATTAATTAAATTTCGTAGGAGAATTAAATATAAATATTTTAAAATATTGTGATGATATTAATACTTGATGTTAATTTACTTTTTAAATTGGCCATTTAATTTGTTAAAACCTGTTGAAGAATTTTGAGACCTATACGGAGATAAATTCTTAACTAGTAGATATCACATGAATCCTTAGGTAATCGCAGGCTATACGCGGATTGTCTAAGGTGAAGTGCAATAAAATAGGAAGATATTATTTATTGGGCGTATAATTAATTATTTTTTAGAGTGATAGACTAAATTCTAATAATTTGGTTTGTAGAAAGGTAACAGGTCACTGGTAGAGCCGACCATAGCCACCTTTTGACATCTACTAGTGTGAGCCTAGATTAACCCATTCTACTAATAAAACATCATGAGCCCAACTATAGATTAGTCAATGTTCTTTGCACCTGGACCAAAGGCTAAAGAATAGGAATGCTTCTATTTGGAACAATACTATAATCTTAATTCCCTACAAAAGATAATTAATTTATAATTCTTGGATTAGTTGAAGGAAGGAGAAAGTCATTTTTACACTTGCATAGAGTTTTAATTACAACTTATTTTAATTTACTGCTTACTGCTTCCTTTATTTTAGTAAAATTGTTATTTGAATATATATATATATAAAGGTAAATATAATTTGCATAAGAAAATTTCAAAATATTACTTATATATTTTACTTTTTATTTTTAGTTATCCCTGTGGGATTGATAACCAGGACTCCACTAGAGCCTTATATTACTTGAACGATATGTATACTTGCGTTTAAAATTGTGACTTTTACAATAATTAAATATAAATATAAAATTATAAAAGAAAATCTCACACATCAAGTTTTTGAAGCCATTTGCTAGGAATTCAATATTCTAAAAGTGGTATCAAATTCTTGTATTGTAAAGCATATTTAAAGTCGCATCGCATTAAGTTTTCGGCGCCGTTGTCGGTGATAAGATAAGATAAGAAAATAAAAAGTAAAAGTAAAAACAACAACATAAAATAAAAAAAAACAACATAAAAACAAAACATAAAAACAAAAAGATTTTCTTTAAATTTTTATGCGTAGTTCTGGATCTGAAGGATTACTTCCTTTTAATTTTGAATTAGAAAGAACAATTAAAATAATTAAAAAAGGAAAATAAATTTCAAAACATCAAAAATAGGCTAACTTACATACTAATAATCAAAATCCAATCGAAATTAATTAACAAAATGTTATAAAACATTAAAAGAATATGCAAACCCTACAGCTGATGAACTTCTTATTAGTATTCAACTTCCAGCTGTAGATGCTAATTCTTTTGAGCTTAAACCTTCTATTATTAAAATGGTTCAAAACAATGAATTTGGAGGAACACCTAATGAGGATCGAAATTTACACCTTGCTAGTTTTTTAGAACTTTGTGCTACCTTTAAATATAATAATGTTTCTGATGATGCTATTACGCTTAGACTCTTTCCTTTTTCCTTAAAAGATAAAGAAAGGATGTGGCTTAATTCATTAGCAACTTATTCTATTAATACATGGGCAGATATGGCACAAAAATTCCTTGCTAAATATTTTCCTCCTTCTAAAATTGCTAAATTGAGAAATGATATTACTTCATTTATGCAATTTGATGGAGAAACAATTTATGAAGCTTGGGTAAGATTTAAAGAACTATTAAGAAAATGTCCTCATCGTGCTTTACTAGATTGGTTAATTATTCAAACATTTTATAATGGACTTATTGGATCGCTTAGATCAATTATTGATGCTGCTGCTGGTGGTTCTTTAATGGCTAAGACATTTGAAGAAGCCTACACCTTAATTGAAAAATGGCTACCAACAATTTTCAATGGCCTTCTGAAAGGGTTAATCCTGAAAGAATGACAAGTTTTCATGATAATGAAGCCTTTTCTATTTTAGCTACACAAGTGGTTGCGATATCTATAAAATTAGATAATTTTGCTATTAATATATTACATGTGAGTAATGATAATGCTGCAAACTCTGATGATTCTAAAACAATGGAAACTTTGCAAGCGATTGCTAGTAAAACTAATAATCCTTATTATAATTATTATAATCCTAGTTGAAAAAATCATCCTAATTTTAATTGGAGTAATGGACATAAAGTTAATCCAAATTGGAACAATTAAGGAAATTCAAACTATAGACCAACTTATCCTCCTAGATATAACAATCAGCAGAAAAAGTTGTCTGCAGAAGAATTGATCTTGCAACTTAGCAATCAGCTACAAAGTAAAAACACTGTTATTCGTAATATTGAGAATCAGATGGGTCAAATTGCTAATTTCATTAATTACAGACCTCAAGGAACACTGCCTAGCAATGTCGAAATTAATTCTAAAGGATCTGGAAACGAACATGAACAAGCAAAAGCTGTACAACTTAGAAGTGGAAAGGAATTAAAAGATAAAACATGGAATGAGATTGAAAAAGAGAAAGAAGTTGAAGAGATTGAAAAACCTAAAGATACCCTTTCTCCAAGTAAAGATCATACTGATGTACCTATTGAAGTGGGAGTTGAAAGACCACCACCACCTTTTCCTCAAAGACTTAAACAACAGAAGCTTGACCATCAATTTTCTAAGTTCTTTGAAATTTTTATGAAACTTACCATCAACATTCCTTTTGCTGAAGCTTTTGCAAAATTTATGAAGGATATTTTAAGCAAGAAGAGAAAATTTAAAGCTTATGAAATTGTTGCATTAAGTGAAGAATGTAGTGTAATAATTCAGAAGAAATTACCTCAGAGACTTAAAGATCCTGGAAGTTTTACTATTCCATGTGCTATTGGAGAAAAATTATGTGGAAAAGCCTTATGTAATTTAGGAGCTAGTATTAATCTCATGACATTTTTCAATCTTTTGAAGGTTAGATTTAAGAGAGATTTCTCATACCACTGTAACTCTTCAGTTAGCTGATCGATCGATTAGTTATCCTAAAGGAGTTATAGAGGATGTTCTTGTTAAGGTAGATAAATCTATCATCTCTGTAGATTTCATTGTTCTAGATATGGAAGAAGATAAAGAAATACCTATCATTTTAGGAAGACCTTTTCTAGCTACCGGTCGAGCTATGATTGATGTGCAAAAAGGAGAATTAACGATGAGCGTTAATGATCAAGAGATAACATTTAATGTTCTGAAATCAATGAGGTATCCTGAAAAAGAAAAATGCTATTGATCCCCGATAAATGTAACCGCGCCAAAAACTTGATACTGTCATGTAAATGTAACGACGCTAAAAACGTGATTCCCGGCAAACAGCACAAAAAACTTGGGCCGCTAGGAATATATGCGCTAATGATTTAGATATGAAAATTATGATTTTATAATATGGGGTACTACGCAAATATACGTATCGTTTATCAAGTAATATAGGACTTTCTGATTAAGTCCCGAGATATCGAACCCAAAGGAAAAATATGAAAATTTTTAAAGAAATCAGAAAATTATCTTTTTACTTATTTTTATGACTTTTGAAAGTATGTCTTGATTTTGAAAAGTTTTGAAAGTTGATTTGTCTTTTAAAATTTTCTTAATAAAATGTTAAGCAAGAAATTAAAATTATAATAACTAATAACACTGGATGTAAAATACTATTAACTAAAATATCTTTTTCTTTCCTTTTATGAAGTAGAAATAATTCTTAAAGTATTATTGTGGAAGTATTCAAATTTGTTGTGACAGATAGAAGCAAATGTGTTCTTTACCCTTACTTGGTTCTATAAAGAACATAGGTTAATCTGAAATTTTTATTATTTTAAACATGGTTAGGCAGGGAAGATACCAGTCTCTCACTCTATAGTTCCCTCGATTCCCACCACCTGGGGGCTAACTTCTCATAACAAAATTCAAAACTTCAAACCAAATTAGGGGGTTTTAGCCTGTCACCCTGAAATCCTCTAATTTTACTCCCTTTTATAAAAATATCTTCTAATATTACATTCAATTATATCGACTACATTTCTCACCCATATAATTGCATGTGATTCTTACTAACTTTTATGAGATAATACCGCATTGGATCTTACATAATCTCAAGAAATTCTACAACTTAACAGGCCAAATTAAGAAGTAAACAAAGTTTTTAGGATCAATCTTCACAACTTCTTCCAACTTTTAAACACTTATACCTTCCACAACAATTCTTTGTAATTTAATTATTTCTTCATTTAAGAAAGAAAAAGATAAAATAAACTACTCAGAATGCATTGAGAAAATACAAAAACACATTGATTTGAAATTAAAAACAATAAGAAAAATAACAAATTAAAGCAAGTATTAATATAAAGATTAAAAGTAAACACTTATATGAAAATCCTCTCCACAAGACTAAGGAAGTTCCTCTGAAAATTTGACTCTTCACTAAACTACTCCTCAGAGCAAGTCTCCCAAATCCGATGACTCAGAATACAAACTTCAAAATTCAATAAAAACTAAACTAAAAGAAAGAAAAGAAGTGGAAAGAAGAAGATTTCACTCCGACCCTTTTCTACTTTCTACTCTCTACTCCTACTCTAAAATGAAAACTCTTAAAATACAGTGGAAGAACAAAAGAAAGAAAGAAAGAACCCTTCAAAATGCAAAGGAAGAGTCTCCTAATATTTCCTAAGACTCTCATTAAATAGTAAACCAAAAGGTGCCTTGGTGTCTCTTCAAAATGTGTCCAGATTCAATGTATCTACCAAAGAACGCACCCCTTCATTCAAACTTGCCGCTCAAAGGAAGTTATGGTAGTTACCACCAAGAGTTGCATCCCATCCCCTTTGAAATTTGCGCCAAATTCATTTGAATTTTGATTTTTAACTACGGCAGCTAAGCGCCGGCCCAGCGGCGCTTAGCCTTCAGTGCCAAAATTTTGATTTTTCATTTTTTTGCTCCAAATGTGATCCAATTTTTGCGCCTTTCATCGTGACCATCCATTTTCATCATACCTGCAAGAAAAACACAAAATACCTTCCATTAAAGTGCAATATTATTAAAAATAGGTATAAAAATGTGCATAAAAATACTAAATATTTTAGGTGTATCAAAATCCCCCAAACCTAAAATGTTACTTTTCCTCAAGTGACAATTAATTTCATTGAACATTTTAGAATGCAAATTATGTAATGAGTATCTTAGGAAAATAACAAAATTTTGTTCTAGAAATGGAATAGTCCAATTTAGAAAAAATTTAAGTAGTTAAAACCAACTTAAAGTTTAGAAAATTCTTAAGTAAAGGAAAATGACAAATATAAGTTTCTATCTATTTCAGAAATATTTGTGGATTCTTCAAAATATAGGATTCAAACACTTATTTTTCTCACTTAAAAATCTTTATTTGAAAATAATTTTACTTACTATATTATAACCTTAAGCTTTAGATTTTCTCTGAACTTAAATCTTAAACTTTAGTTATGAAACCAATTTTTGATTAGGCCCTTAAATCCTCAAGCTTCTCCTCCTTTTCATATACTATTTTTCACTTTTTCTTTTCTTCTCCTCTTTTTTTATACATAAGACAAGGATTACTATATCTGGATAGGCCTTTAATGATTTTGAATTCTACCCTTCCATTTAAAATAAAGGTCAGATATACATCTTATACTTAAAAATCATAATAATAGTATTTGAAAATTATTCTTCAATAAAAGAAATTTAAGCTTTGAAGAATAAAAGTCAAATATTTTATTTATCCAAAAATACAAAACTTCTTACTAAAGATAGTTTAACTTTATTTAACACCTCTTCATTAAGAAAATTTTAACTCTAAGTTTTTCATGATTACTATAAATGTTAACTAAATTCTTTTATTCATTTCTATATTCAAAATTTTGTTCCCCTAATTTAACTTCATGTACATAATATGATTTATTTTTAAGTATTCTTGAGAATCAAATAAAATTTTTAGTTTTTGAAAAATCTTTATTTTTAAAACTCCCTCCCAAACTTTAATTTTTTTAATTAAGATAAAACATTTATGCATAAGAAATGATATATGGGTGAGAAATAAAAGTTAACATATCATGCTTGCAGGAATTTTTAATATCCTAATATGCAAGTATAACAATTTAAATAACAGGAGTAAAATGAAATCAAATTAGTTTTTCAAAACATATTTATTTTTTTTATACATAGAAAAGTAAAAATTTCAAATAGACTTCTACAGTAGTGGAGGTTTTCAAAGCAAATACACACCAACTATAATAACACACATAACATATAGTAGTGGAATTTGAAAAATTTTAAATATGTAGTTTCCTATGTAGAAGTTCCTAATAGTGGTTTATAATCTCCTAACAGTTCTTGAATTAAAGTACACACTACTAAAAACTCTGACATAACATACACATAAAAAAATTTACTATTTCACACACTACCACAAAACAACATATAAAACAACAACACAACAACATCAATATATCTGAGTATGCATAACAGAAAAATAGCACAACTACAATATGCATACTATCAAGGTTCACATCACACATAATGAAATTAAATACTAACAAAACAAACATATATCAACAACAACACCACAACAAAAACAAATAACACAAATCTACTCATCATCCTCCTCATCATCATCATCCTGCTCGTTCCAATTCCTGGATGGCACATAAGGTATGGAGAATGGATGAGGTGGCATCTCAGCACTTTGATCACCTCTAATCACTCTATCTAGATATTACTAATAACTCTCCTCATATTCATCATGTTTTATAATATTTCTCTCCACATTATCCAGCTTACCATCCATATCTCTCATATGCTCTCGAGTAAGACTCACTTTTTTCAAAATCTTTCTTAATAAACTAGTCTGGGAATTAGTAATGCAGCAGAAGCAGAAATAGTAGAAGCCATACAAAATCCTCCTCTCCAACCAAACTCTGAATGTACAGTGTAAGCACCAACGTTTACACTGGTAATTAGTCTAAATGGCTGAAGTACCTCTTCCCAGGTATCAAACTTCACTCCAGATCGTTCACATGGTGAATGAATCAAGGAAGGAAATCCCATACTTACAGTCGTGGTTGATCTAGCACAGTTCAAAACATAATCATAAATTATACTTCCAATGTCAATAGGCTTCCCTTGCTAAATACAATGGTTCAACACAGCTTTTTCTCTCGTTACTTCACTGGTGTGACTCGAAGGTAACAACTTAGATGAGATAAAATAATGTCATGCCTTAGAAATGACATTCATTTTGGAAGCAGGAAAGTTCACTCTTCTATCATTTGTTATTTTCCATAATCATCTTCCATCAGTAAGAAATTCCATGATCTCGTCTAATTCTCCTTCCGAAGGATGATAGTTAGAATAAAAACAGAACATGTTAGGAGGTAGTCCATAAAAAGTATTGATTGCACCAGAAGAAAAGTTGACTTCCTTCCTTCTAACCATCACTTGATTCTCTTCTACAGCAGGTAAATTTGCATAAAATTCTCTAACCACTGAAACAACAACAACGGAGAAGCAACAGTAATTCTCCCAGTTTCTTCTAGCAATTATATCTTCAATCACCTCTCCTAGCTTACTAAACACACGCTCAGGAATCAACTTACGTGACTGCAATGCATTGACATATCATTCCTCAGCCCTAATAATAACAAATTTGTCAGAATCAAACTTCATCTTTTCTCGTGTACGCTTTGACTTTGGAGCCATCTCTAAAAATTCACGAAAACTTTACCATAAATTCTAAAATCAAACTAAACTTGCTAAATTATCTTCCAAAAGACATTTTCACTAAATCCAAGCAATTTCTCAAGTTTTTCCTCAAATTTTCACCATGAATAGTGATTTTAAGATTTTCCATAATGTACTCAAAATACATGGTGAAAATAAAAAAGTTTTACTTAGGAGTAGTGCTCTTACCTCAAAAGATTCAAATCTAACAATTTTTGTTGAGATCGGCACTTAAATGATCCACAAAATGATACCCTAGGCTCCTCTTTCATGGTAAATGAAGGTTGAAGACGATGGGGCGGTTGAAAATGGCAATTTTCAGGTTTTTAACTTTTGGGAACCAATTTTTGTGAACTGGTGCTTAAGCGCAAACTTTCAGTGCTTAACCGCGAAATCTGACGCGTAAGCGTCGGCACTCTAGCGCTTAGCCTGCAGTACCCAAATTTTCATAATTAAGGTATATGCTCTAAATCATTTTGTTAGTTACCCTTAATTACTCCAGAATAACTATTTCTCCCCACAAATCTTCCAATACTCCAAATCAAAGTTAAAAAACCATTGATTCCACACAAATTTCACAAAAAAACAAACTTATAGTAAAACAAACATAACACTTAATAGAATACTAGAATTTCCATCCACACATAGAGGATGAAATTCTCTAAATACAAGAGACTTTAATCTCAGACTGATAAATATACATCTCTAGAATGTAACCATCATATCATCAGGCTCAGTTAATTTTTAAATAAAAAACACTAAACACACCAAACATAACACACAAGAACACTAAACAGAACACATAAGAACACTAATAAAACAAAACAAAGCACTCTTAATTCCATTCTCTATTAGACGGAATATATCCAGGACCACTATTATTCTCATTTGACCCTTCTGGAATATAAATTTGATAGAACGGGTGATCATTGTTCATTCGTACATCATCTTCTTCAATCCATTTGTTCTTCACAAACATCGCCTTATCTATTTCTTCCACGTACCTTGAATGATTGAATTGCATCTTGAGTTGCCATCCCATGTGTTCCAAATGTAAGTTAGTATCATTGATCTTTGCTTCCATTGAAATCACTCGGGCTTCAATTTTTGCAATCATTTCTGCAATACCTTAAATACTAACATCGAGATATCCATTAAATAACTCCTTAGCACTATCACTAATGAACTTCCTTTTGTCAGAATCTTGCTTCTTCTTCATCTCGTTCTCCCAGGAAGAAATGATGCACTCAAAATTCTTTTCTTAGATCTTCAGAAATAAAAATAGGACTTGGGGCAAGTGTTTTTCTTAAGTCATATCCTTTTTATACACTTGGGAAATGCTAGAATATTCCCCAAGATGTTTAGAAACTCCTAAATAACTCCCAAAACTTCTCCCCCACGATCTAGGCTTCTAAATCCAAATTTTTCACATTTTTTATAACTGTAGCGCCTAAGCACCAACTAGTCGGCGCTTAGCCGCTAGTGCACAATTTAGCACAGGTCCGCTAAGTGTCCAAATTTTCATTCTGACTTCTCTTAATCATCAATTAAGGTCAAATAAACTCTACTTAAGTTTTAAAACTCCAAATTACCACTAAAAATATAAAAACAAACCAAACAAAGCAAACAAAACACACAAAACAAACATAAAGCAAAGCACACCGATAAATACGGGTTGCTTCCCACAAAGCGCTTGTTTTAACGTCTTCAGCCTGACATACCCAGAACTCATTCTGAGTGACCCAGCATCAAATTCTCATCAGATTTAGATTTATTGACTGAAAAATATGGTTTAAGTCTTTATCCGTTAACTTTAAACATTTTTCCAGTCTTAGGATCTTGAATATCTACAGCTCCATAAGAATAAACTTTTATCACATTAAATGGACCCATCTGACCCGATTTCTGTATTTCCAAATACAAGGATTTGTTACCACAGCTAGAAAATTTAATTTCTGGCAAAGGCGCGAAACACTTGACCTAGAATAACTTGCTATATAGATGTGTACCAAATTTTAATTACGGCAATAACATTAAATAAAACTTGATTGCTACTTAATGCTAGGCCGTTAATGTTTAATACTTTTTTAAATATATGTTTATATAGCAAAATATAATTTAAAAAGAAAATCTTTTATATACTTTTTGGGTACTACGCAAGTATACGTATCGTTTCAAGTAATATAGGGCTTTGAATCAAAGACCCCAGTATCGATCCCACGGGGACAAAATATGGTAATAAATTTTTAAATATTGTATTTCAAAAATCTTCTTGTATTTTAATCTAACTATAAATTACTTTTAACTTACTAGATGCAGATAAAGAAAACAATAATAAGAAAATGATTTTGTGAAAACTATATAAAACAAACAACTTTCTTCCCTTCAATTAATCTAAGATTTTTAAAATAATTTAATATTCATTGGAGAATTTGATTTATGGTATTGTGCCAAATAGAAGCATCCCTATTCTTTACCCTTTGATCCAGGTGCAAAGAACATTGGCTAATTTACAGATTAGGTCTGGATGCATTGTTAGTAGAATGGGTTAATCTAGACTCACACTACTAAATGTCCAAGGGTGGCTATGGTCGGCCCTACTAGTGACCCTTTCCATATCTATAAATCAAATTATAAAAATTTAGTCTTTCACTCTAAAAACTTATCAATTCTACGCCCTTTAAATCTTATCTTCCTATTTATTTGCACTTCAGCTTGAATAGCTCGTACATGGCCTTCGACTACCCGAGGATTCATGAGATATTTATAAGTTAAGAGTCTTGTGCTTCTAGGTCTCAAAACTCTTCAACAGGTTTTAAAAATTTAAATGACCAATTTAAAAGGTAAAGTAAGATCCGGTATTAATATCATCACAATGTTTTGAAAATATTTTGAATTTCAATTCTCCATCGAATCTTATATTATCTTATTTATTTCTTCATAATTGAAGGAATAAAGTAAACTAACTACTCAGAACATATTGAATATAAACAACAAAACATAATAAATAAACTTTGAATCAAAAATAAAATACTTATCTCAAATAGTCCTTCTACAGATCTTCTGATTCCTACTGACTCCACAATGTAATGAACTCCAGATGCAACAACTTGAAAATAAACTCACTAAACTAAAATAAAAGTGACCCTAAATTTCACTCTCTATTTCTCTCTCTAAGGATGAGAGATCCTAAAGAGGATAAGAGAAAGGGGTTACAATGGGGGCACGTTTGTCTAAAGAAATGGACTCCTGTTTATAGGCTTCAAGGGTAGCCTTGAGGCACCTCTTCAAAAAATGTCCACATTCAATGAATCTTCTAGAAGGTCTGTCTGGAGCCTAGGCGCCGGACACCGCGTCCAGTTCTTAGCACGTCTTCACTTTGGCTCGCACCTCTTCGCGATTAAAACCATTTTGGAGTGTCTAAATGCAATGTATCACATGTCTTACTATCAAGGGAAAACTGCCAGTCTTCTAGAATGTCCAATAACCGCTCACTCCACCAAAATAACCGTTCAAACGTTGTCAAAAATTTGACAGTTCTGTATCGAGTCTGGCGCTTAGGAGCCAACTTCTGGCACCTAGGCGCCAGGCCATATTTTTTATAATTCTTGTATTTTGCTCCATTTTTGCTCATTTTTTCTCCTTTTTCTGTTTTTGGACCTTTTTACATCACCTACATCCAAAAACACAAAAATACCTTTCATTAAAGCATAATATCCTTAGAAATTGATAAGAATTAAGGCGTTAAAAATAGGTATTTTTTATGGATCAAAATCCCCCAAACTTAAATGTTACTTTTCCTTAAGTAACTCTTTCTACTATATAAAATGTATAACCTTTGGAATAAAAGATAAATATTTAAGATTCCTTATAATTTTTTATTTTATAAAGTTTTTAGTAAATTATTAACATAATTTCACTAACTAGGTTTAATTTTTAGAGCTTAAAGAATATTTAACTACCAAATCATAAGATTTCAAACTTTTCATCCATTTTCAAAAATAATAGAAGTCTATTATATTAAAATCTCATAGATTATTTACAAGAAAAAAATCTTCTTAAAAAATCTTTCCTAAAAAAATATTCATGCATAAAAATTAAGAAAAATTTGTAACTAGTTTTCTTCCTATAAGATAATTCAAGTGAAGCCAATTTTTTATTAGGCTTTTCCTCAAGCTTCTCCTCTCTTCTTTTTTTCTTTTTCTTTTCTTCTTCTTTTCCTTTTTTTTTCTTTTCTTTTCTTTTTCTTTTTTTTATTTTTTTATTTTTTATATATAGAGAGGATTACTATATTTGGATAGCCTGTTAATGGTTTTGAACTTCGCTATACTTAACTTATATTTTCAAAACTTATACATTTCCACTTAATTATTATAACATGAATAAGAATTCAAAAATATTTTCAATCTTTTCTTTTTCAAGTGATAATTTTTTATTACTTAATATTTCTAAAATTCTATTATTTCTATCATGAATAGAAAAATTTTTTAATCTTATTCTTCTTTAAGATAAATAATTCTATTCTTAAAATCAATCAAAGATATTAAAATTTTGGTTAATTTCACTAAATTATTTATAATTTCAAAAATAAAAGTGATCTCAAATAAATTCTTCATTCCTTAAGTTATGTTAAAAAGTTTTTATTTTTAAGAAATTATTAGCTCTTTAAGGACAAATAAAATTTAGATTTGAAAGTATTTTCCTTTCCCCCAAACTTAAGTTTTGGTATACTATGATAATTTGAAAGTATGAGAGAAAGAAAATCATAATTTAAAAAAAAAAATTATATGTATGTTAAAATGATCTTAAAAAGAAAAATTAACTTCTACTCATGCTTTTATGAATAATTAAGATAAAATTGAAGCAGGTATAAGAAGTAAGCAGGCTAATTTTTATGATTATACTAAATTTGAAACAAAATAAAACAGAGCAAAATTACTAATTACTAAACAGTAGACTAAAACAAACATATCATCAATTAACTCTAATCTCAATCTCAACACAATATACTAAGAATATTCTAACAACAAAATCTTAACACTAATCAATACACACAGATACTTAAACAAATCAATATACATCAAACATAAAACTAAACAAACAAACCAAACAAAACAAACCAACAAAGTATCACAATATAGAGATCTATAAACTACTAGTCACCTAGTCGTAGCCTCATCATCATCATCGTCACCAAAGGAAAATTCTACATCCTTAGGATCAACAAATGGTGTGAAACTAGGAAAAGTAGGGAAACTAACATCATGTTCACCCTTCAGAAATCTGACTAGGGCTTCATTATACTTAGCATCATAGCTACTCTTTCTCTGGGTATAATCAGATAAATGATCAAGTTTCCTATCAATAGTATCAATCCTGCAGTGAGTTTGAAATAACTCCTCTTGCTGCTTTATAAACTAATCATGCATTGATTCCCAGAAACTCAATGGTGGCTCAGCAGAAGTGGAGGATCGAGAAGTAGAAGGTCTAGCTGGAGTAGGTACAGAAGAAGAAGGAGCAGTAGATTTCTTCCCTCGAAGACGATCATAAATGCTAATGCTCTCCTGACCAATCGGCTTAGTAGTCTTCAACCTTTCTTCTGAAATATCTGCAGAAATAAAATAGTTTAAGATCACTCGATCTCTAGTCACTTCACTTAGGTGGTTGGAAGGTAACAATCTTGCAGAAATAAAATAGTGCCATGCTTAAGAAATACCATTTAATTTGGAGGATTTGAAGTTTACCCTTTTTCGTTCCTCATCTTCCAAGATCCAGTACCGTTAGTCAAATAAGCAATGATCATATCCAAATCTCCCTCAGATGGTGATAATCCAGAATAGTGGCATTCAATAGTCGGTGGGAGGCCATAAAATACATTGACTCTTTCAGGATTAAATCCTACTCCGATACCTCTGACAAAAACTTCATTATCTTCGACATCCAGAAAATTTGTACAAAACTCAAGAACTATAGGGATAACAGCAACAGCAGTGAAATAACAGAATCGTTGTCAATTGTGCGCAACGATAGTGTTTTCAATCATTTCTCCCGGATGATAGAAACTTTGTTCTGAAATGAACTTCCTAGACGTCGCAAATTTGTGGAATAAAAAATGCGCAGCTGCAGTAGAAAATTTGCTGCTATCAAAGTTATCCCGTGCCTTGCCGCGTTTAGATTTCGGAGCCATCTAAACGTGAAAGAAAATAAGAACAAATTTAGGAATAAAAACTTTAAACTCTTTTTAAGTTTATAAAACGTAAAATAAGTTTAAAAATCCATAAAAATCACTAAAAATCAAAATTATTTTCAAAATTTCGTTTCATAGAAAAACCTAGGGAAATCTATTGTGAAAATAAAAAATAAATTGTTTAAAGTGTAGATCTGACCTTTAGACGAAGAAATCGAGTGGTTCCGCACTCAAATCCTTGATGTTTTGACCTCAAAATGGATCTAAAAGGTGTATTTTCGTGATAATGGGGAAGAAGATGAAGCTTAGGCGTCAATAATGGCTTTTGGGGGTATTTAAAGAAATTTTTGGGTACAGGCCGAACTGGCGCTTAGGCGCAGAATTCTAGCGCCTAGGCGCCAGACTCGCCTTTCACAAAAAATTATTTTTAAATTTAATTTTCCAGCAAAATTTATAAATTCAACTTCCAATTACTCACATTAGAGTAGGGCTTCAGTTTCTAACTTCCACAACATTTTTCAAAAATTTTAAAAATTAAATTTTTAATCCACAAATCAAACATAAAGTTTAAATCAAACTCACTAAATTCCATTTATAATCTTCAATATTTGCTCAATACATTCCAGATAAGTATTATACTTGATTCAAGTTCCTAACACACACTCAAACACAACAATTTCTAAGCAAAAACAACACACATTGAACATGAAAGCAAATACAGAAACAAACACAATCGATTCACTAAATCGATACAATGACTCAACAAACCAGATAATAACTATCTCATTACTAGAATATTCTAATCTTTACAAGGGAAATTGTGTATTCCACTTTGAAAGAACACTAACGCTCTCAGGAAATCCGTAGCCGTCATTTCGTCTATCCACTTGTTCTTCGCATACATTTCAACTTGAGCATCTTGATAAGCCGCAAAATGATCAAATTGAAGTTTCATCTGCCATTCTATATATTCAATTTGATGAAACATCTCATGAAGGCGATCTCAAATGCTTTTAAACTCCGCTTCAAACTTATCCAAATGACTAGAAATTTTCTCTAAACTTACCGCGATGAAACCATTGAAGTAGGGTTGAGGATCCTTTGAGACCTTGTCCCTAGCTTCTTCTCCATGATTTCTTCCTTCCATTTCTTCAAAAATTTCTCAAATCTCTCAAGAATGAAGTGTAATGGACGTAACTTTGATTGCTTGATGGTTATGGAAGAAGATAGGTTGATTTAAAGTGTAATGGACGTAGCTTCCAGTAACCGTGGGACTATGTTCATCTCCGTTTTGCCTAATCGTCAAATTTCTAAATTTCATTCTCCAAGATAGATAAATTAAAAATGTAAGAGTAATCTAGACTCAATAACTCACCTTGTAAACAATCATAATGAAGGTTAACTTGATCTCCTTTTTGCTCATATTTAGAATAGAGTGATCTAATTTCTAAATCTTACATACTTTAAAATAAACTTCAGCCTAAGTCAACAAAGACTTATGAGCATCAAAAAATTTAAAGTAATATAAAATTAGTCAAGATCGAGGCATAACCTTACATTAAAACATAAAAACACTCATAACAAAAGATAATTATGGGTTTCCTCCCACAAAGCGCTTGGTTTAACGTCATCAGCCAAACTTAAGTAAATCTTTAATCAGGTTGACTGATTTCATAAGCCTCTTTATAAATCATTTTAATATCTCCCAAAAAAGGTTTCAATCTTAATCCATTTACTTTAAAAAATTTTCCTGTTTTGGGGTTCTTAATATCCACAGCTCCATCATGGTATACTTTCTCAACTATATAGGGTCCAATCCATTTAGATCTTAATTTTCAAGGAAAAAGTTTTAAATGAGAGTTAAACAGTAATACTTCTTGTCAGTGCTCAAAATTTTTTCCTGAAATTTTCTTATCATGCAACATCTTCATTTTCTCTTTATAAATCCTTGCATTTTCATATGATTCATTTATTATTTCTTCCATCTCATTCAATTGCAATAATCACTTTTCTCCTGCTTTATTCAAATTAAAATTAAACTCCTTTATCGCCCAATAAGCTTTATGTTCAAGTTCTACAGGTAAGTGACAATGTTTACCATTAATAAACCGGTAAGGTGACATTCCGATTGGTGTCTTATAAGCTGTTCTATAAGCACATAATGCAGAATAAAGTCTATCAACCCAATCTTTTCTTTTAGGATTAACAGTATTCTCTAAAATTCTTTTAATTTCTCTGTTTGATAATTCAGCCATTCCACTTGTTTGTGGGTGATAAGCAGTTGCAATTCCATGTTTGATTCCAAATTTTTGTAGTAATGATTGAATTCTTATATTCCTGAAATGACTTCCACCATCAGTGATAATTACCTTAGGTATTCCAAATCTTGAAAATATCTTTTTCTTTAAAAATTTAGAAACACTTTTGGAATCACAGTTTGGTAAAGCAACAGCTTCAAACCACTTTGAAACATAACCAACTGCTAATAAAATATAAATTTTTCCAAATGATGGAACAAATGGTCACATAAACTCTAAACACCATATATCAAAAACTTCAACTTCCCATATATAGTTTAAAGGCATTTCATTCTTCCTAGATATATTTCCCATCCTTTGACATTGATCACATGTTTTCACATAATGTCTCACATCCTTAAATAAGGTAGGCCAATAAAATCCAGAATTTAAAATTTTAAATGCAGTTTTATCTATGCCAAAGTGTCCTCCAAAATCGAAATCATGACATTTTTAAATAATAGCAAAAGTTTCCTCATAAGGTACACATCTTCGAATCATAGAATCTTTTCCAATTTTAAATAAATGAGGTTCTTCCCAAATATAAGATTTAGCATCATATTTAAATTTCTTAATAAATTTGTTATCCAATTCATAAGGCAAAATATTGCTAACTATATAATTAACAATATCAGCATACCAAGGTGTTTTGCATCCTTGAATAACATATAAAGATTCATCAGGAAATTTCTCATTTATATTTTCTTCCGAAATAATATCATTTTTAATTCTAGACAAATGATCAGCAATTTGGTTTTCAGTTCCTTTTCTATCTACTATTTGAAAATCAAATTCTTGTAGAAGTAAAACCCATCTTATAAGTCTAGGTTTAGAATCCTTCTTAGATAATATATATTTAATAGCAGAATGATCAGTATGAACTATGCATTTAGTACCAAGAAGATAAGGTCTAAATTTATCAAAGGCATATACTATAGCTAGAAGCTCCTTCTCAGTGGCAGTGTAATTTCTTTGTGTTTCATTGAGAGTTTTACTAGCATAATATACAACTTTGAAAATCTTCTCATTTTTTTGTCCTAATACAGCACCAATTGCAAAATAACTTGCATCACACATTAATTCAAAAGATTTATTCCAATTAGGTGCAACAATGATAGGTGCAGTTATTAATTTTTCTTTTAGAATATTAAAAGCATTAATACATTCTTTGTTAAATTCAAATTTCGCATCTTTTTCCAATAAATGACAAAGAGGTTTAGCAATTTTAGAAAAATCCTTTATGTATCTTCTATAAAATCCAGCATGACCTAGAAAACTTCTCACATCAGTAACAGTAGTAGTTGGTTGCAATTCAGCAATAATTTTCACTTTTGCTTGATCTACTTCCATCCCTTTTTGTGACACTTTGTGACCAAGTACAATGCCTTCTGTGACCATGAAGTGACATTTTTCCCAGTTAAGAACTAAGTTTGTTTCTTAACATCTTTTCAGAACTTTGGCTATATTTTCTAAACAAGATTCAAAAGATGTTCCAAAAATTGAAAAATCATCCATGAATATTTCAATTCCTTTGTCAATCAAATCACAAAATATTGACATCATACATCTTTGAAAAGTTGCAGGTGCATTACATAAACCAAAAGGCATTCTTCTAAAAGCAAATGTTCCATAAGGACTTGTAAATGTTGTTTTTTCTTGGTCCTCAGGAGCAATAAGTAACTGATGATAACCAGAATATCCATCCAGAAAACAAAAATATGGGTGTCCAGCTAATTTATCGAGCATTTGATCCAAGAAAGGTAAAGGAAATTGATCCTTTCTAGTGGCTTTATTTAATTTCCTATAGTCAATACAAATTCGCCAAACAGTAACTTTTCTTGTAGGAATTAGTTCATTTTTATCATTAACAATGATAGTTACACCTCTTTTCTTCGGAACACAATGAATAGGACTTACCCATTGACTTTCCGAAATAGGATAAATAATACCAGCATCTAACCACTTAACAATTTCTTTTTTAACAACCTCTTTCATGATAGGATTTAATCTTCTTTGTGATTCAATAGTAGGTTTAAAATTTTCTTCCATTAAAATTCTATGCATACAAATGGAATGGCTTATTCCTCTTATATCACCAATAGTCTAACCAAAAGCTTTCTTATAATTCTTTAACACACCTAGTAGTTTTTCTTCTTGATCTTTACTCAGTTTAGAAGAAATAATAACATGTAAAGTAACAAATTTCCAAGAAACGCATATTTTAAATGTGAAGGTAACATTTTTAATTCCAGTTCAGGGGCTTTTTTAATTGAAGGTAAAAGTATACCATTTTAAGTTATGTCTAAAGTTTCCTTGTTATCTTTAATAAAATGAGTCTCTTCTTCTTTTTCATCAATTAAAAATTCAAATTTTTCTTCAGAAATGACTTTACATTTTTCTTGATAATGTTTTTCAACTAAATAATTAATTATATCCATTCAATAACATTTCTCTTTATCAGGGTACTTCATTGATTTAAGAACATTAAATTTAATTTCTTGATCATTAACTCTGATGGTTAGTTCTCCCTTTTGCACATCAATCATAGCTCGTCTGGTAGCTAGAAAAGGTCTCCCTAAAATAAAAGGTATCTCTTTATCTTCTTCCAAATCAAGTACAATGAAATCTATAGGGAAGATAAATTTATCCACTTTAACGAGGACATCCTCTATAACTCCTTTAGGATAAGTGATAGATCTATCAGCTAACTGAAGGGTTACAGTGGTGGGAGTAATATCTCTTATATCCAATCTTCAAAAGTAGAAAATGGCACGAGATTAATACTTGCTCCTAAATCACATAAAGCTTTTCCACAAAATTTTTCTCTAATAGCGCAGGGTAGTGAAACTTCCAGGATCCTTAAGCTTTTCAGGTAATTTCTTTTGAATTATTGCACTGCATTCTTCACTTAATGCAACAGTTTCAAAAGTTTCAAATTTTCGTTTCTTGCTTAAAATATCCTTCATAAATTTTGCATAAGTTGGCATTTATTCCAAAGCTTCAGCAAAAGGTATGTTAATAGTAAGTTTCTTAAAAATTTCATAGAACTTAGAAAATTCATGATCAAGTTTCTGCTGTTTAAGTCTTTGAGGAAAAAGTGGTGGTGGTTTTTCAACTTCCACATTAACAGGTATAACAGTCTGATCTTGACTAGGAGAGAGAGTTTCTTTAGGTTTTTCAATCTCTTCAACCTCAATCTCTTTTTTAATTTCATTCTGCATTCTTTCTTTTAATTCCTTTCCACTTCTAAGTTGCACACCCTTAACATGTTCATGTTTTTTCCAGTTTCCTTTGGATTAATTTCAACATTACTAGGAAGTGTTCCTACAGGTCCGTTATTAATTAAAATAGCAATTTGCCCCATTTGATTTTCAATATTACGAATAGCAGTATTTTGATTTTGTAATTGATTATTCATTTGTCAAATTAATTCTTCTATTGATAACTTTTTCTATTGATTATTAAATCCAGGAGGTTTATAATTTGGATTAACTTGATTATTCCAATTTTCAGTGGGATGAGTGGGATGAGATTGATTATTACCCCATTGTTGTTGTGAATTATTCCAGTTAAAATTAGGATGATTTTTCCACCCAGGATTATAAATAAGGATTATTTTTACTTGCAATAGCTTGTAAAGTTTCAATAGTATGAGAATCTTCGTCATTAGCAGAGTTATTATGTGAAATATTAATTACAAAACTATCTAATTTCTTAGACATTGCTGCTACTTGTGAAGCTAAGATAGAAAAGGTTTCATTATCGTGAATACTTGCCATCTTTTTAGGATTAATCCTTTCGGATGGCCATTGAAAATTGTTATTAGCCATTTCTTCAATTAAAGTGTAAGCTTCTTCAAATGATTTAGACATTAAAGAACCTCCAGCAGTAGCATCAATAATTGATTTTAAAGATCCAATTAATCCATTATAAAATGTTTGAATAATTAACCAATCAGGTAAAACATGATGATGACATTTTCTTAATAGTTCTTTAAATATTTCCCAAGTTTCATATATTGTCTCCCCGTCAAATTGACTAAACGAAGTAATATCATTTCTTAATTTAGCAGTTTTAAAAGGAGGAAAATATTTAGCAAGGAATTTTTGTGTCGTTTCAGCCCATGTCTTAATAGAACCAGTTGCTAATGAGTTTAACCACATCTTTGCTTTATTTCTTAAAGAAAAAGGAAAGAGTCTAAGTCTAATAGCATCATCAGAAACATTGTTATATTTAAAGGTAGCACAAAGTTCTAAAAAACTAACAAGGTGTAAATTTGGATCCTCATTTGGTGTTCCACCAAATTGATTGTTTTACACCATTTCGAATAATGAGACGGTTTAAGTTCAAAAGAATTAGCATATACAGTGGGTATTTGAATACTACTATGAAGTTCATCAACTGTAGGGTTAGCATAATCCCTTAATGGTTTATAAACATTTTGATCATTAAGTTCAATTGGATTTTGTAAAGTAACCATTTGTAGAAATTTTTGAATTTGTTTTCCCTTTTTAAATTTTCTAATTGTTCTTTTTAGTTCGGAATCTAAAGGTATTAATCCTTTTATAACAAAACATCGCATAAAAAAAAAACAAGGGATAAAATTTTTATATATTTTTTTATATTATATTATTATATATATATTTTTATATGTTTGGAAATATAATATCTAAAAATCTATAACAATTCTTATTCCTTCCCCGACAACGGCGCCAAAAACATGACCCGATTTCTGTATTTCCAAATACTAGGATTTGTTACCACTGCTATAAAATTTAATTTCTGGCAAAGGCGCGAAACACTTAACCTGGAATAACTTGCTATATAGATGTGTACCAAATTTTAATTACGACAATAACATTAAATAAAACTTGATTACTACTTAATGCTAGGGCGTTAATTTTTAATACTTTTTTAAATATATGTTTATATAGCAAAATATAATTTAAAAAGAAAATCTTTTATATACATTTTGAGTACTACGCAAGTATATATATCGTTTCAAGTAATATAGGGCTTTGAAACGAAGACTCTAGTATCGATCCCACGGGGAAAAATATGGTAATAAATTTTTAAATATTGTATTTCAAAAATCTTTTGTATTTTAATCTAACTATAAATTACTTTCAATTTACTAGATGCAGATAAAGAAAACAATAATAAGAAAATGATTTTGTGAAAACTATATAAAACAAAGAACTTTCTTCCCTTCAATTAATCTTAGATTTTTAAGATAATTTAATATTCATTGGAGAATTTGATTTATGGTATTGTGCCAAATAGAAGCATTCCTATCCTTTACCCTTTGATCCAGGCGCAAAGAACATTAGCTAATTTACAGATTAGGTCCGGATGTATTGTTAGTAGAATGGGTTAATCTATACTCACACTACTAGATGTCCAAGGGTGGCTATGGTCAGCCCTACTAGTGACCCTTTCCTTATCTATAAATCAAATTATAAGAATTTAGTCTATCACTCTAAGAACTTAATAATTATACATTGTTTAAATCTTATCTTCCTATTTATTTGCACTTCACCTTGAATAGCCCGCACATGGCCTTCGACTACCCAAGGATTCATGTGACATTTACAAGTTAAGAGTTCTTCTCCTTCTAGGTCTCAAAACTCTTCAACAGGTTTTAACAATTTAAATGGCCAATTTAAAAGTAAAGTAAGATCAGGTATTAATATCATCACAATGTTTTGAAAATATTTTGAATTTCAATTTTCCATCGAATCTTATATTATCTTATTTATCTCTTCATAATTGAAGGAAGAAAGTAAACTAACTACTCAGAACACATTGAATATAAAGAGCTAAACATAATAAATAAACTTTGAATCAAAAATAAAATACTTATCTCAAATATTTCTTCTACAGATCTTCTGATTCCTACTGACTCCACAGTGTAATGAACTCCAGATGGAACAACTTGAAAATAAACTCACTAACCTAAAATAAAAGTGGCCCTAAATTTCTCTCTCTATTTCTCTCTCTATTTCTCTCTCTAAGGATTAGAGATCTTAACGTGGAAAAGAGAAAGGGGTTACAATGGGGGCAAGTTTTTCTGAAGAAATGGACTCCTATTTATAGGATTCAAGGGTTGCCTTGAGGCACCTCTTCAAAGCATGTCCACATTCAATGAATCTTCTAGAAGGTCTGTCTGGTGCCTAGGCGCCGAAATCTGGCGCCTAGGCGCCGGAATCAACCTATATAACAAGCTTTTCCAAAAATCAAGTTCAAAAGGTAAATAACAAGCTTTTCCAAAAATCAACCTATATAAGGAAAATCCTATAGGTGTTTTATTAGCAGTCCTATAGGCCCACAAAGCATAATCCAATTTAATAGACCAATCCTTTCTATTTGGATTAACATTTTTTTCCAATATACATTTAATTTCACGATTGGATAATTCAACCAAATCACTTGTCTCCGAATGATAAGTAGTAGCAATGCGATGATTAATATGATATTTCTTTGCTAACTTCCCAATAATCGCATTTCTAAAATGACTTCCCCCATCAGTTATGATTACTCTTTGTATTCCAAATTTGCAAAATATATTCTTTTCTAAAAACTTTGCAACACTTTGAGCATCACATCGAGGCAAAGCAATAGCTTCAATCCATTTGGAAACATAGTATACTGCTATCAAAATATAAACATTTCTGAAAGATGGTGTAAATGGTCCAATAAAATATAGTCCCCAAACATCAAATATTTCAACTTCCAACATATAATTGAGGGGTATCTCATTTCTTCTAGAAGTATTGCGTACTTGCTGACATCTATTACAATTTTTAATATAAACATTCACATCCTTAAAAATTATAGGCCAATAAAATTCTGATTGTAATATTCTATATGTTGTTTTATCACTTCCAAAATGTCCCCCATAATCAGAATCATGACATTTTTGAATAATTTCATAAGTGTCTTCCAAAGGTACACATCTTTGAATTAAAAGATCCTTTCCTTGTTTATATAAAAATGGGTCATCCCAAACATAAGTCATAGCATCAGACAGAAATTTCTTCTTTTCATGATATGTCAAACTATAGGGTATAATATTACTAACAATATAGTTTTTTATGTCTGCATACCACGGAATACACAATTCTTTAACAGTGAACAGTTTTTCATCCGGAAAATGTTCATTAATTTCTTCAATATCACAGAGAGATTTTTCAATTTCTAGCCTGGATAAATGATCAGCGATTTGATTATCAGAACCCTTCCTATCTACTATCTCAAAATCAAATTCTTACAAAAGAAGAATCCATCTTATCTGTCTTGGTTTTGCATCACTTTTCTTCATCAAGTATTTAATAACAGAATGATCAGTTTGCACAATACATTTAGTTCCAACTAAATATGATCAAAATTTATCAAAGGCAAATACTATAGCTAATAACTCTTTCTCAGTAGTGGTATAATTAATTTGAGCTTCATTAAGAGTTTTACTACCATAATAAATTACTTTGAAAATTTTATCATATTTCTGACCCAAAACAGCACCAATACTATAATCACTAGCATCACACATTAATTCAAAAGGTGTTTCCCAATTTGGTGATATTATTACAGGTGCAATGATTAATTTTTCTTTTACTGTTTCAAATGCTTTGAGACAATCATCATCAAAATTAAAATTGCATCCTTTTCCAGAAAACGACATAAATGTTTTCTAATCTTTGAAAAGTCTTTGATGTAATGCCTGTAGAATCCAACATGTCCTAAAAAACTTCTAATTCCCCTTACATTAGTTGGGCAAGGTAAATTAGATATAACTTGAATTTTTGCAGGATCTACCTCCAAAAATTTTTCTAAAATCTGATGTCCCAAAACAATTCCTCTTGCTACCATAAATTATCATTTTCTCAATTAAGGACCAAATTAGTTTTTTCACAACATTTTAGAACTTTAGATAGATGTTCTAAACATGATTCAAATGAAATTCCAAACAATGAAAAGTCATCCATAAAAACATCAATCCATTTTTCAATTAAATCACAAAAAATAGCCATCATACATCTCTGAAATGTAGCATGGGCATTACATAAACCAAAGGGCATTCTTCTAAAAGTAAACGTACCATAAGGACTGGTAAACGTAGTTTTCTCTTGATCCTCAAGAGCAATTTGAATTTGGTGGTAACCAGTATATCCATGCAGAAAACAAAAGTATTTATGCCCAGCTAGTCTATCCAACATTTGATCTAGAAATGGGAATGGAAAATGATCTTTCCTTGTGGCAAGGTTTAACTTTCTTTAATCAATGCATATTCGCCACCCTGTAACTTGTCTTATTAGTATCATTTCATTCTGTTCTTTAACAGTCACAGTTACTCTTCCTTTCTTAAGAAATAGTGAATAGGACTAACCCATGCACTATCTGAAATAAGGTAGATAATTCCAGCATCCAACCATTTTAAAATTTCTTTCTTAACAACGTCTTTCATGATAGGATTTAATCTCTTTTGGGGATCAGCTCGCGGTTTGCAATTATTTTCCTTAAGAATTCTGTGCATACAAATAAAATGACTGATTCTTTTAATATCAGCAATTGTCCATCCAAAGACTTTCTTGTGCTTCTTCAAAATTTCAAGCAAACTCTCTTCTTCTTTTTCAGTTAATTGTGATAAAATTATAACAAGAAAGGTTGAGGATTCCCCTATAAAAACATATTTCAGGAGGTTTTTCAATTGATAGACCATAATATTTATCTTTCTCAGTCATATCCAACACTTCAAAACTTTCACAAACAAACTTAAATCTTCCTCTTGAAAATTTCAGAATCAAACAACTCCTCTTCTTGCTTATATACAAATTCTTCTCTTTCAGCTTTCTCTTCATAAATTGATTTGAAATGACATTCACTTAAATATTCAACAATATATATCCTATAACACTCATCTTCTCTTTCACCCTAAGTTCTTATTGATCCAGGTGCTAACGAATGTATCCACATTTTAGCTTTATCCCTTAATGAGAAAGGAAAAAGTCTAAGTCTAATAGCATCATTCAGAACACCATCATATTTAAAAGTAGCACACAACTCTAGAAAATTAGCAAGATGCAAATTAGGATCTTCAGTTGTTGCTCCCCCAAACTGATTATTAGACATCATTAGGATAATAGCAGGTTTAAGCTCAAAAGAATTAGTAGCTGCAGCAGGGTTTTGAATACTACCACGAAGTTCATCTACTGTAGGGTTAAAATAATCTCTTAAAGGTCTTAATTCTTGATGGATGCAAACATTTTGATTTTGATGATTTGCCATTTCTTGAATATTTTTATCTTTTTCTGTATTTTTAATTTTTTTATTTTTCTGATAGTTCTTTCTAATTCAGAATCGTAAGACATATGTCCTTCAGAACCTGAACTACGCATACAAAAATAAAACAAAACAAAACACAACACACTAGCAAAAATAAAAAATTAGTAAAAAATTAAAATTTCTTAATTCTATTTAGATTGCAATTTAATTAATTTTTCCCGGCAACGGCACCAAAAACTTGATCCCTGATAAATGCAATTGCGCCAAAAACTTGATACTGTCTTAAAAATGTAACGACGCTAAAAACTTGATTCCAGGCAAACCACATAAAAAACTTGGGCCGCTAGGAATATTTGCGCTGATGATTTAGATATGAAAATTATGATTTTGTAATATGGGATATCACACAAGTATACGTATCGTTTATCAAGTAATATAGGACTTTCTGATTAAGTCCCGAGATATCGAACCACAGGGAAAATAAGAAAATTTGTAAAGAAATTAGAAAATTATCTTTTTACTTTTTTTTATGGCTTTTGAAAGTATGTATTGGTTTTGAAAAGTTTTGAAAGTTGATTTGTCTTTTAAAATTTCTTAATAAAATGTTAAGCAAGAAATTAAAATTATAATAACTAATAACACTGGATGTAAAATACTATTAACTAGAATATCTTTTTCTTTCCTTTTATGAAGTAGTAATAATTCTTAAAGTATTGTTGTGGAAGTATTCAAATTTGTTGTGACAGATAGAAGCAAATGTGTTCTTTACCCTTGGTTCTATAAAGAACATAGGTTAATTTAAAATTTTTATTATTTTGAACATGGTTAGGCAGGGAAGATACCAGTCTCTCACTCTAGAGTTCCCTTGATTCCCACCACCTGGGGGCTAACTTCTCATAACAAAATTCAAAACTTCAAACCAAGTTAGGGGGTTTTAGCCTGTCACTCTAAAATTCTCTAATTTTACTCCCTTTTATAAAAATATCTTCTAATATTACATTCAATTCTCACCCATATAATTGCATGTGATTCTTACAAACTATTATGAGACAATACCGCATTGGATCTTACATAATCTCAAGAAATTATACAACTTAACGGGCCAAATTAAGAAGTAAATAAAGTTTTTAGAATCAATCTTCACAACTTCTTCCAGCTTTTAAATACTTATACCTTCCACAAGAATTCTTTGTAAATTAATTACTTCTCCATAAGAGAGAGAAAGATAAAGTAAACTACTCAGAATGCATTGAGAAAATACAAAAACACATTGATTTGAAATTAAAAACAATAATAAAAATAACAAACTAAAGCAAGTATTAATATAAAGATTAAAAGTAAACACTTATATGAAAATCCTCTCCACAAGATTAAGGAAGTTCCTCTGAAACTTTGACTCTTCCCTAAACTACTCCTCAGATCAACTCTCCCAACTCGGATGACTCAGAATACAGACCTCAATAAAAACTAAACTAAATGAAATAAAAGAGATGGGAAGAAGAAGACTTCACTCAGACCCTTTTCTCCTTTCTACTCTATACTCCTACTCTAAAATAAAAACTCTTAAAATGTAGTGGAAGAACAAAAGAAAGAAAGAAAGAACCCTTCAAAATGCAAAGGAAGAGTCTCCTAATCTTTCCAAAGACTCTCTTTAAATAGTAAACCAAAAGGTGCCTTGGTGTCTCTTCTAAATGTGTCCAGATTCAATGTACCTAACAAGGAACTCACCTCTTCATTCAAACTTGTCGCCCAAAGGAAGTTTTGGTAGTTACCACCAAGAGTTGCATCCAATCCCCTTTGAAATTTGCACCAAATTCGTTTGAATTTCGATTTATAGCTGTGGAGGCTAAGCGCCGGCCCAGCGGCTCTTAGCCGCTAGTGCCAAAATTTTGATTTTTAATTCTTTTGCTCCAAATTTGATCCAATTTTTGCTCCTTTCATCATGACCATCTATTTTCATTATACCTGCAAGAAAAACACAAAATATCTTCCATTAAAGTGTAATATCATTGAAAATAGGTATAAAAATATGCATAAAAATACTAAATATTTTAGGTGTATCAGCTATTGGATGGATATTTTTGATTATATGATTGAAAAGCATTACCAAGAAAAATGTAAGGTCATTTTTGATGATAAAGAAAAGAATCTATGTTATATGATGAGTCATTAAATGAAGAAAATTAATCTAAACAAGCTCATTATATTCATGAAAATTGGGAAATTTTACACACAACTACAAATAAGATATTATTACCCTCAATTGAAAAAGCCCCTGAATTGGAATTAAAGATGTTACCTGCACATTTAATGCATGAATTTATTAGAGATTCATCAACTTTACCTGTAATTATATCTTCAAAATTAAGCAAAGATCAAGAAGAAAAATTAATTAGAGTTTTGAAGAATTATTAGAAAGCTTTTCGTTGGACTATTACAGATATAAAAGGAATAAGCCCTTCAATCTGTATGTATAAGATTTTAAAGGAAGAAAATTGTAAACCCACTATTGAACCTCAAAAAAGATTAAATCCAATTATTAAAGAGGTTGTTAAGAAAGAGATTTAGAAATGGTTAGATGCTGGAATTATTTATCCTACTTCGGATAGCCAATGGGTAAGTCCTATTCATTGTGTTGCGAAGAAAGAAGGAGTAACTGTCATTGTTAATGAAAAGAATGAACTAATCCCAACAAGACAAGTTACTGGATGACGAATTGGCATTGACTATCGAAAATTAAACAACACTACTAAAAAGGATCATTTTCCTTTACCTTTCTTGGATCAAATGTTGGATAAACTTGTTGGACACTCATATTTCTATTTTCTGAATGAATATTCTGGCTACTGCTCTTGAGGATCAAGAAAAGACAACATTTGCTAGTCCTTATGGAACATTTGCCTTTAGAAGAATGTCTTTTGGTTTATCCAATGCACCTGCAACTTTTTAAAGATGTATGATGTCAATATTCTGTGATTTGATTGATAAAGGAATTGAATTATTTATGGACAATTTTCAGTTTTTAGAACTTCTTTTGAATCTTGCTTGGAAAATATAACGAAACTTTTGAAGAGATGTGAAGAAACAAATTTAGTTCTAAACTGAGAAAAATATCAATTTATGGTCATAGAAGGCATTGTACTTGGACATAAAGTTTCACAAATAGGGATGGAAGTTGATCAAGCAAAAGTGAAAATTATTGCTGAACTACAACCACCTGCTAGTGTTACTGATGTAAGAAGTTTTCTAGGTCATGTTGGATTTTATAGGAGATAATATAAAGGATTTTTCTAAGATTGCTAAACCTCTTTGCCATTTATTGGAAAAAAAAGCTAAATTTGAATTTAATGAAGATTGTATGAATGCATTCAATATTCTTATTGAAATGTTAATCACTGCACCTGTCATTGTTGCACCTGATTGGAATAAACCTTTTGAATTAATGTTTGATGCAAGTCATTATGCAGTCGGAGTTGTATTAGGACAAAAATATGAGAAGAATTTCAAAGTTATATACAATGCTAGCAAAACTTTTAATGAAACTCAAGTAAATTACACTACTATTGAAAAAGAGCTATTAGTAATAGTATATGCCTTTAATAAATTTAGACCATATCTTCTTGGAACAAAATGTATTGTGCATACTGATCATTCTGCTATAAATTATTTAATATCTAAAAAGGATGCTAAACCTAGATTGATCAGATGAGTTTTACTTTTGCAAGAATTTCATTTTGAAATTGTGAACAGAAAAGGGACTGACAACCAAATTATTGATCATTTATCAAGAATCAAAAACAATAATGAGAAGATTTATGAAGAAAATATAAATGAGAATATCAAATGAGCAATTATATGTCATTCAAGGATTATAAATGTCGTGGTATGCAGATATAGTTAACTACTTGGTTATCAATATTTTACCATATGGGATCAATAGTAAATAAATTAAGAAATTAAAGAATGATTGTAAATCATATATTTGGAAAAATCCTCATTTATTTAAAATAGGAAGAGATTATGTGATTCAAATATGTGTACCTTATGAAGAAACTTTTGCAATTATTCAAAAATTTCACGATTCTGAATTTGGAGGACACTTTGTACTCGATAAAACTGCATTTAAAATTTTAAATTCTAGATTTTATTGGCCTACTTTATTTAAAGATGTTGGACATTATGTGAAAACTTGTGATCGATGTCAAAGAATTGGAAATATATCCCGAAAAGATGAAATGCCTCTAAACTTTATACTAGAAATTGAAAATTTTGATGTATGGTGTTTAGACTTTATGGGACCTTTCGTACCATCATCTGGAAAGATTTATATTTTATTAGCAGTTGGTTATGTTTCAAAGTGGATTGAAGTTGTAGGTTTACTAAACTGTGATTCCAAAAGTGTTTTGAAATTTTTAAAGAAAATGATTTTTACAAGATTTGGAATGCCTAGGATAATTATCATAGATGGGGGAAGACATTTCAGAAATATAAGGATTCAATCATTGCTGGAAAAATTCAGAATTAAGCATAGAATTGCAACTGCTTATCATCCTCAAATAAGTGGAATGGTTGAAGTATCAAACAGAGAAATTAAAATAATTTTAGAAAAAACTGTTAATCCTAAAAGGACTGGCTGGCTTGATGGACTTGATTTTGCATTATGGGATTAAAGAACAGCTTATAAGAAACCTATCAGAATGTCACTTTATCGGTTAATTTATAGTAAACATTGTCACTTACCTGTTGAACTGGAGCATAAAGCTTATTGGGCAATAATGGAGTTTAATTATAATTTGAATACTGTAGGAGAAAAACAATTATTACAACTGAATAAAATCAAAGAGATTAGAAATGAGTCTTTTAAAAATGTAAGAATTTATAAGGAAAGAACGAAGAAATTACATGACAAAATGATTTCAAAGGAAAATATTTGAGCCTGGACAAGAAGTATTATTATTTAATGCTCGTTTAAGGCTTTTCTCTGAAAAATTAAAATCTAAATGGATGTGACCGTTTATAATTGAGAAAGTATACCTTTATGGAGCTGTGGATATTAAAGATCCCAAAATTAGAAAAATATTTAAAGTTAACAGATTAAGACTGAAGCCTTATATGAGAGAAATGAAACTAAATTACAAAGAGGCTTATGAGCTGAGTCTACCCGATTAATTTAATTAATTAGGTCAGGCTGACGACGTTAAACCAAGCGCTTTGTGGGAGGCAACCCATATTTATTAGTTTGAGTTTAATTACCGCTATAAGGTTATGCCTTGGTCTTGACAAAATTTGTATATCTAGAAATAGAAGGCTAACAAGTCTGTATTGGCTTAAGCTAAACATTTTCTTGAGGTATATAGAAATTGGACCTGGACCACTCCATGTCATATGTGAGTAAAAAGGATATCAAGTTAACCTTCATTTGTGATTGTTTGTGATTTGAATTTTTCGTAATCGTGTTTGTGTGTTGATCATACTTGTTTATTAGACTTATTTTTACGACCGAAACTTTGTAAAATTTGATGATAGGCAAATCAGAGTCGATCGAGGTTCTGGTGCCTAGGCGCCAAAAGTTGGCGCCTAAGCACCAGAATAACTGGCGTATCGATAGTCCGGTGCCTAAGCGCCGAGGTTACAAATCGTGGAAAAACTAAATTTCTTCAGTTTTTCACACGAAACTCTTTATTTATAGCCTATTTTTCATCCCAATCCCATAGACACACTAATTTCGACCAGAGAAATTCATTTTGGAGGAGTTGGGAAGGATTTGGAGGCTACGGATAGGGGAAATCATGGAAAGGAGGTAAGAGAAAAATCTTCTAAAGATTCCTCAGCCTTATTTTAATGGTTTTATTGCTGTTAGTTTGTAGAAGATGTTTAGTTGAAAGGATAAGATTGAAGTGGAACTTCAAAGTATTGGTAATCTTCCCCATTAGATGTATCACCAATTGTTGACCTCATTTTTGATGAGGTCTTCCCTTCTTCTTTTTAGTGCTTAGGATCTAGCCTTAGGCTTTTCCTTTGACTATCTTAGAAGAGTAGAATTGGGACCCGCCTTTTAGAAATTCAAACCACTTCTAAACTCCCTGCAAACTCCACAAACTTGACTATAGACCCCTAATCACCTAGAGGGTTGAAATCAAATGTGGAAGTTTAAAGGATGAGTTCCTATAGGACTCTTTGGCCTTAGGACTGCCCTGGGTGGCCTGGTCTGATGAAGGGGCTGACTTACACTACACTTACACACTACATTTCCACACACTTCCTAAAAAACACACCCATACCCAACTTAACCTCCTGACTCATGTAGGTGATTCACATGGATGGTCCTTAACCCCTAAGCCCTTGCTAAGAGGGTTAGGAACAACATAGTGAATGCCTCAAATGAGTCCTTTCATGGCTCATATGGGCTTGAAATGGTTTCATGGCTCAACCAAAATGATTTCTTTCCACCTAAATTCACCCAATCTTCAATTTCCCAAATTTTCAATTTTTGACCCCGGGACCCTACACCTACTAAACCTACCCAAATTTTTAATGAGGTATTTTCTCTTCTCTCCTTAGTGCTTAGGATATAGCCTTAGGCTTTCCCTTTAACTATCTTAGAGGACTAGAATGGAACCAACCACTTAGAAATTTAAACACTTAACTCCCCGCAAAACCCCATAAAGTTTGATTGTAAACCTCTAAGTCACTGAGGGTTATGCGGAGGTTAAAGGATGAGTTCCCTATTGACTCTTTGGCCTTAGACTCACTTCCCTGTGTGGCCTGTTCTGGTGAGGTTTGACCTGTACACATTACACTTTCACATGTATTCCAAATCCTAAAACCATTCATACCTAGCTTGACTTCGACTCATGTAAGTAATTCATATGGATGGACCTTAACCCCTGTGCCCTCGTCTAAGAGGGTTATGGAACAACATGTTGAATGCCTCAAATGAGTCCTCTCATGGCTCTAATGGGCTTGATATGGCTTCATGGCTCAACCAAAGTGATTCCATTCTACTCTAAACTTGATCAACCTTCTTTTTTCAAAATTTCAATTTTTGGACTTCGGGCCCTACACCCACCAAACCTACCAAATGTCTCGGGTTACATCAAAATTTTGCAAAATTACCCAATTACCCAAAATCCCTCAAAAATCAATCCTAAACATTTCCCACCATTCAAATTGATCATCCTTAGCCAACTATACCAAAATTTCTAAAAATACCCCCCCAATACCCTCCAAATACCTGAAATGCCCTTTTAACCAAAAAAATCCATAAATTTCAAAAATTCCCAGAAAATTCCAGAAAATCCTAAATATTATCAATTTCATTTTGTTCAACTACACCATAAGCCAATTTTGTCAGTTTAGCCCACTTTTACCAAAATTTCCAATTTGACCCATTTTTAACCTAAGTGAATCCAATGCCCCACAAAACCAAACCAATTGACCTCAACTTTGACCCAATTCAATTCTAAACTTCAATTCAATATCTCTAATATCAATTTAGACCAAATCTAAGCCGAATTTGATTAACATTTGGATCCAATTTCAATTTGAAGCTTAGAGCCCAATTTTGGCACATGACCTAAACTTAGCCCAAACGAACCCAACTCAACTCCAATTAACGCCAAATATTTTCCTAAACCTTCCTAATATCCTCACAAACAAAACACTAACAATATTGGCCCCAAATTTGAGCCTAAACGTCACTCAAACCTAACCTAAAACCAAAATCTTGATTTTTGGCCTAAAACCACCATAAATACAAATGGGCCCAAATCTTAAAATCGAAGCCCAAGCAAAGTTGAAAACTCTTTTTGACACTCCCATAAACATTTCTCAACATTAATTTTACATCAAATCTAACATAAGCCCAACCTTAGCCCAAGTTAGCCCAATTTGACCCACTTTGACCCCTTTCCCAAAAAGTCCCAAATCAAACCCAATTCAACTGCAAATCACCTCAAATTTGTTTCAAATCACTCATGACACATCCCTAAACTAAATCCAACATTTGCTTGGCCCAATCCTTCACAAAATTTCCATCCACCAATTTGTTTTTAAACATAAAGGCCCACTTTCTTAAACCATTATAAAAGCCCACTTCCACCAAATCCAAAAGCCCAAAAATTCATCCAAAGTCTATATGACACTCTTCTTCATCATGCATTCAATTAAAATCATCCCTAAGTTCTAAACCAATGATCAAATAATTCTAAATAAATCTTCATCAAAATTTCCACCAAAATATCCAAAATCCTTAAAATCCTTTTTTATGAAAATGACCAAACTTTTTCCAAGCCAAATATGAGCCATTGAGCCATGTACAAGCCACATGGAAGCCATGGAAGCCACTTTCCACCTAACCAAGCCATTAATGGCAAGAAGAGCAGATTATTTCCTAATCCTTCATTAAGCTCTTTTAACCATATTCATGTCACATTCTAAACCAAGCTTAGCCACCTGACCATGGAAAGAGACCTTACCACTCTCTCTTGGCTGACCCAAATGATTCCTCCCAACCCGAAGTCAAGCCTTGGGGAGGTGCACCTAGCCTAAACCATGCCTTGGACCAAATAAAGCCAAAATTAGCCTCCCTCCTTTCCATTTAAATTAAACCTTAGACACTTGTCCAAAGCCAACTAACTGCACCGAACCGCAGCCCTGACTCCCCTGAGTCAGTTGGTGACCTGACCCTGGCCGGCCAGCCACCAGGCCGCCCGAAAATGCCATGGCCGAGGAGCTTGGAATGAGCCAAATTTAAAATTCTCACCTGCTGAGTTGTCCCATGCCCAATGGCCACCACAGCTCTTCATCTCCTCCCCTAGGCAGCTGATCCCAACCATCAATTGCCCCTGGGAAGCTCTGGCCATGGTTATTTAAACAAGCCACCCCCTCTCGGCCAAAAGGTTGGCTGAAATCGACCTTCATAGAATCCCTCCAAACTCCTCATAGATTTTCCTCTAGCCAAGAGCAATTCATCCCCACTGTTCTCCTGCCCTCAAACCCCATTGATTGAGCTAAATTTTGGAGGTCAATTCTCAGCCCAGAACAGGACATCTCTTAAACCTCTACCAAAATTAAATTAAACTCATCCACACCTGCACAAGACCAAGAGAAGGAGTTCCCCAGTAAAAGCCCCCTCACCAGGCCAACCATTCTCTCTATCGGCCAAGCATTGAAATTGGGCTTGGTGGAAGTTGTACTTAGACAATTTGACAGAGCCAGAGGCTTCATCCCTAGGTTCCTCAAACTCCAACGAACGTGCCGAGCACATTCAGTTGAGGCCTCACCTCCTGAACCAAGGTATAGGCACTCCTCCTCCCCGAGAGTTTCCAGTGATTCTCCATTTCGTTTGAGTTGATTTCAATGGATGTAAACCATATGGATGAGTTCGTCTCATCAATACGAATCCATAGAGTATAAGAACACGAAAATCCGTTGAGAAATAAGAGAGATCTTAGGGTTTTAGTGTGGATGGTCACGGGTGCACACCAGTAGTAGACGATGACCAGGCGCCATCCGATCATGCGTGTATTGAGTGGACGACCCAGATTGCGCCTGATCAAAGGACGGAGCAAGATCGCGGGCCGCCTGGCATCCGAGTCAGATGGCGGCATCGAATGGGAGCGCACCGCGTGGGCTTTCGAATCCGCCGAGGTTGAGTCAGCGTCGCGCTGGATAAATAGATAAATAAGCTATTTTCTATTTATTTAAATACCCAGATATAGAAAAATCCATATCTTTGTTTAGAAAAATCACAAAAATAAAATAAAAATACCTTCTTGCTTAGTGAACGGAGTAGAATAATGTGGAAAGAGAATTGAGTCAATTTGATGAGTATTTTTATTTTTAATTAATTATTTACTCATTTTAGTATTTTAATTCTCCATTCGCATAGACAATTCACCATGACATGAGACCATAGGGCTTTTGAAGCCTCTGATCTTGAGAACATTCCCTGAATTTTTCAAGGTCAGAGGCTATCTTTATGGAAAGTTATGTATTTTTCAAGTTTATGTCATTGTTTTTGGTATTTTAATTCCATTAATTAACATATTGCTTAGAAAATTCTAGGAAAATTTGGGGAGGTTTCTTAAGACCAGAGGACCCTATGATCATTTTGTTTTGAGTTAATTCATTAAGAATATCCCTAATTAAACTAATTACTCAAAACTGAACATAATTAATTAGGGTTAACCACACAACAAAAAAACTTGAAAATAATTCTCCACTGATCTTTAGGATCAGAGGGACCTCACATAAAAATTTGGAATCAATTGGAAATGTTTAACCCCACTAAATGGATTAATTAAGTTACATGACTAAAATTAAAATTTAAAAATTCATAACTCCAAAAATACATTTTAAAAATTCACAAAGTTGGTTTTGTGGGCTCTCTGATATCAGAGGAGTCTAAGAAAATTTAAATTTGAATTTTCTAAAAATTTTCATTTTCTATCTTATTTTAATATTTTAAATAATTAAAAAATAATAAAAATCACAAAAATAATAAAAATCACAAAAATGTCATATTTTGACTCGTAATCCATGAGGAACTAACCAAATATTTTTCCTAAGTCTCAAAGTAAAGATATTGAATTTTAAATGCTTAAGAATAATTTTAATATTAACATGGATTTTTCAACTTTTTCACTAAATTAATTCTAATAAATCTAAGAAAAATGAAAAAATTATAAAATTTGTTTCTCTGAACTTCTTAATGTTAGAGAGATTTTTGAGAAATATAAAACTTAATTTTTAACCTTTATTTTATTTTATAATTAATTAACACCGTAAAACTCAAAATATATATATTAAATAAAATATAATTGAAAAAAATACTAAAATTGGTCCAAGTGGTCCTCTGGTCAGTAGGAATACCCCATAATTTTCCTAAGGTCAGAAACCTTACTTTAATCATGTTGTTGAATTTTCATTGAAAACCCTTAATTTTAACAAAAATAATTATTTAAATTAAATTAAATTTAGAAAAATTATATATTCTCCTCTAATGTCTTAATTGACATATGAGTGAAGTGACATAAAAATTTCAAGTTCATTTGAGTTTAATTTGATGAGTTATGAAATAAATAAGCCTAAAGGGGCATAAAGGTAATTAAAGGATTTTAACACTAATTAACATTTAGGTCTAATCAAAATGGGAGGGTAAAATATCCGATTTTAAAATTTTCATTAGAAGATTGAAACCTAGAGAATTAAGGGGTAGAAACCCATTAATCATCCTGAAAATATTTAAAGTAAATTTTAATTTATTAAACAATTTGAATTTTGGAAGAATAAGTTAAAATTTGGATTATTAAAATGGGGATATAATTTAGAGAGACTATAATAACTTAAACTAAAATCCCTAAATGAATCACTTTAATAATATTTAACTTTTAATTAAATTTAAAGTGATAATTGAAATTAATAATTAAATAATTAAAAGGAATGTGAACCTTAATTAAATTAAAACTTAAAATATTAAATAACTTGATAATTAAATTGAATCAAAAAGAAAAATTAATTTCAAAAATCACTTGAAAGCAAATTTAAAGCAAACTTGAAACATCAAAATCAATTTCACAAAAATAAATTCTTAATTAAAAAAAATCAAACCAATTAATAGTTAGTCTAGAATATTGCAATTAAATCATTAAAGTCTAAATTAAAAAATTTTAAACTCCTCTTTCAACTCAAATGGTTTAAAACATTTAAGAATGAAACAATTTAAACACTATTACAAACTTAAAATTATTAAAATTTCATAACTAAATTAAATCACTTTCAATCACCAATTACAATTTTAAATCATTAAATGCCTTAACAAACTGATTTGCCCCCTAAAATTTTTCGTTATTATAACTCTTATGTAAAGCATCAAGTCAAATGTCACTTTACTTATAGGATAATCAAACATCCTAATTCACTGAGCAAGAAACAAACTAAACTAAATTTTGGGATGATTAATTCACCTGTGCAATAAAACTCATTTGGACTAAAAATAATCCCAAAAAAATTGAACAGATGTTTAAGGACTCGTCCTAAACACTTGCTCAACATGATGGGATGTTTTAGAAGAACAATTGAATTTAATTGTTCTTTGATGAAGAAATCATCCTTAACAAAATACAAGAACCTAGACATCATAGGAGATGACTAGCAATAGGATTAGGAATTTGGTAGACACCCAGAACCTTCCCTTAGCTTTACCTATGTACTTGTTATAAATATTTAAATCCCTTAACATGTGTTTTAAGTGCAGCTTGGAATGACGAGAAGACTCTCTAGGTACGATTTTATTTTATTGCAATTTACTTTATTGCAATTTATTTATATGAGCTACACTTTACTCTTCTTGCATGTTAAACAAGATTGTTGCATGAAAACTGAAACTTTTAGGATAGCCACAAAACTGAAACTAAAACTAAATTAAAAGTTACAACAAGATAAAATTCACCTCCACAACAATCAAAAGATAAAACAACTCAAAATTTAATCACAAACAGAACAACAAAACTACAATTGCAATTAAATTAAAACAACTCGTTGGATGATCGGGAATACCTCGGATGATGTAACCTACGTGTTGCTAACAAAATTTCCCACGGTCTAAAAAAAAGTGTGGAACTCATTCAGTTGAGTTTAGCAAATTCATCTGGACTAAGTGAATCCAATAAAAATAACGGTGCCAGAATGATGGAACCATAGGATCTTAACCAGTGTTGTTATAATCAACTTTAAGATTCCCCTAATAAAATATTAAAAACATCTGGACTTTAAGACTTATAAACCAAAACACTTCTCTCATCCCCTGATTTTCACCTTCTAAAACTAAACCTCAGCAACAACAAGGAGCTTGGAGCATAGTGGGCTGTACGGCCATCGTCGTCAGCAAAACCCGAGCTTACTTCAGCAAAACCATTCTTAGAATTAAACAACCAAGTCATAGGATTTCGAGGTAGTTTGCCTAGTGCAACATAAATCCTCAACTTTTTGTTAGGCATTTGCATAATCATATTACACAAATTAATCCATAACCGGTCTTAGGAATCCCTCACATCTTCGAGGCTATTTGTATGATTATGTCATACAAATATAAGTACTAATTAATTAAAATTGGTAGGATTAAAACATTAAATAAATTCCCAAATTGATGCCAAACAATAGGATAGTTTGGGAAGTTGCCAAGATTTCTCTTAGATCCTCAGCTTCTCCTACTTTTCTTTCCATTGGATTCTCAAAACAACTATTCCAAATTTGAGTTATTCTCTTTGAAATTCCAAAATTCAATCCTTTGAAAACCTTAAACTTTGAAATTCTTGAGAGCAAAACCACTGATCATTATCGAGAGTTTTCTTAAATGATTCCCTTCATTTAAGATGTAATTAACAATAGGGGCTTACCCTTATAGGGAACTTTAAGAACCCAGGTAATATAAACCCAGCTTAATTTCTTTATATTAAGCAGGGGAACTTGTCGACTTAAAAAATTGGTTCGCAGACCAAACAGATGTCACAAATCTTCTAGTTTATTTAATCAAGCCTCATCATCAAGCAGTGTGTCTATTTTTTGGGATAGATACACAGTTTGTGATGTGGAGCTCATTTATACAAACTATTCGGGATGTGAGATCAGTTTGATTTCATATCTTAAAATTTTCAAACTTAAAATTATTTTCAAAATCAAATGCTACTTTCCAAAATATATCTATATTTAAATTAAATTTAAAATTTAAAATTCGCCGACAATTTGTGTAGGCGACCTCTTTTTCTAAATACAACTCAACCAAAAAATAAGTCGTACAAAGTTTGGCGCCTAGGTGCCAGAATTCGTCGCCTATTCTCCGGTTCAGCCTGAACCCGAAAACTCATCTTCTTAAACCCCCCCACGCCATTTTTGACGCCTAAGCTTCATTCTCCACAATATTTTCATGAAAATGCCACCTAGAGATCCCATTTAGAGCCGGATTTTCAAGTTTTTGGGCTTGAAATCACCCGATTTCATCATCTCGAGGTCAGATCTACATTCTAAACTCATTATTTTTTATTTTCACCATGGATTTTGCTCTCATCTAGAAAAACCCAAATTTTAAATTTTTTTTTTGATTTTTTATGGTTAAATCCATGGGTGTTTAAGCTATTTCAAGTTTGAAAAGCTTAAATTAGTTTATTTTTTTAGATCTATTGAATTTATTTCATGTTTTTCTTTCAGGTTTAGATGGTACCCAAATCTAAGTGAGGAAAGGAACGAGAAAACTTTGATCGTAGCAATTTGTCACTGCTGCTGCACATTTCTGATATAATGATTTTGCTACGACTCAGAAGTTTATCTCAGAGCGAAGTTTCTATAATCCTAGAGGAAGAATTGAGGAGACAATCATTGCACTCAACTAGCAACAATTCTATTATTTCACTTTTGTTGCCGTTATCCCGGTGGTTAGAGATTTTTATGCTAATTTCGTGGATGCGGAGGAATACAAGATTTTCGTTCGAGGAGTTGGAGTAGGATTCACTCCTAAACGCATCAACATTTTCTATGGCCTACCACCAAACATTGAGTGTTATTACTCAAGTTTATCTCCATCAGAGGAAGATTTGGACATGATCATTGCCTACCTGACTGATAGTAATGGAGCCTAGAAGACTCAGAACGGGAAAAGGGTAAATTTTTCATCTTCTAAGCTCAATGATGTTTCCAAGGCATGGCAATACTTTATTTCTGCTCATCTCCTTCCATCCAATCATCTGAGTGATGTTACCAGGGATAGAGCTATTCAAAACTATTACATTCAAGAGAGGAAATCTATTGATGTGAGGAGCATTATTTATGATTCTCTGGAGGCTACTGCTCTTTATAGCACATCTATTAGACTTGGTTTTCCATCACTGATCTATTCTCTATGTCAAATTTTTGGAGTAGTTACTGAGCTTATCGAGAAAAAGCTCAAGTCGACGACGCCTATAAGAAGAGAGAGCGTCAACATTTATGATCGACTATGAGGTAAGAGTTCTACTGCACCTGCTGGTTCATTACCTACTTCAGGTAGAGCTTCTACTTCTAGACCATCTACTTCTGCTGAGTCATCATCTACATTTTAGGAAACCATGCATGATCAGTTCATAGAGCAGCAACATGACTTATTCTTAACTCACTGCAGAGTAGATACCATAGATAATAAGATTGATCACCTTTCTGAGTACGAGTGATTTCGATGCTGAGTATTCAAAGTCTAGAGTGAGATTTCTGAAGGGAGAGCATGATGTTCAGTTCCCTACATGTCCCAGATTTTCACCCTATGTTGATCCTAAGGATGTGGAGTTCTCTTTTAGTGATGATGATGATGAAGCTACAGACAGTGATTAGTAGCTTGACGTACCTCTAGAGTTTATTGATTATGTTTTTAGAGTGTTTTCTTATTTCTTGTACTATTTATTGTGATGCTAGAGTTGTAGTGAAATTTTTATGTTAAAACTGTTTCTTAGCTTATCTGATGTGTGTTTAAGACGGAAATGTGAATGATTTTTTCTAAAAAGTTTATTTCTGTTTCAGCCTATTATTTAGTGTTCATGAATAGTTAGTAAATTTGCATGTTTTAAATAATAAATGAAAAAAGAGGAAAAGATTTATTTTTAGAAATTAACTCCTGCTCTGTAAAACTTTTCTATAAATGCTTAATCATTTCTGTTATATTCATATTGAAGCATGTGTAGAAGTAGAAGTTAATTTTTCCTTACTACATCATTGTTATACTTAGATTAATTCCTCTTTTTATCTTTCTCACATGCTTTAGAAAATTTCATAGTTTATATTTATACTAAAGCTGAAGTTTGGGGGAAGGGAAAACATTTATCAAATTTAAATATTATTTGTCCTTAAAGAACTAATATTTTATTTAAAAATATATTAACATAACATAACGAATGAAAAATCTTAAGATTACCTAAATTTTTGAATTTATAAATAATTTAGTAAACTTAACTAAAATTTCAAAAATTTTGATTAATTTTAAGAATAAAATTATTTAGCTTAAAGAATAATAAGATCAAAATTTTTCTATTTATACTAAAGAGAATTGTATTTTTGAATACTAAGGAATCAAGATTATTGCTTGAAAAAGAAAAGATTAAAATAATTTTTGAAAAATAAAAAATTATTAATGTCAAATTTACTAAGTAAGAATGTATAAGTTTTTGAAAATAAGTTAAGGATAGTGAAGTTCAAAATCATTAACAGGCTTTCCAAAAATAGTAATCCTCACATAAAAAATAAAAGGGATTGAAAAACAATCCAGAAAAAAATAGAAAGTGAGGACAAGCTTGAGGAAATGCCTAATAAAAAACTGGCTTCACTTGAATTATCTTATAAGAAGAAAACTGATTACATTTTTAACTTAATTTCTATGAACATATATTTTTACTAGAAAAATATTTCATGAAAATCTTTTTCTTGTAAATATTTTATGTGACCTTGATATGATAAACTACAATTATTCTTGAAATAAATGAAAATTTGGAAGTCTTATGATTTGGTAGTTAAATATTCTTAAATTCTTAAAATTAAACTTTATTAGTGAAAATTGTTTAATGATTTGCTAAAGTATTTATAAAACCAAAAATTATAAGGAATCTAAAATATTTTAACTTCATTCCAAATGTTATCTATTTTATGTAATTAAAAGGGTTACTTGAGGACAAGTAAAATTTAAGTTTGGGGGAATTTGATCTAAATAAAAAATACCCATTTTTATCCCTTATTTATGATTCAATTCTTAAGGATATTATGCTTTAATGAAAGGTATTTTCATGTTTTTGGATGTAGATGATTAAAAAAAGTCTAAGAAAGAAAAAGAAGGAAAAAGGAGGAAAAAGGAGCAAAAATGGAGCTTATGGAGCAATTTTTCAAATTATTGGCCTGGCGCCTAGGTGCCAGAGTCCGGCGCCTAAGCGCCAATTCGATACAGACACTGTTATGTTTTTTTGATGACTTTGGGCAGTTATTTTGATAGTGTTAAGTGGTTATTGGAGCTTCTAGAAGACTGGAAGTTACTCCTAATATATAGGACATGTGATACAATGTATTTGGACACAAGGAAATGGTCTGTATCGTGAAGAGGTGTGACCCAAAGTGAAGAGGTGCGAAAGACCTGGTCACGGAGTCCGGCGCCTAGGCACGACGGTTACCTTCTAGAAGATACATTGAATTTGGACGAATTTTGAAGAGGTGCCTTAAGCAACCCCTGTTCAAATTTAGAGCTCTATAAATAGGAGGCCATTCTACAGAGAAAATTGCAACCAAATCCCCCCTCTTAGTACACATACCCATTTTAGCCTATTCTCTTTCATCTCTAGTTTAATTTAGTGTCTTCCATACTTAGGGTGCCACTTTATTTTGTATCTAGTGAGTTTATTTTGAGTGTTTATTGTGTGTAATTGTTGTTGGAATCTTTCATCATTGCTTTGGAGTTTGTAGAAGTCAGCGGAGCTCTTGAAGGAACACTTCAGATAAGTATTTGTACTTTAGTTCAAAGTTTTATAAATATGTTTTGTTGTGTTATTTTAATGAGTTATGAGTAGTTAGTTATCTTTCTCCTTTCAACTATAAAAAAATTATAAATTAATTAAATTTCGTAGAAGAATTAAATATAAAATATTTTAAAATATTGTGATGATAGTAATACCTGATCTTAGTTTACTTTTTAAATTGGCCATTTAATTTGTTAAAACCTTTTGAAGAATTTTGAGACTTATCTGGAGATAAATTGTTAACTAGTAGATATCACATGAATCCTTAGGTAATCGTAGGCTATATGCGGATTGTTTAAGGTGAAGTGCAAATAAATAGGAAGATATTATTTATTGGGCGTATAATTAAATAGTTTTTAGAGTGACAGACTAAATTCTAATAGTTTGCTTTATAGAAAGGTAACGGGTCACTGGTAGGGCCGACCATAGCCACCCTTAGACATCTAGTAGTGTGAGCGTAGATTAACCCATTCTACTAAAAAAACATCCTGAGCCTAACTATAGATTAGTAAATGTTCTTTGCACCTGGACCAAAGGGTAAAGAATATGAATCCTTCTTTTTGGCACAATGCTATAATCTTAATTCTCTACAAAAGATAATTAATCTATAATTCTTGGATTAGTTGAAGGAAGGAGAAAGTCGTTTTTACACTTCCGTAGAGTTTTAATTACTGCTTTTTTTAATTTACTGCTTACTGCTTTCTTTTATTTTAGAAAAATTGTTATTTGAATATATATATATATATATATATATATATATATAAATATATAAGGTATCTATAATTTGCATAAGAAAATTTTAAAATATTACTTATATGTTTTACTTTATATTTTTAATTATCCCCGTGGGTTCAATAACTAGGACTCCACTAGAGCCCTGTATTACTTGAACGATACGTATACTTGCGTTTAAAATTGTGACTCTTACAATAATTAAATCTAAAAATAAAATTATAAAAGTAAACCTCACACATCATGTTTTTGCAGCCATTTGCCAGGATTTCAATATTCTAAAAAGTGGTATCAAATTCTTGTATTTTAAAGCATATTTAAAGTCCCATCGCATCATCTGCGAACCATTGTTAACCGATAATTTCCCCTATCTAATATAAAGGAATTAGATAGGATTGAGGTCTTTAAGTTTTCTATATGGGCAAGCTCCTATAGTTAATTACATCTTAGATGAACAAAGTTACATAAGAAAACTCTTGATATAGATCAAGAAATATTTATATTCATGACTTCTAAAGGTAAGTTTTTCTAAGAAAATATGATAATCAGAAATTCAATATGTGAATGGTTCAAGTTTTGGAACATTTCATTTTATCAAAAGTCAAAGGAGAGAAGGCTAGGGGAAGAACATGGATTCAAGAATAACCTTGATGTCTTTTCAGACTATCCTATGGTTTAGCTTTGATTTAGGATATTTATTTGGTGTTTCATCCCATCAAATTTTATAATTTAGGACTTATATTCACTTGATACCGATCATGTGAATGGCCTGGAAGATAGGAGGATTTATGTCACACTCGATGACAACCTCTGAATCCTAAGGCGAGTTAGAGCTTATGTTGCACAACATGGTTATGCCAGGGCCTTAAAAAATGATGAGGATTTATGCTGCACTACGCAGGCTACCTCATAGTCCTATGGATTCTTGTTTTAATTTCTAAGGAATTGTTTTGCTGATGTAGACAAGTTTTGCTATTGAAGATTGTTGTGCTTCCCATTATGCATGCTTCGAGCTCCTTATCGTAGCAGGTTTAGTTCAAAGAAGTAGTAATTGAATAGAGAAGAGAAATTTCATGTTTTGGAAATATTTAAAATTGAGATGTATTAATATTTTATTAGGTGATCATTAAATTTGATTATAGCAACACCGGTTAAGATCCCATAGTTCTTTCATCCCGGCATCCTTATTTTTATCGGATTCACTTAGTCCAAATGAATTTACTAAACTCAACTTAATCAGTTTCATACTTTCATTTAGATCATGGGAATCCCCGTTAGCAACACGTAGGTTACCTATTCCAAGGGAATCCAGATTATCCAAGACGTTTTAATTTAGTTACAATTGTGATTTTTGTTTTGTTTATGATTAAATCTTGAGTTGTTTTATATTTTGAACGTTGTGGTTGTGAATTTTAACTTATTTTGATTTTTTAAATTTTGATTTTGGTTTTGGTTTTATGGTTATCCTAAAAGGTTTCAGATTTCATGCAGGGTGGAATTGTTGTTTAGCATACAAATTTGCAAAGAAAGAAAGTGCAGTAGAGTACAAGTGGGTAAATTGCAATAAAATAAAAGCATACCTGGTAGGTCTTTCCGTCATCTCAATCTGAAACTTTAGTATTCTTGTAATAAACATTTATATTTTGCGGGAAAGTATAACCCTATGGATAGGTTCGTCACAGGCCTACCCAAACTCTATGTCATTACTTAATGGGTCTTATTCGTTTATTTAAGAGATATTTTTCATTTAATAGATATGATAGGTGCAGTAGTCCTACAAGATGTTCAGAAGACTTGTGAAAAGATCCAAGAGAGACCCAAACATTTCACAATACTTTTGAACTTCCTTAAGATCCTTTTGGACTTATCATAGCTATTAAATGGTTTGTCTGTTTCATACCCTTATGCGCAGTAAGCGAATGTTTTAGTTATCCTGAAAGGCGGGGTAATTATCATTTGGTACTTTATTTAGGAATTATGTTAGTGAGCCTTTAGAGGAAAAATTAACTTATGGAAGAATTTATCAAATTTTGATAGGCTTGTAATGTTTCAAATGTAGTTTAAAATTAACTATGTTTTTTTTTTCGAATTCTTATTAGTTAATTCCTTCGATTAAGTCTAGCTCACTACCAAGCCCTTAAAATTTTAGTCCATATTTTTATGTCTTTAGAAAAGGAAATTTCATGATCATGATTCTGATTCTTATCAAAATATTGATTTATCATTTGAGCATCAGATGAAGGGGTATTAAATTAGTGGAATATTAACTTCTAAAATCAACCCCTAACTCTATGATTCTTTTTATTTTGATTATCTTCCAAATTATGATAATTAAGGAAATTTAAATATTTAATGCTTTAATGTGACAAAATTGCAATGGTTTTCTACCATTTATCTCTTCATGTTTCAATCATCTAACACAATAATTAGGGTCATTTATTGCCCTTTTCCCATTTTGATTAAGCCTAAATATTGATTAAGGCTAAATTTTTCCAAAATTACAATTTTACCCCTAAAAGCCTTTATCACTTCATAATTCATTAAATAACTCAAATGACTTCTAAAAATTTTATTGGAGCCCACTTATGGGTTATTTAAAGCATTATAGGAGAAAATGTGATTTTTTAAATTTAAATTTAATTTATGTATTTATTTTAATGCAAAAATAGGGGTTTTTAATTAAAATTCAATAACTTGTCCAAAACAAAAGATATGACTTTAAAATTTTTATTGGAGGTAGACCAAGATCAGAGGACCACTTGGACCAAATTTGGTGATTATTGAGTTTTAATTTACTTATTTGAATTATTTTAAATTCTAGAGTTTTAATTAATTAGAAAATTTTTTAAAGGTTGGAAATTCAATCTTATATATTCCTTAAGTCCCATTGAGGTCAAGGAACCCAAAGAAACAAATTTAATATCTTTGTAATTTTTATTTTAATTATTTGAATTATTTTAGTGAAAAATTAAGGAAATTCATTTTTAGTCTTTTAAAAATTAGTTTAAGACTTTAAAAATTAGTATTTTGATTTTAAGGCTTAGGAAATTTATGTGAGTGGTTCCTAAGTTATTAGGAGACCGAATGTGATAATTTAGTAATTTTTTTTATTTTTTTATTTTTATTATTATTAAATTATATAAATATTTAAAATATGATTAAAAATGAAGATTTTATAAAAAATTCCAATTTTATTATCAAGAAAATCCTCTGATCACAGAGAACTCCAAAATTTACAAATTTTTTTAGTTTTGTTTTAAATTTTAAAGTTATGTTAATGTTCAAAATTATCATTTCACTTAGAAAATGTATTTAAGTGACCAAATGAACTCCAAATGTCATAAATTTTTTATGGAGAGTTCTCTGACCTTTAAAGTATTGAAGAATTGTTTTCAAGTTATTTTCATATTTAATGAACTCAAGTTAATATAAATATAGTTTTAAACCAAATTGATGATTAGGTCATTTTTTAATCATAACTGATAAGAAATTTATCCTAGGGTTCTCTTGTCATAAGGGATTTAAAAAAATTTCCTTGCATTTCTCTGATCATTATTTTTATTATCATAATTTTTATATCAAAACAGACATAATAACTTGAAAAATAGAGATCTCCCCTAACCTCGGAAAAATTAGAGAAGGATCGTTATAACAGATATAACAAGACCACCAAAGCTCAAGCCATGGTGAAATGTCTACCTTAATGGACAATTAAAATACTACAGGCAGTATTAAATTATTTAAAAATTATACATGCATCAAATAAATTTTAAACCATTTCCATTATTCTCCTTTTTTCACTGAGCAAAAGGGTATTTTTCTTTTATTTTTATGATTTTTCAACACCATGTTATGGATTTTTAAAGTTTTGATAATTTAATTAATTCAAAAATCCCCTATTTTTCAACTTAACTACGCGGCGCTGACTGGATCATCAGCAGCTCTGAAATACCATGCGGCGTGCTCCTATTCGACACCGCCATCAGACTAGATGTCCACGCAGTCACCCTTTATGTTTTCGATCTCCATCCGACTCCATCCCGGCTGTCCACGCATTACACGCGCAATTGAACGACACTCCTTCATCGTCTTTGACTGGTTCATCCCAAGAGCTATCCATCTTCTAGATCTAACATCTCTCTCGATACTCAACCAAATCACATGGGGTTTGTTCCTAGAGCTTCATTTAGCCTAGATGAACTTATCCATACGGTTTATTTGGTATGAAATGTACTGTACAACTATGTATGAGGAAGAAAAGATTGAGAAGAATAGTGAGTTCAATACTTTTGTCTGAGAGGGGAGGCCTCAACCAGATGGTTGTAGCAGCTTTGATTGGTCCCAACAAACCTCCAGATGGAGCCTTTTGCCCTGGTGAATTGTCTAGACCAGAACTAGACGTAGCCCGATTTCAGGTGTTATCCAACGTGTGGTCAAGAGGGCTTCTATGATGGGGCTTTGATGTGGGATCTTCTTCTTTCACTAGTGTGAAGGTGTGGGTGCAGTTAATTGAACTTCGGTGCACTGTGGAGCTGTGGTGAAATGTGTCCTAGTTTTCGGCCAAATTTGAGCTCTGAAATTAAACTCCGACAATGGGAATCAGAGGGGGAAAATGGCTGGGATGCTCTTAGGGAGGTCTGGTGGAGATCTGGTGAATTTTTGGCAGAGTTTGGTTAGGAAATTTTCAACACCTTGATTTTGGCTGTGAGAGGTGGTTTTTATAGCCAAGGCCTATTGATTGAGCTCAGGGCCTGAGTTTAGGTGTATTCAGTTGCTTAGGTGGAGGGTAGATGATCTATTAAAAATTTGATAGCTTTTTACTATTCATTTCATACCTATTTTTGATAATATTGCACTTTAAAGGAAAGTATTTTTGATGATTTCATGCAGTTACAATGATTTTAGGCCTTTGGAGCAAGAGGAAGCGAAAATGAGCAAATTTGGAGCGAAAAATAACAAAAGTGCATTTCATTAAACTAGCCCCAAACGTCGCTGTCACCAGTGCTGAACAGCGCTAGTTTTAATAGAGTTACGACGTTTTGGTGGAATAATGGGCTGAACGGCGCTACTATTAGGGCCGGACTACACCTTATCCCGATTTTGAACTAGATTCAATGTATTTGGCCAAATTTTGAAAAGTTGCTTGAGGAAACTCTTGGTAATTCATTTTTGGTCGAATTTAAACACCTTTGGACCCAAATTTCAAATGGGAGAAGAAAGGAAGAGGAGAATTTAGAGTTTAGAGAGAGTTTTCTTTCCATGCTGTGTAGGAAGTTAGGGTTGTGTTTTCTCTTCTAAGGAGTGTGAGTGGAGAGGGAAAGTGAGAGATTTCTTCTTCCTTAATATTCTAAGGAGAGAATTGTGTGTTGTTGTGAAGAAAGGAGAGGAGTCAAAGGAATTCCTTGAGATTCTCTTGGGGAAGAGTTTGAGATAAGTTGTCTTTACTTTTCTTTGTTTGTATGAAGTTATTTTTATATATAAAATCCTTATATTTATCATCTTTTCCTAATCAGTCTTGAGTAGATTTATTTTTCTTTCTCCTTTTCATGTGATGTGTTGATGTTATGAAATGGAAATGATGTGTCGATTAATTATGAAGAATCTGTGATAACCTTTTCACTTACAACCTCAGTTAATTTTTGATCTGGCCAATTGAATTGTTAAAACTTGTTGGGAAATATATGTTATGAAAGGAATTTGAGTTCCACAACTAAAGTGAAGGTCACATTCAATGTCCATGAATGAGAGATGTAGTTCATGGGGATTGCATGCAAATAAATAAGGAAATACACTTTGATGGACCTAGAAATGGAAATTTTTGAGTGACAGGTTGAAATCCTCAATTTAGTCCAAATGTTTAGAAACTGAAGCTAGAGTTAGCCTTCAGGTGAAGGGAAGTGGGAGCTCTAGAGTGAGAGCCAGTATCCTCCCAGCCTAACTATGAATTTGAGGACTAAACATAGGATTAGCCAATATTCATTTTACGCTGAAATATGGGTAAAGAATAGGAATGCTCCTGTTTGGCACAATACATTTCTATCACTAATCTATGTCACAATAATCTTCACATTATGAATGGAAAGGAGGAAGACTCTTTCTTGCAACTGAACTTTGTTATAAATTTATTCTTGTGTTAGCTTAACTTGCTAGAATTTAGAACGTGCTTTGGTAGAAATAGTAACTGAACTTGTTTGTGTTTAATTTAAGAATTAAACCACTTGTAATTATGTTGTGATTCGATAAGAGATTTCTGTGCTACGCCCTAAAAGTAAAGCCTCCCTGTGGGATTGATATTCCAGGACTCCATTAGAGCCATGTTTTACTTGAGCGATACGTATACTTGCATTAATTGTGTGACTCATTGTCTTTTAAATAAATATATAAAACTAAATCGTAGTTCATTAACTTTTGTAAATTAAAAACGTCAAACCAAGTTTTTGGCACCATTGCCAGGGAGGCAAGGTAAAAGAAAAATTAACTGTTAAAATTTATTTTTGTAGTATTTTAAATAATAAATTTGAATTGCAAGTCATAGCTTTTAATGTGTGTTTATTGTGTTTGTATGCATTATATCAGATCTATAGGTTTAGTGCCTTACGATTCTGAATTGGAGCGTACTATTAGAAAAATTGAAAAACAACAAAAACAATATGCAAATCCTCACAAAATGGTGAACAGTTTAAACAATCAAAAAGAAATATACTGAGACCTTTAAGAGATTATGCTAATCCAACAACCTATGAAACTCACTTAACTATTCAAAATTGTGATGTTGCTGCTAATTCATTTGAGCATAAACCTGCTATTATCCAAATGGTACAGAATAATCAATTTGGAGGAACACCTAATGAGGATCCTAACTTACATCTCACTAGTTTTCTAGAACAATGTGCTACTTTTAAATATGACGGAGTGTCGAACAATGCTGTTAGGCTTAGACTTTTTCCTTTTTTACTAAAGGATAAGGCTAAGGTGTGGTTAAATTCATTAGCACCTGGATCTATTAGAACTTGGGGAGAGCTTTTATAAAATTTCTGTCGAAATATTTTCCTGCTTCCAAAACTGCTAAGTTGAGAAATGAAATCACATCTTTTAAACAGTTTCATAGAGAATCCATATATGAAGCTTGGGAAAGATTTAAAGATCTTCTAAGGAAATGTCCACACCATGCTTTACCAGACTGGTTAATAATTCAAACCTTTGATAATGGATTAGTGGGATCATTGAGATCGATTATCGATGCTGCTCCTGGTGGATCATTAATGTCAAAACCTTTTGATGAAGCATATTCCTTAATTGAAGAGATGGTTATTAATAATTTTTAATGGCCCTCTGAGCAGATAAATCCTAAGAGAGTAGCCAGTATTCATGATTCTTATGTGATAACTATGATAGTCTCTCAAATTGCTGCATTTTTTAAGAAAATAGATCAATATATAATAAATTATTTTCCAACACCTCCAGTGTTAGAAGAAAATTTATCGGGACAGATGATAGACTCTCAAATGTCTTATGAAACTTTAAATGATATACATAATAAACTCAAAAATCCTTATTCAAATTATTATATTCCTAGTTAGATAAATCATCCAAATTTCAACTAGAATAACACCAATGCTGTTGTTAATCTGCAATGGGGAAACAATCCCATGAATCCAGTTGGAAATCCGAACAACCAAGTAAATACTAATTTTAGAATTTCTTATCCTTCTAGTTTTAATAGTAATAAAAAAATTAAAGAAAAGAAGTTGTCTACTGAATAAATGATTCTGAATATGGGTAATCAAATTTAAGCTTAAAACGTTGCAATGAAGAACATTAAAAATCAATTGGGACATATCTTTACTGCGTTTAATAATTGACCTTCCGAGTTCTTCCTAGAAATGTTGAGATTAACCCGAAAGATCAAAACGAAGAGCAAATAAAGGCTGTTCATCTAAGAAGTGGAAAAGAATTGGAACCAGGAGTTCAAAAAGAAGTTGAAAGAGAGGAAGTTAACATTGAGAGAGATTCTAATAAGATATATACAGACGAATACCCTTTAGAACCAATGAAGATAACTATTGAAAAACTAGCTCCTCCTTTTACTCAAAAACTAAAGAAACAGAACAGGGATAGTAGATTTGCAAAATTTTTGGAAATTCCTAAGAAATTAAAGATTAATATTCCCTTTGTTGAAGCATTAGAGCAGATGCATGATTATGAAAAGCTTATGAATGATATACTTAAAAAGAAAAGAAAGTTTAAGGACTTCGAGACTGTTACACTTAGCAGTGAGTGTAGTGCAATTATTCAGAAAAAGCTTCCTGAAAACGTAAAAAACATAGGTAGTTTCACTATCCTGTGCGCTATAGGTGAGAATTATTTCGGAAGAGCTTTATGTGATCTTGTAGCTAGTATTAATCTTATTCCATTTTCAACTTTCAAAAGATTGGGAATAAGAGAAATTTTACCTACATCTGTGACTCTTCAACTGGCTAATCGTTCTATCACTTATCCTAAAGGAGTTGTGGAAGATGTATTAGTAAAGGTGGATAAATTTATCTTTCTTGTGGACTTTATTGTATTAGATATGGAGGAAGATAAAGAAATTCCAATTATTTTGGGAAGACCATTCCTTGCTACTGGGAGAGCTATGATTGATGTCCAAAAAGGAGAATTGACTATGAGAGTTAATGACCAAGAGGCAACTTTCAACATTCTGAAATCTATGAAGTACCCTTCAACTGTAAAAGATGATGAGTGTTATGGAATGGAAGTCGATGATTATTTGAGAGAAGATCATTTTAGAGAAGTATTTGAATAAATTCTGGAATGTGATGATGAAAATGAAAGTGAAAATGAAGATGATTTGAATAAAATGAAGAATGAAAAGTTAGACTTTGTTCAGAAAATTTTTAAAATGTTGGATACTATGGAAAGTGGAGATAAAATTTGATACTATCTATCCTTAAACCCCCTAAACTTGAGCTGAAAATTCTGCATAATCATTTAAAGTATATGTTTTTAGGAGAATCTATTACCTTACCAGTCATTGTATCTTCGGATTTAAATGAATATCGAGAACAAAAATTATTGGAAACTTTAAAAAGATATAAAAAGGATTTTGGTTAGACTATAGCTGATATTAAAGGAATCAGTCCTTTGATCTGTATGCACAAAATTTTATTGGATGAACAACAAAATCCAAGAGTTGATCCACAAAGGAGACTGAACCCAATAATGAAAGAAGTGGTTAAAAAAGAGATTTTAAAGTGATTAGATCTTAGAATTATATATCCTATTTTTGATAGTATTTGGGTGAGCTCAATTCATTGTGTTCCTAAGAAAGGAGATGTGATTGTTGATGTAAATGATCAAGATGAAAATATACCGACAAAACAAGTCACTGGTTGGCGAATATGTATTGATTATAGAAAACTAAACACCGCCACCAGAAAAGATCACTTTTTAGGCTAAATACTTGACAAACTTGCAGACACAAATAATTTTTGTTTCAAGATGGATATACCGGTTATCACCAAATACCTATTGCTCCTAAGGATCAAGAGAAAACTATATTTACTAGCCCTTATGGAACTTTTGCTTTTAGAAGAATGCCCTTTGGATTATGTAATGCACCTACAACATTTCAAAGATGTATAACATTCATATTTAGTAAATTAGTTGATGATGGAATAGAAGTGGTTATGGATGATTTCTCAGTATTTTGAGATTCATTTGATGCATGCTTATGCAACTTAGAAAAAGTTTTAGAGGTATGCGAAAGAACAAATTTAGTCCTAAACTGGGAAAAGTGTCAATTTATGGTTGCAGGAGGAATTGTCCTTAGCCATAAAATATCTGAATATGGCAAGGAATTAGATCCTGCAAAAATTCATGTTATAGAAAAATTACTACCTCCAAAAACTGTGAGAGGGGTAAGAAGCTTTTTGGGACATGTAGGGTTCTACAGGCGATATATCAAAGACTTTTCAAAAATCTCTGAGCCTCTATGCCAACTTTTGCAAAAAGATAGAAATTTTGTTTTTAATGATGAATGTTTAAAAGCTTTCGATCCATTGAAGGAAAAATTAATTACTGCACCTATAATAATTTCACCTGATTGGGAGAAATCATTTTAATTAATGTGTGATGACAGCGATTATGCAATTGGAGTTGTTTTAGGGCAAAGACATGACCAAATGTTCAAAGTTATATATAATGCTAGTAAGACTCTCACCGATACCTAAATTAATTACACTAATACTAAAAGAGAGTTATTAGCAATTGTATGTTCCTTTGAAAATTTTAGATCTTACTTAATTGAAGCTAAATGTATAGTCCATACTGATCACACTACTATTAAATATTTAATGCAAAAGAAGGATGGAAAACCATGACTGATTCGATTTATGCCTTTAATGCAACAATTCGATTTTGAGATCATTAATGGAAAATGGGTCGATAATCAAATAGCTGATCATTTATCTAGACTTGAACAACCTATTTGGATGATTTTGAGAAGGAAATTGCTGAAATTTTTCGTGATGAGCAATTATAAAATATTATTGAAGGAAATTTACCGTAGTATGCTGATATTGTGAACTATCGTTAGTAATATTTTACCTGATTTAAAAATGCAACAACAGAAAAAATTTAAGCATGACGATAAATTTTATTTCTGGGACGATCCTTATCTGTACAAGCAATGTAAACATCTTCTTTTTAGGAGATGTGTGCCTTATGAAGAAACTGAAAAAAATGCTCCAAGAATTTTATCATTCTTAATTTGGAGGACTTTTCGGTTTTAATAGAACTGCACATAAGATTTTGCAATCTGGATTTTATTGGCCTTCACATTTTAGAGATGTTTATAAATTTATCAAAACTTGTAATCGATGTCAGAGAAAATACAATATATCTAGAAAAAATGAAATGCCTCTTAATTTTACTCTGGAAGTTAAAATTTTTTATGTATGGGGATTAGATTTTATGGGACCATTTATGTCTTCATTTGGAAATATATATATACTGATCTTTATTGATTATATATCAAAATAGATTGAGGCAATAACTTTACCTAGGGGTGATGTTAAATGTGTATCGAGGTTTTTAATGAAAAATATTTTCACAAGATATGTAATGCTTAGAGTAATCATTACTAATGGAGGATCTCATTTCAAGAATAATCTAATTCAGAGATTGGTGGAAAAATATAACATTGTGCATAGAATCTCTACAGCTTATTATCCCTAAATTAATGGTTTAGCAGAGGTATATAATCTGAAATTAAATAATTTTTGGAGAAAACCATTAATCCAAAAAAGTTGTATTGGTCTGATAGATTAGATACTGCTTTATGGGCATACAGGACTGTTTATAAAACTCATATAGGAATGTCACCTTACAGATTAATATTTGGAAAAACCTGTCACTTGCCTGTTGAATTGGAATACAAAGCATATTGGGCGATATAGAAATTGAATTTTAATTTAAAAGATGCTGGTTAGAAGAGACAGTTGCAATTGAATGAATTGGAAGAAATCAGAAATGAATCACATGGCAATGATAGAATATATAAAGAAAGAAGAAAAATATGGCATGATCGGAAGATTCTCAAAATGGAATTTGAATCAGGATAAAAAGTTTTATTATACAATACAAGATTGAAGTTATTTCCTGGGAAATTGAAATCTAGATGGACAGGACCTTTCGTTGTTGTAAAAGTATATCAGTTTGGAGTTGTGATTATCGAAGACCCTAAATCTGGAAGAATATTCAAAGTTATCAGCCAAAGATTAAAACCTTAGTTTGAAGGCAATATACCCAATTTTAAAGAGGTTTTAATGTTGGATAAACCTGAATATTTGAAAGTTATGTCGGGCTAGCGACGTTAAACCTAGTGCTTTGTTGGAGGCAACCCACAGTTTATGACTGTGTGCTTTGTTTTATATGTTATTTGTGTTTTTTTGTTACTTAATTAAGTCTTATTCTTTCATAATTATCATTAATAACATTTAAGAATTGAATTGAATAAAAATTTGAAAAAAAAATTAACAAAGTGAAGTATGGCGAAAGTTGAACTAGCGCCGAACGGCACTGCTATCAGCGCCGGATAGTGCCATTGTTCAGAAAAATCTTTTCTCGTCTTTAAAATTTGAGATTTGGCGGTTCTATGCAGTAAACCCTCATTTAGAACTCCCAAAAACTATCCCTAGACACTGGAATTTCCAAAGGAACGAAGAGGAAGACCCCAATTCTTGTCTACATGGATTCTGATTCGATGTAAACTCAAAGATTTTAAGTATTCAATCATAGAATGTTTGTAACTTTTGAGGCGCAGTGACTTTTCAACAAAAATATCTCTAAAATGAGATTAATTAAGGAGCGAGGCTTTCTAATTTGAGGTACAAATTTTCCTACGACTAGAATTGATGAAATTATTGTTCAGAGATGTTGGGAAGTATTGTGTTATACTTCTACCTCTATAGTTGCTCCGGTTGTGAAGGAGTTTTACACAAATCTTCATGGATTCAACCAAGGATCAGTTTATGTGTGAGGTAGGTTTGTCACATTTACTCCTGTAAAGATTAATGATTTATACATGATTGGGAATGTGCCAATATGCCACTATTTGAATTTTGCCCCGACGAAGGACAATATTAATGACATATGAAGATATCTGACAGATGAAAGTGATGAATAAGAGATAAGAGATAACAGATATGTAAGTTTCTCAACCACACTGTTAAGTCTTATGTCGAAACACTTACATTACTTCATCTGTGTAAAATTTCTCCCAACAATGAAAATCAGTAAGGTAATTAAAGAGTGTGCTATTCTGAATTATTGTATTCAAATGGGAATCCCTATTGATGTTGGTTCAATAATTGTTAAGTCTATTTTGGGATTGATCGTTCATGGATCAAAGTATTGGCTTGGAAATCCTTCCACCATATTTCTCCTCTCTAGTCAATCATAAGTTCCATATGAGAACTAGGAAAGAGTACTTCTATCCTTGAAGCCTATAGACCAAACAGATGCATATAATAATCAAGCAATTAGTGATATGAATGATATGAGCATTATTGAAGATGATTCATCTCAAAGGTCAACAGCTATTCCTCCTTATTTTCTTGAAAGTTCACAGATCATCTTGTAGAAAAGCAAGAAATTAGAGAAGGAAGTAAAACATCTGATGAATGCAATCAACAATCTTTTTTATTTCTTTGATCATTTAAATTGGAGAATGAAAGTGCATTTTGATTATTTTGGATATCTTGAAGGAAGTTTGATGCGATTGATGAGAAGAAAAAGTTGGATTGAAGAGGATTCTACATAAGAATTTCTGTTTTGTCCATTCTACAATTTATTTGTTCATGCAAAATCAATGGGAGATCATAGAATTGATGATAGTGTCAGCATATTTTTAGGTTAAGTGTTGTATTTTTAAAAGAAGGGGTCGCCTAAAGAAGTTGTCGGCGAATTTTTAGATTTTAAAATTAATTTAAATATATATAATTTGGAAAGTAGCATTTGATTTTAAAAATAATTTTACGTTAGAAAATTTTAAGATATGAAATCAAACAGTTCTCACATCCCATATAGTTTATATAAACGAGCACCACACCGCAAACCGTGTATCTATCCGTAAGAAAAGACACACTGCTTGATGATGGGGCTCGATTAAATTAACTAGAAGATTTGTGACATCCATTTAGTCTGTAAACCAATTTTATAAGTCGACAAGTTCCCCAGCTTAATACAAAAGAATTAAACAGGGTTTATATTACCTGGGTTCTTGATATTCCCTATAAGGGCAAGCCCCTATAGTTAATTACATCTTAAATGTCCGAAGACACTTAAAAAAACTCTCGATAATGATCAGTGGTTTTTCTCTCAAGAATTTCAAAGTTTAAGGTTTTCAAATAAATTGGATTTTGGAAATTTCAATAAGGAATAGCTCAAATTTAGAACTATGTTTTTTAGGAGTGTAAAGGAAGAGAAGTAGGAGAAGTTGAGGATCCAAAAAGAATATTGGCAACTTCTCAAACTATCCTATTGTTTGGCTTTAATTTGAGATAATTATTTAATGTTGTAATCCTACAAATTTTAAATATTTTGGACTTATATTTATATGACATAATCATACAAATAGCCTCAAAGATGTGAGGGTTTATGTCATACCTAACAACTACCTCGGAGTCCTAAGGCCGGTTAGGGCTTAATTTACATAATATGATTATGCAAGTTCCTAACGAAAAGTTGAGGATTTATGTTGCACTGGGAAAACTACCTCGAAATCTTATGGCTTGGTTATTTAATTCTAGGAAACATTTTGTTGATGTAGATCCATGTTTTGCTGATGATGATGGTTGTGCTGCCCACTGTACTCCAAGTTCCTTGTTGTTCCAGAGGTTTAGTTTTAGAAAGTGACAATCAAGAGATGAGAGAAGTGTTTTGGTTCAGAAAAGTTGAAAATTGAGATGGCTTAGTATTTTAATTAAAACAAATCTTAATGTTGATTAAGTAGAACTGATTAAGATCCCACAGTTCCGTCATCCCGACACAGCTATTTTTATCAGATTCACTTAGTCAAAATGAATTTGCTAAACTCAACTGAATGAGTTCCACACTTTTATTTAGACCGTGAGAAATCTTGTTAGCAACATGTGGGTTACATCATCCGAGGGATTCCCGATCATCCAATGAGACATTTTAATTTAGTTGTAGCTGTGGTTTTGTTGTTCTATTTGTGATTAAATTTTGAGTTGTTTTATATCTTGAATGTTGTGGCGGTGAATTTTATCTTGTATTGATTTTATATTCGTTTTGGTTTCAGTTTTGTGGCTATCCTAAAGGTTTCAGTTTTCATGCAGGGTGACATTCTTGTTTAACTTGCAAAAGAAGTAAAGCGCAGTGCAGGTAAATAAATCTCAATAAAATAAAGGCGTACCTGGTGGGTCTTCTCGTCATTCTCGGATGCACTTAAAACACATGTCAGAGCATTACATAATTGCAAGAAAACACCTAGGTGAAACTAAGGGAAGGTTCTGGTTGTCTACCAAAATCCCAATCCTATCGCTAGTCAATTCCTATGACGTCTAGGTCCTTGTGTTTTATTAAGGACGATTTTCTTCACCAAAGAACAATGAAGATTCACTGTTCTTTGAAACATCCCGTTAAGTTAGAGAAGCGCTCGGAGTTGAATTCTGAACTTCTTCTAAAATATTTTAGGGATTACTTTTAGTTAAGTTAGTTTCATTGAGGTGGTGAATCAATCACTCGGGTTACTCTTGCTTAGTGAGTTAGGATGTTTGATTATCCTTTGAGTGAAGTGACATTTCATCTGATGCTTTATTTAAGAGTTCTAATAATGAAAGTTTTTAGGGGAAAATTAGTTTGCTCAAGAATTTAACCGTTTTGATTAAGGTTGAATTGATGATTTAAGATAATTTAGTTTAGTTATGAAATTTTAGGTTTATTCCTTTTATATTAGTTAAGTTGAAGGAGGTATTTAAATTATTTAATTCTGTTTACATTTTCAATTATTTAAATTTATTTTAATTTAATTATAATCTTTAATTGGTTTAATTTTAAATTATGAATTGTTTTGGGATTAGATTTTAACATTCCAAATTTGTTTTAGATTGAATTCAAAGGGCTTTTAATTAGTTTTAAGGTTTTAAATTTACTTTAATTTAATTACTAAATTATTTAATGTTTTAAATTTTTAATTTAATTAAGGATTACTTCTTTTTAATTATTAATTTAAATCATAATTTTTTTTAAATTAATTAAGAGTTGAATATTATTGAATTAATCTATTTAGGTATTTTAAATTAAAGAATTCATTTATTCTTAAGACATATCCCTAATTTTAATAATCCAAATTTTAATTATTTTTCCAAAATTTAAAGGAATTAATTAATTAGGATTTCATTTTTATGTTGTAGGTGATCAATGGGTTTCTACCCCTTAATTCCCTAAGTTTCAATCATCCAAGTGAAAATTAAGATCAAATATTCATCCCTCCCTTTGATTAAGCCTAAAGCATTAATTAGGATTGAAATACCTTAATTACTTTTATGCCCTCTTAAGCCTATTCACTTCATAACTTACTAAATTGAGCTCAAATGAATTTGAAATTTTTATGTCACTTTACTCACATGTCAATTAAGACATTAGAGGAGAAAATGTGATTTTTCTATTTTTAATTTAATTTATATAATTATTCTAATGAAAAATAAGGTTTTTCAATGAAAATTTAACAACATGACCAAGATAGAGTTTCTGTCCTTAGGAAAATTATGGGATGTTCCTACTGACCAGAGGACCAGTTGGACCAATTTTGGTGATTTTTGAATTATATTTTATTTATTATAATTATTTTAAGGTTTAAGGTATTAATTAATTTTAAAATAGAACAAGTGTTGAAAATAATGTTTTATATTTTTCTTAACTCTCTCTGACCTCAAAAGGAACTAGAGAAACAAATTTTATATTTTTTCTGATTTTTCTTTGAATTTTTAGATTTATTTTAGTGGGAAGGTTTGGAAAATCCATTTTTTAATATTAAAATTTACATTAAGCTCTTAAAATTCAATATCTTTACTTTGAAGCTTAGGAAAAAAATTTGGTTGATTCTTAAGTGATTAGCAAACAAAATATGACATTTCTATGATTTTTAATATTTTTGTATTTTTTAATTTTTTAATTATTAAAATATTTAAAAATAGGTTAAAAATGAAGTTTTGAGAAAAAATCCAATTTTAATTTTCTTAGACTTCTCTAGTCTCAGAGAAGTCCCAAAACTAATTTGGTGAATTTTTGAAATGTATTTTAGGTTTTATGAATTTTTAAAGTTTAAGAATGGTCTTGGCACTTAAATAATTCATTTAGTGGGTTAAATCATTTTAAATTGATCTCAAATTTTTATGTGAGACTCCTCTAACTCTAAAGATCAGTGGAGAATTAATTTCATGTGATTTCAGTGTGTAAATACTCCTAATTAATTAAAGTTTAGTTTTAAGTGTTTAAGCTAATTAGGGTTATTTTTAAGGAATTAAATCAAGCTATAATTTTCATAGGGTCCTCTGGTTATAAGATTCATTCTCTAATTTTCCTAGAATTTTGTAAGCAATATACAAATTATTAGAATTAAAATACCAAAAATAGACACATATGCTTGGAAAATAAATATCATACCATAGAGATGGCCTCAGGCCTTGGAAAATTCAGGGAATGTTCCCAAGAACAGAGGCACAAAAGCCCTATAGTCTCATGCCATGGTGAAATGTGTATGTGAATGGAGAATTAAAATATTACAGAGAGTATTTAAATCATTAAAAATCATAGACTCAACAAATTAAATTAATTTTTTTTCCACATTATTCTCCTCTATTCACTGAGCAAGAGAGTATTTTTCTTTTATTTTTATGATTTTTCCATGCATAGTTATGCATTTTTAAAGTTTGTTGAATTAATTAAATAGAAAAATCCCATATTTTTCAACTTATCCAGCGCAGCGCCAACTCATCCTCAGCAGCTCCGAAGTCCCGCGCGGCGCTTTCTGATTCATCGTCACCATCTGACTGGGATGCCACGCGAGCCACTGTTCCGCTCCATCTCTTGGTCCGGCGCGATCCTGGTCGTTCACTTGGTACACAAGCCATCCGACGGTCCCTGGTCATCGTCTACGACTAGTGCGTCCCGAGAGTCGTCCACCTTCTAACCCAAAGATCTCGCTCATCTCTCAACCAAACTACATGAAATTTGATCCTATGTGTTCGTCTAAATGAGATCTACAAATCCATACGGCTAATAGGCCTTGAAATCGAGTAAAGAAAAATAAGGAATCGATGGAAGTTCGGACTAAGGAGAAGTCTCCTTACCTTGGTCCAAGAGGTAAAGCCTCAATTGGATGTGCTCGACACATTCACTGGAGTCCAAGGATTCTACGTATTGAGCCTCTGGTCCTGGTGAATTTCCTACGTATGATTTCCACCAAACTCGATTTCAATGCTTGGCCGATAGGAGGAATGGCTGGCTTGGTGAGGGGGCTTTCAATGGGGAACTTCTCCTCTTGGTCTGGTGATGGTGTAGGGTCGATCAATTTAAATATTGGCTCACTATGGTGAAGTGTCCTATTTTTTGGCTTAAAATTGAGCTTAGAAATTGAACTCACGGAGAGGATTTTAGGGCTGGATTTTAGTGGGGATCAACTGCTCTAGGTTAGGAGAGGAGTTTGGAACCAATTTGGCAGGGTTTTAATAAGGTCCAGTGCATCTAACCTTTGGCCGTGGAGGTGAGGAGTTTAAATAGCCAAGGCTATGGGGCTTCCTAGAGGCAATTGGATGTTGGGATCAACTGCCTAGGGGAGGAGAAGAAGAGCCATGGTGTCCACTGGGGTTGGGGCAGCTCAGTAAGAGAGTTTTTAAATTTTTTGGCTCACATGGAGCTCTCGGGTGTGGTGTTTTTCGGTGACCTAGGTGGCTGGCCGGCAGGCATGGGTCACCATCTTGACCACTGAGGTCAGGGCTGGGTTTTGGTGAGTTCAATTGGCTTTGGACATGTGTAAAGGAGTTGATTTGAATGGAATGGTGGGAGAGCTAATTTTGGATCCAAATGGGTCCAAGTCATGGATTGGGGTTTGGTGCACCCAACAAGGGGACCTTGGGTGTTGTGGGGGTCAGGTAGGTCAGCTAGCTTAGTGAGGAGAAGTCACCATCTAAGTACATTTAGGTTTATTCATGATTTAGAAGAGTCATGAAAAAGGCTTAATCACCCTTAAGGGAATCGTTAAAGGACTCCCTCCTTTTGCCATAAATGACATGGTGATGTGTAAAGTGAGTCCCATGGCTTGCATATGGCTTGTCCATGGCTTCATGGCTCCATGTGGCTTGGGAATGGCTTGGTTCATTTCATGAAAAAGGGTTTTTGAATTTTTAGGTATATTGATGGAAAATTTTCATGAGACCACATTTTGTTTGATTAAATGATGAAATAATACTTAGGGGATGATTTTGTTATATGGATGATGAGAAGAAATTTTCATGTGGGCTTTAGAGCCAATTTTTGGTTTTTTAAATTTAGTGAAAATGGGCTTTTAAAATGCTTTAAAGAAGTGAGTTTTTTAGGTTTTAAAATAAAATTTTGGATGAAAACTTAGTGAAATATTATGCCAAATAAATGTTGCATTTAATTTAGGAATGTGTTATGAGAGTTTTAGAAAATATTTGGGGTTGAATTGGGTTTAATTTGGGTCTTTTAGTAATAAGGTCAAAGTGGGTCAAATTTGGCTAACTTGGGCTAAAATTGGGCTAATTTTTGTTTTGAAGTAAAATTAATGTTGTAAAACATTTATGGAGGTGTGAAAAAGAGTTTTTAATTTTGGTTGGGTCTTAACTTTGGGGTTTAGGCTTGTTTGGGTTCATGATTCGTTTAGGCCAATTTGGGGAATTTTTGTTTGGGTTAGGCTTGGGTGAAGTTTGATTTTAAATTTGGGACAAATTAATGTAGAGTTTGGTTTGTTAGGATGTTAGGAAGATTTTAAAACAAATATGGGGAAAGTTGTGGGACATTCGGGTTCAATTTGGGATGGATTGGGTTCAATTTGGCATTTTTTTTATCAAATTGGATTAAATTGACAAAATTGGGGTATGTGGCAGATGAAGACAATGATGTGGATAATATTTTGGAATTTTTGGGTTTTTTTAAGAATTTTTTGAATTTTTTGAATTTTAGGCTATTCAGGGTACAAGGAGAGTACATGAAGGGTATTGGGGGTTATTTATGGAACTTTTGGAATTTTGTTTGGTCATGGATGATCAATTTGAGTGGTGGGGAATTTTTAGGATTGAATTTGAAAACACTTTGGGTAATTTGGGCAATTTTGGAAATCTTGGGCAATTTCAAGAGTATTTGGTAGTTTTGGTGGGTTTAGGGCCCCTGGGGTCAAAATTTGAAATTTTGGGAAAATGAAGATTAATTACATGTGAGTGAAATGAAACCATTTTGGTTGAGCCATGAAGCCATGTTAAGCTCATAAGAACCATGAGAGGAATCATTTTTGGCACTCAATATGTTGTTCCTAACCCTCTTAGCTAAGGGCTTAGGGGTTAAGGCCCATCCATATGAGTTTCCTACATGAGTCAGGAAGCCAAGTTAGGTAAGAGTGGTTTTAGGGTTTAGAATGTGTGTGAGAGTTTGGTGTGTGCAAGCTAAACCTCATCAAGACCAAGCCACCCAGGGTGATCCTAAGGCTTGAAAATCCTATAGGAACTCATCCTTGAACCTCCACATTTGACTTTTAACCTTCCAAAGGGGCTTGGAGGTTTATGGTCATTTGTGTGGAGTTCAAGAAAAGTTAAGAGGTGTTTGAATTTATAAGTGGTGGGTCCCATTTATAATCCTCTATAATAGTCAAAGGGAAAACCTATGGCTAGATCCTAAGCACTAAGGAGAGGGAGATCAGACCTCACCAAAAATGAGGTCAACAAATGGACCCCCAATAAGTGTGGTGTGCTAATCAAGCACACCGCGCGTATTGGAATTGACCAAAGAGATCAGAAAGACCTACACAAACTTCCAAGTGACACACTTAGAATGAAGCGCAGAAAATTCCTGCTGGGGAGTTTCAGGTAAATCTTCAAGACTGAAGATTCCAGAACTCTCGTTGGGGAAAAGGAGGTGAATTCCAAATCACAAGATCTGGAGAGATTGGATTTTAGATCGGTTTTATTTATTTTATTAATTTTTTTTCCAAGTTTTAAAATTTGAGTTTGAATTTCGAGTTGAGTTTCAATTTTGGTTGAATTTTGACTTAAGATTAATTTCAAGGTGGATTTTGCAGAAATTCTGAATTTAAAATGAGAATTGGAACCTAGGTTCCAATCTCGGGATTGCAAAGAGAACTGGAATTTGGGTACCAGCCTCGAAGAGAGAATCAAAATCTATGCACCGATCGAGAAGGATGAGAATCAGAATTTAGGTATTGATCTCGAAATGAGAACTGGAAGTTAGGTACCAGTCTCAGAAGAGAGTCGAAAGTTAGGTATCGACCTCGAAAAGGGTGAGAACTGGAAGTTAGGTACCAGCCTCAGAAGAGAGTCGTAAGTTAGGTACCGGCCTCAAAAAGGGTGAGAACTGGAAGTTAGGTACCAGTCTCGGAAGAGAGTAAGAAGTTAGGTACCGACCTCAAAAAGGGTGAGAACTGGAATTTAGGTACCAGTCTCGGAAGAGAGTCAGAAGTTAGGTACCGACGGATACCGAGATTAGGATGCCTTATCGGTCTTATACCCAATTTAGAGGATTAGAATGCGGAAATGTTTCTTAGAAGGAGTACGAGATTGGTGGACACCGAGATTAGGATGCCCTGTTAGTCTTATTCCCATGTCGGAGGATTAGAATGCAGAAAAGTTTCTTGAAAAGGGTGCGAGATTAGCGGATACCGAGATTAGGATGCCTTGTCGGTCTTATACCCAAGTCGGAGGATTAGAATGCGGAAACGTTTCTCGGAAAGGGTGAGAGATTAGCGGACCCCGAGATTAGGATTCATTGTCGGTCTTATACCCAAGTCGGAGGATTAAAATGCAGAAAAGTTTCTTGGAAAGGGTGCGAGTTTGGTGGACACCGAGATTAGGATGCCTTGTCAGTCTTATACCCAATACCGAAGATTAGAATGCGGAAACGTTTCTCAGAATGAGTGCGAGATTAGCGGACACCATGATCAGGATGCCTTGTCAGTCTTATACCCAAGTAGGAGGATTGTAATGCAGAAAAGTTTCTCGGAAAGGGTGCAGGATTAGCGGACACCGAGATTTGGATGCCTTGTCGGTCTTATACCTAAGTCGGAGGATTCAAATCCGGAAAAGTTTCTCGGAAAGGGTGCGGGATTGGTGGTAATTCAGAGAAGAGAATCGAACTTTGAGTATCGATCTTGAAATGAGAACTAGAATTTGAGTACCAGCCTTAGGAGGATGGGAACTGGAATTTAGGTACCAATCCCAAAAGTTAGCATTTGATTTGGTTTTGAAGATTCTGTGGAAATCTTAGTTTAGTAGAAGATTGGAATGAGACATGAAAGTGTTTCACATCCCAAGATAGTTAATCAAATTTTGATTGTTTGGCGAAGGATATAAATCCATGCTATCAGAACCAAATCGAAAATTTCGTAGTTCTGTGTCAGTAGACTCAGTTGACCTTCTCAAAAGAGGGAAGGAATCGCAGAGAGTTGAAAAGATTTTGAGTACAGATGGACGCTGGGGATTTCAGATTCAGAAATTCATTTTCATTTGTTCGTTGTCTTTAGTGATTTGATTTTGTTTTGACCATCAATTTTGGTTTTGATTGAAATTTTATTTTTATTTATATTTTCATTCTTTTATTTTGGTTTATAATTTGAGATTTTGAATTTCGTTTTGAGTTTTATTCGGATTTTAAATTTGAATTTACATTTTTTTGTTATTATTTCATTGAAATCGTTCTTCATTCAAATTTCTTTAAATTGAGTCAAACTCAGATTTAGTGGCATTTGCAGTCAATTGCACAAAACTGAAGGCAAAACACGACATAGTCATTTCCATTAAAAATGTCGAAAGTACATAAGGTGATTCCACCAAAACATCTCTGATGACATCTTTCCGAAAATGAGTTTTACAAAATCCATGTATGCCTGAACACAGACTGTACTGATATCTTTGTATCATCTGAAAAAATTGTCTGTTTGATTCATCCATGTCTGAAAAGTAAACTGCATAGGTGATAACATCACCTTCTAAGCCACTTTCCGGAGGAGAATCCCGCACAAGTGTGCTTTAGAGGTGTGCTACTTCCATGTAGCTTACAGCTAGTAGGGCTGTAAATTCTCTAATTCTAGATCTGGTCGGAAGTAGATCGCAATTTTGCTCTCATCCATTCTCCTGAAGGTGATGGATATCCGCTCATAGGGAACTCCTGGGATGTAGTGCTTCACCACATCGACACCATTTCCTTGTAGTACGAGGACAGAGCCTACAGGTAGAGGTATCTCTACTGGCCCTCGGAATTCTCCGGGGCCGACTATCCGGAGTTCTATCCCGAACATGATGTTGAATTGGTTGACGAAGGAAACGGTGCAAAAATGTCTCACAAAATCGTGATGGTATAGGTGAGGTGGAATGCAGTCTCCATTCGCATAAATGTTGATTATGCAGCTGTTTGGTATGCAGTCAGCGGGTAAGACTCGCCAAGCCACCATCCTCTTTGTCATTTTCTTAGTCAGAACTAGCATTGGATCCACTTCATCGTAGCGGAGTATCCCTGGCAGATTTCCTTTTTTATCATCAGCAAAGTTTTAACAGCATCTATATTGGGTCATAATCCTCCCCTTGCCTCGTTTCCATTTCTTCGACTCGGAGTAGGTCTTGCTTCATAGTCGTCCTGCACGGCCTTGTTTCTTCAGCTCGGTGATGTAGTCCATGATCTCACTCTGCTCGTAGTAAGAGAAGACATCCGTATGCAACTCCAGTCCTTCCAGGATGTTGACATATCTGCCTTAGATCCTTTGAAAATATTCAAAATTATGTTTCAGCACCCTCTGGATCATCTCCAACTCGTGCTCTGAAATTATCTGGAATTGTTAGGGTCTGGTGACGTACTGTGGGATGTATGGCTCCACACCATCACACTCTCCTGGAATCATCATTGTCTCAGGTGCAGGCTCTGTAGTAACCTCCTCTGGAACAGCCTCTGCTATGGTGCTCCTAAGGGCTGGCCTCCTTGGGACGACTGCTGCAGTCGTCGGGGTTTCTTCCTTGTTCTGTTCTTCTATCAATTTCTTCAGCATTTTGTGGATACGACGGTTCTTGTTTCCTCTTTGAGTTGGGGTTAGAGTAGCTCTCCTCTCCCCTTGGATTTCGGTAGGGGTGGCACTGACAAGCGTCCTTCCCGCGGCAGTTATCACTGATTTCATCTTGTAGTTGTCGATCACCCTGATCTTCCTTTTCTGGTTTGCAGTGTGCTGAACCTTCTCACTGGGTTTCATCACTGCCTTTCCATGGGACTTCCCGAGGTCTACAGTAGTCCAAGCAGTTTCTTCATATTCTAGCTTCAGCTGTGCAAAGTCTGAGTCGACCTCAATCACGGCACCAGCTTTCAGTTCTTCTTCGTTAAGTGGAAGACATACGCCATCGGTAAAGTTCAAAACCAACCGCCCATTCAACATTTCCTTGCGAAAGAAGTAAGGAAAGGATCAGGGGTTGAAATTAGAACGAGAACAATAAGAAAATTTTCTTATTAATGGAAAATTCTTATTCATTCCTTTTCAAAATTTTAAGGGAAAGGGAAAAGATGAGGAAAGATTGGGAGTGAGATTGGCACGAAAGGAAGGATAAAAAATTATTAATATAATGATTTCTTTCACACATATTTTTTTATTTTTCGTTAATCATTTTCTTTTTTCAATTTTAGGTTCGGACCCAGTTACAAGTGATTACTCTGCCCGTGCTTCTAGGGATGGGACTCCATCCTTCGGAACATCAGGTTGCGTAATACTTCTTTAGGTATCCTCCATTAATTGAAAGCATAGATCATTCTCCACGGCAATTTACAAGTTGGTAGGAACCTCCTGAGTAGACTGTCTCAACCATGAACAACCCCTCCCAAGTCGGTTCAAATTTACCTCCTATCTTGCGGTGTGCAAGAATAGGTCTTTTGAGAACTAGAACCAAGTCACCCACTTTAAATGTCCTTGGGCGGACCAGTTTGTCAAGGGCCTGGATCAGCTTGGCCTAATACAGTTTGAGATTCTGTTGCGTTGAAAGTCATTTTCCTTCCAAGCTTTCCAATTCTTCCAGTCTTAATCTGGCATTGTCTTCTGTATTGATCTTGTTCGCAACTGCAATTCTGAGAGACTGAAGCTGAACCTCCAAGGGTAAGACGACCTTGGACCCATACACTAGAGCATAGGGCGTAGACTGAGTAGTTGTTCTGAATGTCATTCTATAGGCCCATAAGGCTTCTAACAACTTTTCGTGCCAATTTCTTTTGTTGTAGTCCAAAGTTTTCTTTAAGATTTGGATGAGAGTTTTATTAAATGCCTCGGCCAAGTCGTTTGCTCTTGGGTAGTAGATTGTCGAATAACACCAGTCGATCCTGTGCCTTCTGACAAAATTATTGATCTTCGTGCTTCTGAATGTGGACCCCTTATCTGAGATAATTCTGCGCGGTACTCCAAAACAGTAGACGACTTGATTCTTGAAGAACTGTAGCGCGTGATGTGCTTTCACGTCTCTGAGCGGTACTGCTTCGGTCCATTTTGAAATATAATCTGTAGCTGCAAGGATAAAGCGATGTCCCCTTGAAGATGGTGGTTCTATAAGAACCATGATATCTATGCCCCAACACTCAAATGGCCATGACACGATTGTCGGATGCAGCACATTTGGAGGTTTATGTAGAACCACTCCATGCACTTGGCACTGGTGACAACTCTTGGCAACTTTCATGCAGTCAATCATCATTGAGGGCCAGTAGTACCCTAGTCTCTTAATTTTTATTTTCATCTTCGGACCCGACTGATGAGCACCATAAAGTCTTGAATGCACTTCTTTAACAATTTTACGAGCCTCGGACCCGCTCAGGCACCTTAGCCACATCTGATCGAAAGACCTTCTGTACAAGGTATTATTTATTAATGCGTATGACATGGTTCTTTTCTTGATCAGATGGGCTAACGACTTATCTTCCGGTAGGCTTCATGTTTACAGGTAGTCTACGATTGGTTAACGTCAATCTTCTGTAGTTTCAGCCACTATTGCAACTATTTCTTCTTCTTTTTCTGATTTGTGTATTATGTCCATGTCGAGCTGTTAGAGGACATGTCGTCCCTGGACTAAAGTTTCAACTAACTCGTCCTGTAAGCAGGAAAATTCTTTTGTGAGGTGGGCTATCGCATCTGCGAGAGTATTTTCTCTTCTGGGGTTCTTATAGATCGTTACATTTGGAATCTGCTCCAACAATTTCATGGCATATTGAAAGTAATGCTGGAGCCTTGGTTTCAAAATTCTGTACTGTCCTGCGACCTATTGTATGATCAACTGCGAATCACCATAGATGTTGATATCTGTTATACCCATCTGAATGGCTAGCTCCAGTCCAGTTATGAGAGCTTCGTATTCTGATTCGTTGTTTGTACACGGTTCAGTCAAATGGTAGGAGTATCTTAACATCCCCCGCTTTGGGGTTACAAATATTAGTCCGATTCTTGCCTTACCGGGCACTATCATTTGCAATTCTTTGTCTTTCTGTGTTGAAGATGCTCCATCGAAGTAAAGTTCCCAACGCTGATCATTGAGGTCTTCTAGGCTCATTATCTGCTCGTCTGGCAAATCATCGTTGAGAGGCAATTTTACCGTAAAAGGGTGCGCCGCGAGGAAGTCTGCTAGGATTTGCCCCTTTACGACACGAAGCGGAACGAAAGTTATATCGAATTGCAATAGTATCATCGACTACCTGGCAAGTCTGCCAGAAAGTGTCGGTTGGGTCATCAAATATTGCAATGGATTAAACTTCGAAATAAGGTTGAACTTATGAGAGAGGATGTAATGCCTGACCTTTTAAGCGGTGAAGATCAGGGCCAAACAATGCTTCTCAATAGGAGGATACTTTACTTCCGACGAAATCAAAAGAAGGTTCAGGTAGCAGAGAGCATTTTTTTTCCCTCGTTATTGACCTGGGGTAGCAGGGCTCTGAGGGAGTCATCTAAAGCCGCAGTATAAAGTATCAACGGTTAACCCAAGACTGGGGCTGCCAAGACAGGATGTGTCATTAAATATTGTTTGATGTCATCGAAGGCATGTTGACATTTAGAGTCCCAAGTAAACTTGGCATACTTCTTAACCAAAGCAGAAAACGGCTAACACCTTCCTGACAAATTCGACATAAAGCGTCAAAGATATGCCAACTTCCCTTGAAAGGATCGTAGTTGTTTCAAGGTTTTAGGAGGCGACATTTCTAAGATAGCTTTAATCTTCTCCGGATTGATTTCAATTCCACGATGTTGGACAATGAATCCTAAGAATTTCCTAGAGGCGACGCTAAAGGCATGTTTTAGGGGATTCATCTTAAGGTTAAATCGTCTTAATCGCTCGAAAACAATTCTCAAATCATACAAGTGATCTTCCTTTAGTTTGCTCTTGATGACCATATCATCCACGTAGCACTCGACCTGGTTGTGAAGACGATCATAAAAAATCATTGTCATCGCTCTTTAGTAAGTTTCTCATGTGTTCTTCAATTTGAAAGGCATTACTGTGTAGCAGTATATTCTGATTGGCATTCTGAAGGCTATAAGAGAAGACTTCGTGCGTCGAAGTGATGTCGATCATCAATTCTAGAATTGGTAGCAGGAACTAATCTTTTGGGCATGCTTTATTCAAATCTCTGAAATCCATACAGATTCTGATTTGACCGTTCTATTTTCTGACTGGTACCACATTGGCTAACAAAGTTGGGTATTGTTCTTCGCGGACAAATTTAGCGTCTATTAGCTTCTTAACTTCAGCTATAACTTGTTGTTTAATTTCTAGACGCATTCTTCTTGGAGCTTGTCTGACAGGAACGGCGGTATGATCCACTCCTAGCTTATGAACTGTGACTTCTGGAGCTAATCCTGGTATTTCATCGTAACTCCAAGCAAAACAGTCCTTGAATTTTATTAAAAGCTTGATCATGTTTTCAGAGTCTTCTTTATTGAGTAAGGAGCTAACAAAGGTCGGCCTAGGCTCTTCGCTAGTACCTAAGCTAACTTTCATTAACTCGTTTATTGTAGATTTAATTTCTTTTTCAAATTCTGGCGAAGCGTCTCCGATTAGTAGATCCTCGAGATCATCTAAAGGTTCTAAGCCTTTTTCATTAGGCTCACAAGTGACAACCAAGAAGAATTCTGAATCATCAACTGGCATTACTGTGCCAAATCCAAGACCATGCTTTGAATTAGGAGGTCGACTGACATTATTCCATAATTTTTCAAAGAACTGTGATTGACCTTTTGACCACTGTTTAGGTAAGACACCACGCTGAATTAAATTTTGAACACAGGGAGAATACCACTCAAAAGGCAATTCCATTAATTCAGATGAAGTGACATCTTCAAATTGTACATCATTCTCAATTTTGGAAGAAGAAGCACCAAGGTAGAATTTGATCGGTTTAGCACCACCACCATGTACATCCTTGACCACATACCCTCGATCTTATTAGGATAGATCGGGTTTAGGGTCATAGTATGTACACATCAGTTAATCTTGTCATACATCGCTTTGTATTCTTTGTTCTCTTCATCTTCTAGTGAGATCTTGAATTGAGGTTTCTTCTGGCTTATTGTTGCTGCTTCTTTCTTGATTTCCTTTTCTTCTTCTTCAGAATTGCTTTCCCAATCAACATCGATGACCGGTTTCTTCTGTCCAACTGTTCCACCGTTTCTTCTTTGACCTCGTCCCCGACCTCGACCTCGGGTGCGAGTTCTGGAGAAACTTTCACCATCTTGCCGTAAGGGAGTGGTGAGTAACTGTTGAACAAGAATTTCAGGTTCTTCGTCATCTCGAACTGTTTTTTCTTCATTCGGTATGACATTTCTGGAAAAGATAGTTTTCTTCAGAGGCACGTAGTTGGCTACATCTTCATGAATTCCAATTTCATGTACGAAGAATGGTTGCAAGTCACCTTTGATGAACTGTTCTCCCCCTCCTTCATAATACTTTATGCACTGGTGCAGAGACGACGGTACCATTCGGTTTTCGTGGATCCATGGCCGACACAGTAGAGAGTTGAGAGATGTTTCAGAATCAATTATATGGAATTTTGTGGTTGTCTTTGCCAAATCATCGATCATCATTAATAGTGTTATTGATCCAAGAGCTCTTTATCCTTTCCAGTTAAAACCTCTTAGCTTCATCCTGTCCGCTTCAAGATCACGGGCATCAATCTCAAAGTATGCTAACGTCTGAAGGTTCATTATGTTGATTGATGCTCCCATATCAACTAACACCCTAGAGAGCGTGAACTTTCTGATAGAGACTGAAATGTACAATGGTTGGTTTGTGATCAGCTGTTCCAAGCAGTAGATCATTGTCCGTGAAGGTAACACCTTGTTGTTCTTTTAACGAGCAAACCTCATTTAAGGAATTACCAACCATTTGAGCTAAGGAGATTTCAGGATCAAGTAAGGCCTTGATCAGAGCTTCTCTCATCGCCTCTGACAGGATCAAAGCGTCGTAGATGCTCAGTTTAGCTGATAGCTTCCTAAGATGGGCTAGCACGTTATAATCCACTTTATTACTAGGTTCTTCAATTTCTTCCCGAATGGGCAATTCTTCTGCTGGGGTTGGCTCTTCCTGAGCAACCACCTGCTTTCCTTTATCCTTTGGACCCATTCTCGGGGGTAGAACTTTCCACTTCTTAGATTAACTTCTGTTATCTCTTCTAAATTTACCGGTGTCTCTTCTTGAATCGGAACGACTGGCTCTGCTGAAGTTGCTTCAGAATCTGACAGCTCTAATTTTATCGTGATCGGATCTCCTCCGAATTCACAAACAGACTCGTCACTTCTTGAGCTTTCGTAGCCATTCTTGTGAATGTCTCCTCCTTCATCAGGGTCGTCGAGGTTTTGTATGATTTGAGAATCATTATTCATATTGAAATCGAGATCCGGATTAAGTTGGTTGTCGTTAGTTACGTAATGGTTAGAAATAGTCAAAACATAGCCAACACCAAAACTCTTATCATTATAAGATCCCGCTGGGGGGAGGAAATAATCATACAGAGTCAGAGGCCCGAGGGATTTCTCCCCCAAATCAGAAACAACCATCCTACCCTAGTCTACTCTTTGGAGCCTCGGTCTTCTCTTCTTCCACGATCTTCTCCTCCTTCTGGGGCGGTTCTTCGATCGCAAGCGATAATGCCAGCTTAGCGGGTTTCAAACTCTGAGTTGAAGCATGCACCGAAGCGGTCTGGATGTGATCCAAAATTCTCTTTGAAGATTTCGTCCAGACAGTACTCCATCCATCATCGGTCATGTACAGGTCTATCGGAACAATAAGATCCGTTGAAATAACATTAACGGAACCTCCTTTTTGGGGCTCCTTCATGTATTCCTTCGGGATCGTTATGTTCCCTTTCCGGAGATTATCCTCGAGCCAATTCTTAAAGGTGAAGCAGTCTTCTATCTTATGTCCGAGCATCCTATGGTAAGGACAATAGTTCGGATGATCCTTCTTAACGACCTCTTCTAGCCTCCTGGGCTCTGGTAGTTGTAAGCCGGGCGTCTTCATCAAAATGCGAATCATCTTGGCCACTGCTTCAGTCTTGAAGGGGTATTCCTTATTCAGAAGTTCCTTCAGGGCCTGTGGCAGACGAGGCGGCTGTTGATCATGCTGCAGTGATTGATAGCTCAATCGAGGATGTTGATAGCCCTGCTGAGTCTGTTGCAGTGGTTAATAATTTGGCTGTGGCAGCACTGGCTGTATCTGCACTGGCTGTTTACCTTTATCCACTGCCGCGATGATTCCTGATTTCTTCTCGAATGCTTTTATTAGTTTCTGTTTATCAGCTTTATCAACGAAACTCAGCTATTTTGCCTCTTCCTGCAAGCTCCCGGCCTTGCTAAGCAACTTCACGAAAGTCTTAATTGTGAATCCTTTAAGGAGAAGTGCTATCTGGCCATGGATACTCTTCAACACGATACCGATTGTATGCTATTCCTGAAGCTGTGGTTCACACTTCATGCTTAAATTCCTCCACCGAAGTATGTAATCCACCAAGGTTTCATTCGGTTTCTGTTGTTCCACCACTAAATAACCAATAGTGATGTGATGTCGAGCCCCAACAAACTGCTTAACGAAAAGGTTTTCCAATTCTGAAAAATTTTTGAGTGAACCGTTTGGCAATTCTATGTAATTGAAGGCAATCCCTGATAAATTTTTGATGAACTGACGAAAGAGTAATGTGTCGCTTCCACCGGCATTGCAGCAACTAGCACAAAAATGTGCGACATGCTGTCGGGGGTTTCCCTTACCGTCTAAAGTCTTAAACAGAGGGGATATGAAGCCCTTCGGGTATTGGACTGCATTAAACTCCTTAGGGTAAGGTCTAATCGTCTGAATAGATGCTCCACTCTTAGACTGGGCTAAGGCTTCTCGCACCTGTTGTTCCACCATATTCTTGATATCCTTTTCGGGAATCATGCTCTGCACTGAATCCTTCTTTGGTTGTTCATCTCCGTTGACAGATGTAACTTCTTTTCCTCCATCTGAAATGTGCATGATCTCTGGAAGTGTTTCCTTCTGAGGTTGAGGATGACTCTGGAGTGTGGCTAAGGCAGCCGCCATCTCCTCCATCCTCTTTTCCATCCGAGAGATCGTATCGTCCTTTTCCTGTAGACGTGCTCTCATTGCTTCTGGTTCATCTCCCTCTGAAGTTGACGGAGCTCCTTGCAAAGCGGACGATGCTTGGGTCTCAACCACATTGATCTCAGCAAATTCATCATCCATGAACTCTGATGAATCCACTTCATTTCCTAATCCTCCTCTTCTTTCTCTTGCCAACCGTTGGATGTTAGTTCTCAACTTTCCTATAGCATCCTCAAGTGGTCTTTTCCAAACGGTCTCGCGGTTGTTAGGTGAGGACTGTTGAACCTCATTTCTAGAAGTTTCCTTTAGAGCAGCAGCACTTTCCTCTGATTCAGGTTCTCTAACGAGACATCTTTTCTCAGAGCATTCAATCGGTATCGGTTCAGCAATAATATGTTGCCACACCATCCTTCTTGTAGTAGAAGGCTTAGGACCAGATGGTCTGTCGGCTGTACGTTGGCAGGTGGTGTGCTCCGTAATATGGTGACCTGATACGACAACAGGAGAACTCCTCTCATTATCTTGCACTTTCTTCCATTGTCTTTCTATGGCAGTGACGGGGTCTACTCATGGTCCGAGGTGGGATATAGCTGGTACTCATCCCATCCTTCTCAGAATCTGTGACACGGGCAACCCTCCTTTCTGGGTAACTTCTCCACCACGGCTCGCAATCGAGTAAGCGGCGTAGCCTTCATCTTCTCCCATTTACAATCACTGTAGTACGCAGTTCAGGGTAGCGCAGCGGCGATCCTTCGGGCATCTTGCTCGTCAGATGGAGCAGAGAGGGGATAGAACCTACACCTTTCCAATAGTAGTGAGATCTCAGGTAGCTCTTCCTCCTTTTCAGGAATCTCCTCAAGGAAAGCAGCTTCGGCAGCTCAGGTCTTTCTGATCCTAGTGATCTTTCTGTTCTTATTCCTTCTTTGCGTCCGGGTTAAGGGTGCAAATTTTGAACTGGACCCTATCTCAAAAACAAATGGTATTGCAGCAAAGTCTGAACCCTCCACGGTAACAGGCTCATCATTGACTTGGACTTCTTTCCCTTTCAGTTTGGCGGGAGCCGGGGTAGGTGCAGTGATGACCAGACCGGTGGGGGTAGAGATGACCGTCCTAGGGGTAGCAGCTAGCCTCCTGTGAACAGTAGTATTCCTCTCAACTGGGACCTTTTGCAGAGGAGGAAACTCTTGAGTTGACTTCAGGTTGAACTCAATTACGGGCTCCTCAGTTTCCGGTACTTTGTTCATTAGTGCAAAAATAGTAACATCAGCAAACCTAATGCCTGTATTGTTGAATCCTTGTCTGAAGCGAATGATCGCTTCATCGGACAGTTCATCCTTGCAGACAGCTAAGTCTATCCCGTTGGTGAAAGAGAAAGTCAACTTTGGCGCAGACAATTTCTGCAGGGTAGATTCCGAACGTCAGTCCTGAATTATGCTTCCTTCTGTCACAAAATTAGCACGAAAAAGAATTTCTCCAAAAAGAGTCCGAACACATTTTCATTTATTTTTTCATTTTTTTAGTTTTATTTACAAGATATTTTCAGGTTCTATTTTATTCGTGTATTTGCGATTTTAAAAGGTTTGTTTATTAAAGGGTTTGTTTATTAAAAGGTTTACCCGTTAAGAATGAAACAATCAAAGGAGGAAGGTTATAGAGAAGGTAAGGGACCCAATCTAGAATTGGAAAGGAAGAGAAAGTCTCGTGGGACTTCTCAACTCGAAGGACCGCTCCTAAGCTAACACCTTGATCCATTAAAAAAATACCTATTTTATTGCCTTGATTTTTTTAAAATTTTAAGGATATTATGCTTTAATGAAAGGTATTTTTTTACGATTTTTGTTGCAGGTGATGTAATAATGTTCAAAAAGAAAAAAATATGAAAAATGAGCAAAAAGGAGCAAAATGGAGCAAAAATGGAGCCAAAATGCAAAATTGCCAAAATAATGGGTCTGGCGCTTAAGCGCCAGCTCGATACCAAAATAGTTACGATTTCGTAACTACTCTAGGCAGTTATTTTGAAGGTTAGAGCGGTTTTTGGGCCTTCTAGAAGATTGGCCGTTATTCCTGGATTATAGGACATGCGATTCATTGTATCTAGATGCTTGGAAACGGTTTGGATCACGAAGATGTGCGATTCAAAGTGAAGAGGTGCAAAGAACTGGACGCGGAGTCTGGCGCCTAGGTGTCAGATGCCGGTGCCTAGGCGCCAGACACAGTTTCTAGAAGATTCATTGAACTTGGACACATTTTGAAGAGGTTCTTTTGGCAACCCTTGAAGCCTATAAATAGGAGGCCATTTTAACAGAAAAAGAGGCCCCAATAAGAGAGATAATTTTAAATATAGGGCCACACTTTTACTTTACTTTCCTTCATAAATTAGTGTGTTTATTTTATTTAGAGTTTGTATTGAGAGTTTGGAAGAGTTGTTGCTTTTGAAGTCTATTTCACTTTGGAGTTAGTAGGAATCAGAGGTTCAGTTGGATAAACACTTAGATAAGTATTTGTAATTTGATTCAATGTTTTATTTATATGTTTTGTTATTTAAATTCAATGTGTTATGAGTAGTTACTTTACTTTCTCCTTTCAATTATGAAAAGATAAATAAGATAATATAAAATTTGTTGGAGAATCAAAAACTAAATATGTTTAAATATTGTGGTGATATTAATACCAGATCTCAATTAACTATTTAAATTGGCCATTTAAGTTGTTAAAATCTTTTGAAGAATTTTGAGACCTAGAAGGAGATAAATTCTTAACTAGTTGATATCACATGAATCCTTGGGTAGTCGAAGGCTTTGTGCGGGTTTTTCAAGGTGAAGTGCAAATAAATAGGAAAATATTATTCGATGGGCATAGAATTAAAAAAAGTATTTAGAGTGACAGACTAAATTCTTTTAATTTGGTTTATAGAAAGGGAACGGGTCACTAGTAGGGCCGACCATAGCCACCCTTGGACATCTAATAGTGTGAGCCTAGATTAACCTATTCTACTAACAATACATCCAGACCTGATCTATAGATTAGGCAATGTTCTTTATACTATCGAGCGAAGGTAAAGATAGGAATACTTCTATTTGGCACAATACAATAAATTTATATTGTCCACTAGCCGCTATTATTATTTGGGTCAAAGTATTGGCTATAACACATTTTTGGAAGCATAAATTACTGTGTTATTTGTGGTCAGATCAAGTTTTTGGCGCCGTTGCCGGGGAGGCAAATTTTTAGATTTTAAATATATTTTTTTTATTTCTTTTATTTCTTTTATTTTCAAAATACAAAAATATAAAATACAAAAATATTTATGAAAACTAAAATAAAAAAAGAAGAGATTTTATTTCTTGCAATTTTATTTTACTTTTTATTTACTTTTATGCGTAGTTCTGGATCTGAAGGATTATTACCTTTAGACTCTAAATTAGAAAGAAATGTAAGAAGAATTAAAAAAGGGAAACAAATTTAAAAATATCAAGAGATGGCTAATTTACATAACAATTTACAGAATCCAATTAAAATTAATGAACAAAATGTTTGCAAACCATTAAGGGATTATGCTAACCCTACAGCTGATGAACTTCATATTAATATTCAAATACCTGCTATAGATGCTAATTCTTTTGAGCTTAAACCGTCTATTATTCAAATGGTTAAAAATAATCAATTTGGGGGAACACCAAATGAGGATCCAAATTTACACCTTGCTAGTTTTTTAGAACTTTGTGCTACCTTTAAATATAACAATGTTTCTGATGATGCAGTTAGACTTAGACTCTTTTCTTTCTCTTTAAGAGATAAAGCAAAGATGTAGATGAACTCATTAGCAACAAGTTCTATTAAAACATGAGATGAAATGGCACAAAAATTTCTTGCTAAATATTTTCCTCCTTCTAAAACTGCTAAATTAAGAAATGATATTACTTCATTTAGTCAAGTTGATGGGGAGGCAATTTATGAAACGTGGGAAAGATTTAAAGAACTTTTAAGAAAGTGTCCTCATCATGCTTTACCTGATTGGTTAATTATTCAAACATTTTATAACAGACTTACTGGATCACTGAAATCAATTATTGATCTTTGTTGCTGGAGGATCTTTAATGGCTAAATCATTTGAAGAAGCTTATACTTTAATTAATGAAATGGTTAACAATAATTTTCAATGGCCTTCTGAAAGGGTTAATCCTAAAAGAATAGCAAGTATTCATGATAACGAAGCCTTTTCTATCTTATCTTCACAAGTGGCTGCAATATCTAAAAAAATAGATAATTTTACTATCAATGTATCACATAACAACTCTGCTAATATTGAATATTCTTAAACTATTGAAACTTTACAAGCTATTGCTAGTAAAAATAACCCTTATTCAAATTATTATAATCCTGGATGGAAAAATCACCCTAATTTTAACTAGAATAATTCACAACAACAATGGGGTAATAATCAATCTCATTCAACTAGAAATTGGAACAATCAAGTAAATTTAAACTATAAACCTCCTGGATTTAATAATCAATAGAAAAAGTTATCTATAGAAGAATTAAATTTACAACTGAGTAATCAATTAAAAAATCAAAACACTGCTATTCATAATATTGAGAATCAAATGGGACAAATCGCTAATTTAATTAATTACATACCTCCAGGAACACTTCTTAGTAATGTTGAAATCAATCCAAAAGAAACTGGAAAAGAACATGAACATGCTAAAGCTATACAACTTAGAAGTGGAGAGAAATTAAAAGAAAGAATTTAGAATGAAATTGAAAATGAGATTGAGGTTGAAGAGATTGAAAAACCTAAAGAAACTCCTTCTCCTAGTAGAGATCAGACTGTTATTCCTATTAATGTGGAAGTTGAAAAACCACCACCACCTTTTCCTCAAAGACTAAAACAACAGAATATTGATCAATAAATTTCTAAGTTCTTTGAAATTTTTAAGAAACTTATCATAAACATACCTTTTGCTGAAGCTCTGGAACAGATGCCAACTTATGCAAAATTTATGAAGGACATTTTAAGTAAGAAACGAAAATTTGACGCTTTTGAAACTATTGTATTAAGTGAAGAATGTAGTGCAATAATTAAAAAGAAATTACCTCAGAAAATTAAAGATCCTGGAAGTTTCACTATACCTTGTGCTATTAGAGAAAAATTTTATGGAAAAGCTTTATGTGATTTAGGAGCAAGTATTAATCTCATGCCTTTTTCTATTTTTCGAAGGTTGAATTTAGGAGATATTTCTCCCACCACTGTAACCCTTCAGTTAGCTGATAGATCTATCACTTACCCTGAAGGAGTTATAGAGGATGTTCTTGCTAAAGTGGATAAATTTATTTTCCCTATGGATTTCATTGTACTTGATATGGAAGAAGATAAAGAAATACCTATTATTTTAGGGAGACCTTTTTTAGCTACCAGACGGGCTATGATTGATGTACAAAAAGGGCAATTAACTATGAGTGTTAATGATCAAGATATTAAATTCAATGACCTTAAATAAATGAAGTACCCTGACAAAGAAAAATGTAATCGAATAGATATTATTGATTATATAATTGAAAAACATTATCAAGAAAAATGTAAAGTCATTTCTGAAGAAAAAATTAAATTATTAACTGACAAAATTGAAGAGCTAAAAGAAGAAGAATTATCTAAAGAAACTCATTATATTAAAGATAATTAGGAAATTTTGGACATAACCCAAAATGATATACTTTTATCCTCGATTAAAAAAAGCCCCTAGACTGGAATTAAAAATGTTACCTGCACATTTAAAGTATGCTTTTCTTGGAAATTCATTAACTTTACCTGTTATTATTTTTTCTAAACTAAGCTTAGATCAAGAAGAAAAATTAATAGGAGTGTTAAACAACTATAACAAAGCTTTTGGTTGGACTATTACTGATATAAGAGGAATAAGCCCTTGTATCTGTATGCATAGGATTTCAATGGAAGAAGATTTTAAACCTACTATTGAACCTCAAAGAAGATTAAATCCTATCATGAAAGAGGTTGTTAAAAAGAAATTTTAAAATGGTTAGAGGCTGGAGTTACTTATCATATCTCGAATAGTCAATGGGTGAGTCCTATTCATTGTGTGTGAAAGAAAGGAGGAGTAACTGTCATTGTCAATGATAAAAATGAACTAATTCCTACAAGACAAGTTACTGGATGGCAAATTTTTATTGATTATCGGAAATTATATAACGCCACTAGAAAGGATCATTTTCCTTTACCTTTCTTGGATCACATGCTTGATAAATTAGTTGGACACTCATATTTATGTTTTCTGGATGGATATTTTGGTTATCATCAATTACCTGTCGCTTCTGAGGACCAAGAGAAAACAACATTTACAAGTCCTTATGGAACATTTGCGTTTAGAAGAATGCCTTTCGGTTTATGTAATGCACCTGCAACTTTTCAAAAATGTACGATGTCAATATTTTATGATTTGATTGACAAAGGAATTGTAATATTTATTGACGATTTTTCAGTTTTTGGAACTTCTATTGAATCTTGTTTGGAAACTATTTCCAAAGCTCTGAAAAGATGTGAAGAAACAAACATAGTTCTTAACTGGGAAAAATGTCAATTTATGGTCACAAAAGGCATTGTACTTGGTCACAAAATTTCACAAAAAAGGGATGGAAGTTGATCAAGCAAAAGTGAAAATTATTGCTGAACTGCAACCACCTACTACTGTTACTGATGTGAGAAGTTTTCTGGGACATGATGGCTTTTTATAGAAGATATATAAAGGATTATTCTAAAATTGCTAAACCTCTTTGTCATTTATTCTAAAGAGAAGCTAAATTTGAATTTAATGAAGACTGTGTTAATGCTTTTAATATTTTAAAAGAAAAATTAATAACTGCACTTATTATTATTACACCTAATTGGAATAAACCTTTTGAATTAATGTGCGATGCAAATGATTTTGCAGTTGGAGTTGTATTGGGACAAAAATATGAGAAAATTTTCAAAGTTATATATTATGCTAGTAGAACTCTTACTGAAACTCAAAGAAATTATACTACTACTGAGAAAGAGCTTTTAGCTATAGTTACATGCCTTTGATAAATTTAGACCGTATCTTATTGGTACCAAATGCATAGTTCATACTGATCATTCCACTATTAAATATTTAATGTCAAAAAAGGATGCTAAACCTAGACTGATAAGATGGGTTTTACTTCTACAAGAATTTTATTTTCAAATAGTGGATAGAAAAGGAACTGATAACCAAATTACCGATCATTTATCTAGAATTAAGAATGATATTATTATTGAAGAAAATATAAATGGTAAATTTCCTGATGAACAGTTATATGTTATTCAAGGATGCCAAACACCTTGGTATGCGGATATAGTTAAATATTTAGTTAGCAATATTCTACCTTATGGATTTGTTGGCATATTTTTAGGTTTGTGTTGTATTTTGAAAAGGGGTCGCCTACAAAAATTGTTGGCAAATTTTATATTTTAAATTTAATTTTAAATATATATATAATTTAGAAAGTAGCATATGATTTTGAAAATAATTCTAAGTTTGAAAATTTTAAGATATGAAATCAAACTGATCTCACATCCCAAATAGTTTATATAAACGAGCACCGCATCACAAACCGTGTATCTATCCCAAAGAATAGACACACTGCTTGATGATGGGGCTCGATTAAATAAACTAGAAGATTTGTGATATTCGTTTGGTCTGCGAACCAATTTTATAAGCCGGCAAGTTTCCTTGCTTAATATAAAGGAATTAAGCAGGGTTTATATTACCTGGGTTATTAATGTTCCCTATAAGGGCAAGCCCCTATAGTTAATTACATCTTAAATGATGAGAAACATTTAAGAAAACTCTCGATAATGATCAATGGTTTTGCTCTCAAGAATTTCAAAGTTTAAGGTTTTCAAAGGATTGGATTTTGGGAATTTCAAATGGGATTAGCTCAAATTTGGAACAGTTTATTCTAAGAGTCCAATGTAAGAGAAGTAGGAGAAGCTGAGGATCCAAGAAGAATCATGGCAACTTCCCAAACTATCCTATTTTTTGGCTTCAATTTGGGAGTTTATTTAATATTTCGATCCAGCTAATTTTAGTTAATTAGGAATTATGATTGTATGATATAATCACACAAGTAGCCTCGAAGATGTGAGGGTTTATGTCGTACCAAACGACTACCTTGTAGTCCAAAGACCGGTTAGGATTTAATTTGCATAACACAATTATGCAAATGCCTAACGAAATGGTTGAGGGTTTATGTTGCACTACGCAAACTACCTCGAAATTCTATGGCTTGGTTATTTAATTCTAAGAATGGTTTTGCTGATGTAGATTCCAGTTTTGCTGACGACGATGACCGTGCTGCCCACTACGCTCCAAGCTCCTTGTTCTTGCAGAGGTTTAGTTTTAGAAAATGATAATCAAGAGATGAGAGAAGTGTTTTGGTTTAAAGAAATCTTAAAGTCGAAATGTCGTTAATGTTTTAATGAAAACAAATCTTAAAGTTAGTTAAACAGAACCGACTAAGATCCCACGGTTCCGTCATCCCGGCACAGTTATTTTCATCGGTTTCACTTAGTCCAAATGAATTTCCTAAACTCAACTGAATGAGTTCCACACTTTCATTTAGAGTGTGGGAAATCCCGTTAGCAACACGTGGGTTACATCATCCGAGGTATTCCCGATCATCCAACGAGACGTTTTAATTTTGTTGCAATTGTAGTTTTGTTGTTCTATTTTTGATTAAATTTTGAATTCTTTTATATTTTGAAATATTGTGGCGGTGGATTTTTATTTTGTTGTGACTTTTAATTTTAGTTTTGGGTTTCAATTTTGTGGCTATCCTAAAAGGTTTCAGTTTTCATGCAACAATCTTGTTTAACATGCAAGAAAAGTAAAGAGCAGTACATGTAAGTAACTTGCAATAAAAGCGTACCTGGAGGGTCTTCCCGTCATTCCAAGCTACACTTAAAGCACATGTTAAGGAATTTATATAATTTGCAACAAAACACCTAGGTAAAGCTAAGGGATGGTTTTAGTTGTCTACCAAAGTCTTAAACCGATTGCTAGTCAATCCCTATGACGTATAGGTTTTTTTATTTTTGTGGATGATTTTCTTCACCAAAGAACAATTATGTTCGATTGTTCTTCTAAAAAACCCCATCATATTGAGTAAGTGTTTAGGACAAGTCCTAAACATCTTTTCAATATTTTTGGGATTATTTTGATTCCAAATGAGTTTTATTGTATTGGTGAATTGATCATCCAAAAATTTAGTTTAGTTTGTTTCTTGCTTAGTGAATTAGGATGTTTGATTATCCTATGAGTAAAGTGACATTTTACTTGATGCTTTACTTAAGAGTTATAATAATGAAAGCCTGTAAGGGCAAATTAATTTATTAAAGATTTTAGTGATTTAAAATTGGAATTGATGATTTAAAGTGGTTTAATTTAGTTATGAAATTTTAATAATTTTAAGATTGGAATAGTGTTCAAGTCATTTTAATTAAATCTTTACATTTTAAATGATCTCAATATGTTAGATTAATCTGGGTTGAAAGAGGTGTTTAGATTATTCAATTTAGATTTTAATGATTTAATTTTAATTTAATTGATATATTTTAGGTTAATTTTTAATCGGTTTGATTTTTAATTATGAATTATTTTCGAGGTTGATTTTGATGTTTCAAGTTTCTTTTAGATTTGCTCTCAAGTGTTCTTCGAGATTAATTTTTAATGTTTTAAATTTTTTTCAATTTGATTATCAAGTTATTCAATGTTTTAAGTTTTAAGTTAATATGGGTTACTCTTTTTCTTTTAATTATTTAATTTTTTAATTTCAATTATCACTTTAAATTTAATTAAAAGATAAATATTATTAAAGTGATTCATTTAGGATTTTAAACTAAAGAACTAATATCTTCTTAAATCATATCCCTAATCTTAATAATCAAAATTTTAACTTATTCTTCCAAAATTCAAATTGTTTAATTAATTAAAATTTACTTTAAATATTTTCAAGATGATTAATGGGTTTCTACCCCTTTATTCCATAGGTTTCAATCATCTAATGAAAATTAAGATTAAATATTTTACCCTCCATTTTGATTAAACCTAAAGTTTTAATTAACAGTTAGAATTCTTAATTACTATTATGCCCTTTTAAGCCTCATTATTTCATAACTCATCAAATTGAGGTCAAATGAGCTTGAAATTTTTATGTCACTTGACTCATATGTCAATTAAGACATTAGAGGAGAAAATATGATTTTTCTGAATTTAATTTAATTTATATAACTATCTTAATGAAAAATAAGAATTTTCAATGGAAATTCAACAACATGACCAAGGCAAGGTTTCTGTCCTTAAGAAAACTATGAGATATTCCTACTAACTAGAGGACCATTTAGACCAATTTTGGTGATTTTTTGAATTATTTTTTTATTTATTATAATTTTTTTGAATTTTAGAGTGTTAATTAATTATAAAATAAAATTAAAGTTAAAAAATAGATTTTATATTTTTCTTAAGTCTCTCTGACCTCAAGGAGTCCAGAGAGAAAATTTTATATTTTTCTGATTTTTCTTTCATTTATTAGAGTTAATTTAGTGAAAATGTAAGGAAAATCATTTTTAATATTTAAAATTGTCTTAAGCCTTTAAAATTCAATATCTTAACCTAGAGACTTAAGAAAAATACTTAATTTGTTCCTAAGTGATTAGGAGGCAAAATGTGACATTTTTGTGATTTTTATTATTTTTGTAATTTTTTTTAATTATTAAAATATTAAAATATGATTAAAAATGTAGATTTTTAGAAAATTTTAATTTTAATATTCTTAGACTCCCTTAACATCAGAGAAGCCCCAAAACCATTTTGGTGAATTTTTGAAATGTTTTTTTGGAGTTATAAATTTTTAAAGTTTAATTTTGGTCATGCAACTAATTAGTCCATTTAGTGAGGCTAATCAACTCCAATAGATCTCAAATTTTTATGTGAGGTTCCTCTAATCTTAAAGATTAGTGGAGAATGGTTTTCATGTTATTTTGATGTGTGGTTAATCCTAATTAATTAAAATTCAATTTTGAGCGTTTAGGCCAATTAGGATTATTCCAAATGAATTAAGTCAAACCAAAATTTTCCTAGGGTCCTCTAGTCCTAAGATACTTCCCCAAATTTTCCTAGAATTTCCTAAGTAACGTGCTAATTACTGGAATTAAAATACCAAAATAAGAACAAAAACTTAGAAAATCAATAACTTGCCATAGAGGTGGCCTCTGACCTTGGAAAATTAGGAATGTTCCCAAGATCAGAGGCTACAAAAGCCCTATGGTCTCATGCCATGGTGAATTGTCTATGCAGATGGAGAATTAAAACATTTAAATGAGTAAATAATTAATTAAAAATATTCATCAAATTAACTCAATTCTTTATTCACATTATTCTCCTCTATTCACTGAGCAAGAGTATATTTTTAGTTTATTTTTACAATTTTTCTATGTAAAGTTATGGATTTTTTTAATTTCTGGGTACTTAAATAAATAGAAAATTGCCTATTTATCTATTTATCCAGCACAGCGCTGACACAACCTCGGCGGATCCGAAAGCCCACGCGGCGCGCTCCCATTCGACGCTGTCATCTGACTCGAATGCCACGCAGTGCGCGGTCTCTCTCCATCCTTCGATCCGACATAATCTGAACCGTCCACTCGATACACGTGTGATCGGACGGCTCCTGGTCATCGTCTACGCAGGGGTGTCCCCTGAGCCGTCCACACTAAAACCCTAAGATCTCTCACATTTCTCAAAAGATTTTTATGTTCTTAGGCTCTATGGATTCGTCTTAAGGAGACGAACACATCCATACGGTTTATATGCTATGAAATCAAGCCAAGAAAAATAGAGAATCACTGGAAGCTTAGGAGGAAGAAGCGGTCCATACATTGGCTCTAAGAAGTGAAGCTTCAATCAGAGAGTTGTAGCACCTTCGATTGCACCTAAGAAAGCTCCAGATGAAGTCTCTAGCTATGATGAATTGCCTAGGTATGAAAGTGACCAAGGCCGATTCCAGAGCTTGGCCGATAGAGAGGATGGCTGGCCTAGTGAGGGGGCTTTCACTGGGGAACTCCTTCTCTAGGTCTTGTGCAGGTGTGGGTGAGTTTAATTTGATTTTGGTTGAGGTTTCAGAGTTGTCCTGGTTTTTGGGTGGATTTTTGACTGAGAAATTGAGCTCTATTAATGGGGATTAGGGCAAAGGGACACTGGGAATCAATTGCTCTGGGTTAGGAGAAGGTCTTGGAGCAATTTTTGCAGAGTTTTGTTAAGCTTTGGTTCATCACCTTATTTGGCCGGGAGGGGGAAGAGTTTAAATAGACCTGGCTGGAGAGCTTCCCTGGGGGAGTTAGGGCTTGGGATCAGCTGCCATGGTCAAGGGAAGAATGGCCACAGTGGCCATTGGGCATGGGGCAGCTCAGCCAGGGAGAATTTGGGAGTTTGGCTCACATGGAGCTCTTGGCTATGGCGTTTTCCGGCGACCCAGGCGGCTGGCCGGCAAGGTCAGGTCACCATCTTGACTCATTGAGTCCAGGGATTGATTTTTGTGCAAACAATGGGGGTTAGCCATGTGTAAAGTAATTTATTTAAGTGGTATGGGGAGTGGGATATTTTTGGTTCAAATGTGTCCAAATCATGGATTTGGGTTTGGTACACCCACCAAGGGGCTCTGAGTGCTGAGTGAGGTCAGGTAAGTCAGCTAGCTTAGTGGGGAGAAGTCACCATCTAAGCATATTTAAGTTTAAGCATGGTTTAGAGGAAGCATGAAAGGTTTAATCAGTCTTAAGGGAGTCATAAAAGGACTCCCTCCTTTTACTCAATATGGTATGGTCACATGAACACCACTCACATGGCTTGCATGGGGCTTAAGGATGGCTTCATGGCTAGTCTATGGCTTGCCCTTGGCTTGGCTCAATTTCATGGAAATGGATCTTGGGATTTTTGATGAATTTAGGGGAAATTGGCATGAGGCTTGAATTGGAATTATTTGATTATTGATTTAGGACTTAGGGATGGCTTCAATTGAATGGATGATGGAAAGAAATGCTATGTGGGCTTTAGGGTCAATTTTGGGCTTTTGGAATTGTTTAGGAATGGGCTTTTAAAGGCTTTAGGCATGTGGGCTTTTATATTTTAAATCAAGTTGATGGATGAAAATTTTGGTTAAGAATGGGCCTTACGAATATTAGGTTTAGTTTAGGGATGTGTCGTGAGTGATTTGGAATAGGATTGAAATAATTTGGAGTTGAATTGGGTTTAATTTGGGCTTCCTTAGTGATAGGGTTAAAGTGGGGCAAATTGGGCTAACTTGGGCTAAGGTTGGGCTAATGTAGGTTTTAATGTAAAATTAATGTTGGGAAATATTTATGGGAGTGTTATAAAGAGTTTTCAATTTTGGTTGGGTTTTGATTTAGGGATTTGGGCCTATATGGGTTAGGTTTGGGTTTAGGCCAATTTAGGGGATTTTGGTTTTGGGTTAGCTTTGGGTGGAGTTTGGTTTCAAATTTGGGGAAAATCATGTTAGTTTTCTATTTGTGGGGATGTTAGGAAGGTTTAGGAAAATTTTTGGGGTTAATTGGAGTTAAGTTGGGTTGGTTTGGGCTAAGTTTAGGTCCTGGGCCAAAATTGAGCTTTAAGCTTCAAATTCAAATTGGATGAACATGTTGATGAAATTGGGTTTGAATTTGGTCTAAATTGATATTGTGGATATTGAATTGAAGTTTAGAATTTAATTGGATCAAAATTGAGGTCAATTGGGTTGGTTTGGTGGGACATTCGGTCCACTTAGGTTAACAATAGGTCAAATAGGGGGTTTTGGTAAAAGTTGGTTAAATTGACAAAATTGACTTATGGTGTAGTTGAACAAAATGAAAGTAGGAATATTTGGGATTTGCTGGAATTTTTTGGGAATTTTTTTAATTTTTGGAATTTTTGGGTTAAAAGGATATTTTGGGTATTTGGAGGGTACTGGGGGGTATTTTTGCAATTTTTGGTATATTTGGCCATGGATGATCAATTAGAGTGGGGAGAAATGTTTAGGATTGATTTTGAGGAATTTTGGGTAATTTGGGGAATTTTGCAAATTTATGGCAATTTCAAGGGCATTTGGTAGGCTTGGTGGGTTTAGGGTCCCCGAGGTCTAAAATTGAAATTTTGGAAAAGTGAAGATTGATCAAGTGTGAGTGAAATGATATCATTTTGGTTGAGTCATGAAGCCATATTAAGCTCACAAAAGCCATGTGATGACTCATTTTAGGCACTCAATATGTTGTTCCTAACCCTCTTAGCCAAGGGCTTAGGGGTTAAGGTACCCAAATGAGTTATTTACATGAGTCAGGGAGTCAAATTGGTTAAAGGTAGTTTTAGGGTTTGGAATGTGTGGGTGGGAGTGTGGTGTGTACAAGCTTACCCTCACCCAACCAGGCTACCTAGGGTAATCCTGAGGCCAAAGAGTCCTATAGGAAACTCATCATTTAAACATCCACATTTGATTTTAACCCTCCAAGTGGCTTAGGGGTCTACAATTAAACTTTTGGGGTTTGAAGGGACCCAAGAAGTGTTTGAATTTCTAAGTGATGGGTCTCATTTCTAGTCCTTTAAGATAGTCAAAGAGAAGCCCTATGGATAGATCCTAAGTACTTAAGGAGAGAGAAGAGAAAAGACCTCATCAAAAATGAGGTCAACAAATGGACCCCCAATAGGTGCGGTGTGCTAACTAAGCACACCGCGCGTATTGGCGTTGACTGAAAAGATCAACAGAACCTACACAGACGTCTAAGTGACACACTCAGAACAAAGCACAGAACATTTCCTATGGGGAGTAACAGGTAAATCTCCAAGACTGAAGATCCCTGAACTCTCACTGGGGAAGAGAAGAGGAGGTAAATTCTAGATCACAAGATCTAGAGAGATTTGATTTTAGATTCATTTCATTTTCTGTTTCAAGTTTTAATGTGTGAGTTTTGATTTTGGTTTGAGTTTCAATTCCGATTGAAGTTCGATTCAAGATTTATTTTAAGAGGGATTTCGTGGAAATTCTGGATTTGAAGTGAGCATCAGAACCTAGGTTGCAACCTCAGGATTTGAATAGAATTAGAATTTAGGCTTTTGCCTCAAGAAGAGAGTTGGAATTTGAAGAGAACTAGAATTTAGGCTCTAGCCTATAGAAGAGAGTTGGAGTTTAGGCTCCATCCTCAAAAATTTGAAAGAGAGCTAGAAGTTCAGCTCTAGCCCCAAAGAGAACAGGAAGTTCAGTTCTAGACTCAAAAATTTGAAAGAGAGCTAGAAGTTCAGCTCTAGCCTCAAAGAGAACTGAAAGTTTGAAAGAGAGCTAGATGTTTGTCTCTAGCCTCGAAGAGAACTAGAAGTTTGGCTCCAGCCTCGAAAATTTGAAAGAGAGCTAGAAGTTCGGCTTTAGCCTCGAAGAGAACTGGAAGTTCGGCTCCAGCCTCGGAAGTTTGAAAGAGAGCTAGAAGTTTGGCTCTAGTATCAAATACAACTGGAAGTTGGAAAGAGAGCTAGAAGTTTGGCTCTAGCCTCGAAGAGAACTGGAAGTTCGGCTCCAGCCTCAGAAATTTGAAAGAGAGCTAGAAGTTCGGCTCTAGCCTCGAAGAGAACTGGAAGTTTGGCTCCAGTCTCAGAAATTTGAAAGAGAGCTAGAAGTTCGACTCTAGCCTCAAAGAGAACTAGATGTTCGGCTCCAGCCTCAAAAATTTGAAATAAAGCTTGAAGTTCAGCTCTAGCCTCGAAGAGAACTGGAAGTTCAGCTCCACCCACAAAAATTTGAAAGAGAGCTAGAAGTTCGGCTCTAGCCTCGAAGAGTACTGGAAGTTTGGCTCCAGCCTCGAAAGTTTGAAAGAGAGCTAGAAGTTCGGCTCTAGCCTAGAAGAGAACTGGAAGTTCGGCTCCAGCCTCGAAAATTTGAAAGAGAGCTAGAAGTTCGGCTCTAGCCTCGAAGTGAACTGGAAGTTCGGCTCCACCCACGGAAGTTTAAAAGAGAGCTAGAAGTTCGGCTTTAGCCTCAAAGAGAATTGGAAATTCGGTTCCAGCCTCGAAAAATTAAAAGAGACCTAGAAGTTCGGCTCTAGCCTCGAAGAGAACTTGAAGTTCAGCTCCAGCCTCGAAAGTTTGAAAGAGAGCTAGAAGTTCGGCTCAAGCCTTGAAGAGAACTGGAAGTTCGGCTCTAGCCTCGGAGATTTGAAAGAGAGCTAGATGTTCGGCTCTAGCCTCAGAAGAGAATTGGAAGTTCGGCTCCAGCCTCGGAAATTTGATCTGTATGAAGAGGGACCCAATCCCATGCCATCAGAACCAAATCGAACAAAGTTCGTGGCTCCGTGTCAATAGGACTAGTCGATCCTCTAACACACAGAGGAAAGAGAATTGAATGGAGTTGGTAAGTGTACCAAGCTGAAAAGACTAGAACTAGCAATAAGTCGAGAAAAATATTTGAAATACAGAAGAGTTTCAAACGAATTTTGATTTGAAGAATAATCGAAGAATTCGGATTGAAGGATTCATATTGAAGGATTCAGATCGGAATTCAATTCGAGATTTAGATTCATTTTGTTCATTTTTAGTGATTTGATTTTTTGAGTTTTCATGTTATTTCGAAATTCTTTTGACATTCAGATTTTTAAAAGATTTTTTGTTCATCCTCTTTTCTTTCATTTTCATTTTCTTTTCTCTTTTTTTTTTGTATGTTCATTTTGTTTTGATCTTCAATTTTTTTTTTAAATCAAGAAGGGAGGAAAGATTGAAGAGATTCAGTAAAAATCTGTGAAGGTTTGTTGAGTTTCGTGGAATGTTGGAATCGTTAAAAGTTTGAAGTTTGGACTTTGAATTATGGATTTCCCGCAAAAAAAGAATTAGTTTAAGAGATGGTACGAGGGTGTCTGGCATCTAACTCAAAGCGCTGATTAAAAAAAAGTAGTTTCTTTGAGAAAGGGTGTCTCTCCACGCCAACAGAGCCTACGATACCTCATGGCTCCATGTCAATAGAACCAGCTGATCCTCTCTCACACAATGAAGGAAATTTGAAAGGAAAATTGATAGCAGCATTGGGCTGAAGAAGCTCAACCTGCTACTGAGTTAGGAGAGGAATTCAGATTTCTGATTCGTTTTTTGTCTTTTTCTTGAAATTTTTTTTTATTTTTGATGATTTTAATTTTCTTTTGATTTAAATTTTTGTTTTGATTTGAATTTTATTTCACTTTATTTTAAATTTCATTTTGATTTGTATACACATTTTTTATTTTGTTTAATTTTGGTGAATTCATTATTTTTTTTGTTATTCATTTATTTGTTATTTCATTTATTGGGAAATTTATTGTTGTTTATTCGTTGTGAAATTTTATTGTATTATTTTCTATTTTATGACTTTTCTTTTGTTGTATATTTTTTTTTAGGATTTGGACCCAGTTACAAGCAAGTGCAACATCTGTGCTTCTTAGAACAAGACTGTCTTTGAAACATAACGATGCACAGTACTTCTTGAGGTATCGTCCACTGACTAAAGCTACATTTATAAAATTACTCACTCTTCAAGGTACTATCGAAATTATTTTTCTTTTTCAAGTACCTACAAAGAGGTGTTATTTCTAGAGACACCATAGCTGGAAATGTTGTAATTTTATAGCTTTGTTGCAACAATCATCATTTCTTTGACACTGATTTGTAAGGATTGTACAAGTTGTCTATAATAAGTCGCTCTGATGCACTTCGAATTGATGTTTGAGTTGTATTTGCTGGGTACTGAATGATATGACTCCAGGGTTGAGTTCCATCAATTTCTAATAACTAGACCCGTCTACTTCAATTCTTTCTTTCTGGGATATAAATATTTTTCATTGTCTAAAGATATTTCTGAGTCAATTAATGACCAGCCAAAAGACATAAAATCACTTGACTCTCTTCAAAGCATAATATCAGAGGAAACTTCTTAAGGTAGCCTTTCCAGTTTTATTAATCAGGGAAGGATTAAGACACCAACTTTTGATTATATGCTTACCTCAAGCTTCTTCTCGTGGAGCCTTCTTATTTCTCTCTCTTTTTTTTTTGAGCTTTCGCTTCTTTTTTGTTTACTGAGGATTACTATATCTGGTGGAACACATGTTAAAGATTTTGAATGTCTGGATTTTGACACCAATTTTCGATTTGTGCTTACCTCAAGCTTCTCCTCAATTGAATCTTTACCTTTTTTTTTGCTCCTTTTGTTTTCTGAGAATTACTGTATCTAGTAAGAAATATTTTTGTTAAAAATTTTTAATGTCGAAACTCCCCTAATTAATAAATTTGAAATGTTTCTTATCATGAATCCTGTGATATTATAACTCATCCAAAAGTCTGGACCCAGTCATATGGGAGAAAATTAAAAGACCCTTTATATCCCGGATCAATTACTCATATTTCAAGCACACTGCTTCATTTCAAAATCTACTTAAGACTCCGTCTGAATTCTATAAAGTGAAGGACCCCGTCATTAGGGGATTAATTTGATTCTCCCCTGAAGTCATGCTCATGTCAAAACAACAGATGTTTTGCCTTGAATTACTCCATTCTCGATTGTCTTTTTGTAGAACTTTGAACGTCCTTGAGCGTATTATCAATATATTTTTTTTATTTTTGTTGCGGTGGGAGGGTTGGGACCCATGAACTATTATTCAATCGATGTCTCTTTTAACTATTTTGTGGTGGGAGGGTTGGGACCCACAACCCATCATCAAGTCGTTTTGACTATTTTGTGGTGGGTGGATCGGGACCCACTACCCATTATCCTTCTCTTATCCTTCTATTTGTTAATCCATGGCATTTAAACGTAGTGGCAGTTTTGTCGCGGGATAGTCCTTCGATGGATGTGTAGATCGTCTTTTGAAGAAAATTCAGAAGTCAACGACATCCTTTGCCTTGTAATTTTAGTGGTAATACTCAAGTTAATGCACTTGTCTTGTAAACTGGGCATCCTTAAAAATCTATTCATGTGAATTTTTTTTTTCAAAATTCTGCATTTTGTTTTATTATTGTGTATTCGATGGATTTTGATAATTTTATTTCGAATTGAAATTTTAACAAAATTTATTTTGTTTAAAGTTTATTAGAAGGTTGTTAGAGTGGAATTTCAGTTTGACATGTTTGCAACAAGTCAAACCTAAAGATGAATGAACTATCGGACCCAGTCCGAGATTTAGAGGAGGTTGATTCGCATCGAAATCACACGAATAGATCACTCCTATTCTAACACACCTATTGAGGGTCTACCCCGCCCTCTTTGGGGAGGTGGGAGGATTTCAGAACCTCTCTGTTTAGGGGTGTCTAAACAGTGGCTCCAGACTCCAAAAGGAGTTGACTATACCCGTTCAAGACAGAAATAAATATGGCATTCCAACGGAAAGAATGGTAGTTTGGTCCACAAGGGGCATGGACTCACTACCGATTTATGAAAGCAATACCATTTGATCAAAATGGAGAGAGGAACTAGTCCCCAATGGAGTCGCCAGAAGTTGTCGGCATATTTTTAGGTTTGTTTTGAATTTTGAAAAGGGGTCGCCTACAAAAAATTTCGGCGAAATTTAGATTTAAAATTTAGTTTTAAATATATATAATTTAGAAAGTAGCATTTGATTTTGAAGATAATTTTAAGTTTAAAAATTTTAAGATATGAAATCAAACCGATCTCACATCCTAAATAGTTTATATAAACGAGCACCACATCAAAAACCGTGTATCTATCCCGAAGAATAGACGCCCTGCTTGATGATGGGGCTCTATTAAATAAACTAGAACATTTGTGACATGTGCTTGGTCTGCAAACTAATTTTATAAGCCGGCAAGTTCCCCTGCTTAATATAAAGGAATTAAACAGGGTTTATATTACCTTGGTTCATAAAGTTCCCTATAAGGGCAAGCCCCTATAGTTAATTACATCATAAATGACGGGAATCATTACCAACTCTCGATAATGATCAGTGGTTTCGCTCTTAAGAATTTCAAAGTTTAACGTTTTCGAAGGATTGGATTTTGGGAATTTCAAAAGGGATTAGCTCAAATTTGGAACAGTTTATTTTAAGAGTCCAATGGAAGAGAGGTAGAAGAAGCTGAGGATCCAAGAAGAATCTTGGCAACTTCCCAAACTATCATACTGTTTGCCTTCAATTTGGGAGTTTATTTAATATTTCAATCCTGCCAATTTTAGTTAATTAGGACTTATTCTTGTATGATATAATCACACAAGTAGCCTCGAAGATGTGAGGGTTTATGTCTTACCAAACGACTATCTTGGAGTCCTAAGACCGATTAGGGCTTAATTTGCATAACATAATTATGCAAATGCCTAACGAAAAGGTTGAGGGTTTATGTTGCACTAAGAAAATTACCTCGAAATGCTATGGCTTGGTTATTTAATTCTAAGCATGGTTTTGCTGATGTAGATTCCAGTTTTGCTGATGATGATGGTCGTGCTGCCCACTATGCTCCAAGCTCCTTTTGTTGCGGAGGTTTAGTATTAGAAAATGATAATCAAGAGATGAGAGAAGTGTTTTGGTTTAGAGAAATCTTAAAGTCCAAATGTCGTTAATGTTTTAACGAAAACAAATCTTAAAGTTGGTTAAACAGAACCGATTAAGATCCCACGGTTCCGTCATCCCGACACTGTTATGTTCATCGGTTTCACTTAGTCCAAATGAATTTGCTAAACTCAACTGAATGAGTTCCGCACTCTCATTTAGACAGTGGGAAATCCCATTAGCAACACGTGGGTTACATCATCCGAGGTATTCCCGATCATCCAACGAGACGTTTTAATTTAGTTGCAATTGTAATTTTGTTGTTCTGTTTGTGATTAAATTTTGAATTGTTTTATATTTTGAAATATTGTTGCGGTGGATTTTTATCTTGTTGTGACTTTTAATTTTTGTTTTAGGTTTCAGTTTTGTGGCTATCCTAAAAGGTTTCAGGTTTCATGCAACAATCTTGTTTAACATGCAAGAAAAGTAAAGCGCAGTACATGTAAGTAACTTGAAATAAAAGCGTACCTGGAGGGTCTTTCCGTCATTCCAAGCTACACTTAAAACATATGTTAAGGCATTTATATAATTTGCAACAAAACACCAAGGTAAAGCTAAGGGAAGTTTTTGGTTTTCTGCCAAAGTCCTAATCCTATTGCTAGTCAATCCCTATGACGTCTAGCTTCTTTTGTTTTTGTGGATGATTTTCTTCACCAAAGAACAATTAAGTTCGATTGTTCTTCTGAAACACCCCATCATATTGAGGAAGTGTTTAGAACGAGTCCTAAACATCTTTTTTATATTTTTGGAATTATTTTGAGTCCAAAGGAGTTTTATTGTATTGGTGAATTGATCATCAAAAAATTTAGTTTAGTTTGATTCTTCCTCAGTGAATTAGGATGTTTGATTATCCTATGAGTAAAGTGACATTTCACTTGATGTTTTACTTAAGAGTTATTATAATGAAAGCCTTTAAGGGAAAATTAATTTATTAAAGATTTTAGTGATTTAAAATTGGAATTAATGATTTAAAGTCGTTTAATTTCGTTATGAAATTTTAATAATTTTAAGTATGGAATAGTGTTTAAGTCGTTTTAATTAAATCTTTACATTTTAAATGATCTCAATATATTAGATTAATTTGGGTTGAAAGAGGTGTTTAGATTATTCAATTTAGACTTTAATGATTTAATTTTAATTTAATATATTAATTTAATTGAAATATTTTAGGTTATTTTTTAATCGGTTTGTTTTTTAACAATGAATTATTTTCGAGGTTGATTTTGATGTTTCAACTTTCTTTTATATTTGCACTCAAGTGATTTTTGAGATTAATTTTTAATGTTTTAAATTTATTTCAATTTGATTATCAAGTTAATTATTGTTTTAAGTTTTAATTTAATAAGGGTTACTCTTTTTCTTTTAATTATTTAATTTATTAATTTCATTTATCACTTTACATTTAATTAAAAGCTAAATATTATTAAAGTGATTCATTTAGGGATTTCAAATTAAAGAATTGATATCTTCTTAAGTCATATCCCTAATCTTAATAATCCAAATTTTAACTTATTCCTCCAAAATTCAAATTCTTTAATTAATTAAAATTTACTTTAAATATCTTCTAGATGATTAATGGGTTTCTACCCCTTTTTTCTATAGGTTTCAATCAACTAATGAAAATTAAGATCAAATATTTTGCCCTCCATTTTGATTAAACCTAAAGATTTAATTAAGGGTTAGAATTGTTAATTACTATTATGCCCTTTTAAGACTAATTATTTCATAACTCATCAAATTAAGCTCAAATAAGCTTGAAATTTTCATGTCACTTCACTCATATGTCAATTAAAACATTAGAGGAGAAAATGTGATTTTTCTGATTTTAATTTAATTTATATAATTATCTTAGTGAAAAATAGGGATTTTCAATTGAAATTCAACAACATGACCAAGGCAAGGTTTCTGTCCTTAAGAAAATTATGGGATGTTCCTACTGACTAGAGGACCATTTGGACCAATTTTGGTGATTTTTTGAATTATTTTTTATTTATTATAATTATTTTGAGTTTTAGAGTGTTAATTAATTATAAAATAAAATTAAATTTGAAAAATAGATTTTATATTTTTCATAAATCTCTCTAACCTCAAAGAGTCCAGAGAAGTAAATTTTATATTTTATTGATTTCTCTTTGATTTATTAGAATTAATTTAGTGAAAATGTAAGGAAATTCATTTTTAATATTTAAAATTGTCTTAAGCTTTTAAAATTTGATATCTTAACCTAAAGACTTGAGAAAAATATTTGGTTTATTCCTAAGTGATTAGGAGGCAAAATGTGACATTTTTGTGATTAATATTTTTGTGATTTTTATTATTTTTTAATTATTAAAATATTAAAATATGATTAAAAATGAAGATTTTTAGAAAATTTTAATTTTAATTTTCTTAGACTCCCCTAACATCAGAGAAGCCCCAAAACCATTTTGGTGAATTTTTAAAATGTATTTTTGGTGTTATGAATTTTCAAAGTTTAATTTTTGTAATGCAACTTAATTAGTCTATTTAGTGAGGCTAATTACCTCCAATTGATCTCAAAATTTTATGTGAGGTTCCTCTGATCCTAAAGATTAGTGGAGAATTGTTTTCTAGTTATTTTGATGTGTGGTTAATCCTAATCAATTAAAATTCAATTTTGAGTGTTTAGGCCAAGTAGGATTATTCCTAATGAATTAACTCTAACCATAATTTTCCTAGGGTCCTCTGGTCCTAAGATACTTCCCTAAATTTTTCTAGATCTTTCTAAGCAACATGCTAATTACTAGAATTAAAATTTCAAAACTGGCACAAAAATTTGGAAAATCAATAACTTGTCATAGAGGTGGCCTCTGTCCTTCGAAAATTCAGCTAATGTTCCAAGATCAGAGGCTACAAAAGCCCTATGGTCTCATGCCATGGTGAATTGTTTATGCAAATGGAGAATTAAAACATTGAAATAAGTAAAAAGTTAATTAAAAATAAAATGTTCATCAAATTAACTCAATTCTTTTTTCACATTATTCTCCTCTATTCACTGAGTAAGAGGGTATTTTAAATTTATTTTTTTGATTTTTTTATGCAAAGTTATGGATTTTTCAATTTCTGGGTATTTAAATAAATAGAAAATAGCATATTTATCTATTTATCCAACGCGACGCTGACTCAACCTCGGCGGATCTGAAAGCTCACGCAGTGCGCTCCCATTCGACACCGCCATCTGACTCGGTTGTCAAGGGGCCTGCGGTTTCGCTCCATCCTTCGATCCAGAGCAATCTGAACCGTCAACTCGATACACGCGCGATCGGACGGCGCCTGGTCATTGTCTATGGCTGGTGTGTCTCGTGAGCCATCCACGCTAAAACCCTAAGATCTCTCTCATTTCTCAACGAATTTTCGTGTTCTTAAGCTCTATGGATTCATCTTAAGGAGACGAACACATCCATATTATTTATATGTTATGAAATAAAGCCAAGCAAAATAGAGAATCGCTAGAAGCTTGGGAGGAAGAAGGGGTCCATACCTTGGCTCTGAGAAGTGAAGCTTCAATTAGAGAGTTGTGGCACCTTCGATTGCACCCAAGGAAGCTCCAGATGAAGTCTCTAGTTCTGGGTAATTGCCTAGGTAAGAAAGTGACCAAGGCCGATTTCAAAGCTTGGTTGATAGATAGGATGGATGGCCTGGTGAGGGGGCTTTCACTGGGGAACTCCTTCTCTATGTCTTGTGTAGGTGTGGGTGAGTTTAATTTAATTTTGGTGGAGGTTTCAGAGTTATACTGGTTTTTGGGTGGATTTTTGACTAAGAAATTGAGCTTTGTTAATGGGGATTAGGGCAAAGGGACACTGGGAATCAATTGCTCTGGGTTAGGAGAAGGACTTGGAGCAATTTCGACATAATTTTGTTAAGCTTTGTTTCATCACCTTATTTGGTCGAGAGGGGGAGGAGTTTAAACAGGGCTGGCTGGAGGGCTTCATAGGGGAAGTTAGGGCTTGAGATCAGCTGCCTTCGTCAAGGGAAGAACAGCCAAAGTAGTCATTGGGCATGAGGCAGATCAGCTAAGGAGAATTTAGGAGTTTGACTCACATGGAGCTCTCAACCATGGCATTTTCCAGCGACCCAGGCAGCTGGCCGGCAAAGTCAGGTCAACATCTTGACTTAGTGAGTCCAGGGATTATGTTTTGTGCAAACAATGGGGGTTAGCCACGTGTAAAGTAATTGATTTAAGTGGGATGGGGAGAGGTATATTTTGGGTTCAAATGTGTCCAAATCATAGATTTGTGTTTGGTACACCCACCAAGGGGCTTTGGGTGCTGAGGGAGGTCAGGTAAGTCAGCTAGCTTGGTGGGGAGAAGTCACCATCTAAGCATATTTATGTTTAAGCACGATTTAGGGGAAGCATGAAAAGGTTTAATCACTCTTAAGGGAATCATTAAAGGACTTCCTCCTTTTGCCCAATATGGTATGGTCACATGAACACCACTCACATGGCTTGCATGGGGCTTAAGGATGGCTTCATGGCTTGCCCATGGCTTGGCTCAATTTCATGGAAATGGATTTTGGGATTTTTGATGGATTTAGGGGAAATTGGCATGAGGCTTGATTTAGAATTATTTGATTATTCATTTAGGACTTAGGGATGGCTTCAATTTAAATTGATGATAGAAAGAAATGATATGTGGGCTTTAGGGTCAATTTTGGGCTTTTGGAATTGTTGTTGAATGGGCTTTTAAAGGCTTTAGGCATGTGGGCTTTTAGATTTTAAATCAAATTGATCGATGAAAATTTTGGTAAAGATTGGACCTTACAAATATTGGGTTTAGTTTAGGGATGTGTCATGAGTGATTTGGAATAGGTTTGAAATAATTTTGAGTTGAATTGGGTTTAAGTTGGGCTTCCTTAGTGATAGGGTCAAAGTGAGGCAAATTGGGCTAACTTGAGCTAAGTTTGGGCTAATGTTGGTTTTAATGTAAAATTATTATTGGGAAATGTTTATGGGAGTGTTACAAAGTGTTTTCAATTTTGGTTGGGTTTTGATTTAAGGATTTGGGCCTATTTGGGTTAGGTTTGGGTAATTTAGGGGATTTTGGTTTTGGGTGAGGTTTGGGTGGAGTTTGGTTTAAAATTTGGGTAACATCATGTTAGTGTTTTGTTTGTGGGGATGTTAGGAAGGTTTAGGATAAGTTTTGGGGTAAATTAGAGTTAAGTTGGGTTGGTTTGGGCTAAGTTTAAGTCATGGGCCAAAATTGGGCTTTAATCTTCAAAATGAAATTGGATCCACATGTTGGTGAAATTGGGTTTGGATTTGGTCTAAATTGAAATTCAGGATTTTTAATTGAAGTTTAGATATGAATTGGATTAAAATTGAGGTCAATTGGGTTGGTTTGGTGGGACATTGGGTCCACTTACGTTAAAAATAGGTCAAATTGGAGGTTTTAGTAAATGTGGGTTAAATTGACAAAATTGGATTATTGTGTAGTAAAACAAAATGAAATTGGGAATATTTGGAATTTTCTAGAATTTGTTGGGAATTTTCTGAATTTTTTGAATTTTTGGGTTAAAAGGGTATTTTGGGTATTTGGAGGGTATTGGGGGGTATTTTTGCAATTTTTCGTATATTTGGCCATGAATGATCAATTTGAGTGGGGGGAAATTTTTAGGATTGCTTTTGAGGAATTTTGGGTAATTTAGGAAATTTTGCAAATTTTGGGCAATTTCAAGGGCATTAGGTAAGCTTGGTGGGTTTAGGGTCCCCGGGGTCAAAAATTGAAATTTTGGAAAAGTGAAGATTGATCAAGTGTGAGTAAAATGAAATCTTTTTGTTTGAGCTATGAAGCCATATTAAGCTCACAAAATCCATGAGAGGACTCATTTTAGGCACTCAATATTTTGTTCCTAACCCTCTTAGCCAGGGCCTTAGGGGTTAAGGTCCACCCATATGAGTCACCTACATGAGTCAGGGAGTCAAATTGGTTAAAGGTGGTTTTAGGGTTTGGAATGTGTGGGTGGGAGTGTGGTGTGTGCAAGCTTACCCTCACCAGACCGGGCCACCCAGGGTAATCCTAAGGCCAAAGATTCCTATAGGAAACTCATCATTTAAACCTCCACATTTGATTTTAACCCTCCAAGTGGCTTAGGGGTCTACAATCAAACTTGTGGGGTTTAAAGGGAGCCAAGAAGTGTTTGAATTTCTAAGTGGCGGGTCCCATTTCTAGTCCTCTAAGATAGTCTTGGAGAAGCCCTACGGCTAGATCCTAAGTACTTAAGGAGAGAGAAGAGAAAAGACCTCATCAAAAATGAGTTCAACAGGATTGAAGAACAAATATATTAAGAAATTTAAAAATGATGCTAAATCTTATATTTGGGAAGATCATAATTTATTTAAATTGGGAAGAGATTCTATAATTCGAAGATGTGTGCCTTTTGAAGAAACTTTTGTTATTATTCAAAAATGTCATGATTCCGAATTTGTAGGACACTTTGGAGTAGATAAAACTACATTTAAAATTTTAAATTCAGGTTTTTATTGGCCTACCTTCCTCAAAGATGTGAGACAATATGTGAAAACTTGTGATCGTTGTCAAAGGATTGGAAATATATCTAGGAAACATGAAATGTCTTTAAACTATTGTTGACCTCATTTTTGATGAGGTCTTCGCTTCTTCTTTTTAGTACTTAGGATCTAGCCTTAGGCTTTTCCTTTGACTATCTTAGAGGACTAGAATTGGGATCCACCTTCTAGAATTTCAAGCCACTTCTTAACTCCCTGCAAACTCCACAATCTTGACTGTAGACCCCTAATCACCTAGAGGGTTGAAATCAAATGTGAAAGTTTAAAGGATGAATTCCTATAGGACTTTTGGCCTTAGGACCGCCACGGGTGGCTTCGGTCCAGTGAAGGGCTGACTTACACACACACTACACCTATACACTACACTTTCACACACCTCCTAGAACCACACCCATACCTAACTTGACCTCCTGACTCATGTAGGTGATTCACATGGATGGTCCTTAACCCCTAAGCCCTTGGCTAAGAGCGTTAGGAACAACATATTGGATGCCTCAAATGAGTCCCTTCATGGCTCATGTGGGCTTGATATGGCTTCATGGCTAAACCAAAATGATTTCATTCCACTCAAATTTACCCAATCTTCAATTTTCCAAAGTTTCAATTTTTGACCCCCGGGACCCTACACCCGCCTAACCTACCCAAAGCCCTTGAAATTACCCAAATTTTTCAAAATCACCTAAATTACACAAAATTCTCCAAAATCAATCCCAAACATTTCCACATCACTCAAATTGATCATCAATACAAAAAAATACCAAAAATTCCAAAAATACCTCCCAATACCCTCCAAATACCCAAAATACCCCTTTTGACCCAAAAATCCCAAAATTCAGAAAATTCCCAAAAAATTCCAGAAAATCTCAAATATTCCCAATTTCATTTTGTTCAACTACACCATGGGCCAACTTTGTCAATTTACCCTACTTTTGTCAAAACCCCCAATTTGACCCATTTTAACCCTAAGTGAACTCAATGTCAAACCAAACCTACCCAATTGACCCAAATTCTGGTCCAATTCAATTCTAAACTTCAATTCAACATTCCCAACACCAATCTAGACCAAATCCAAGTCCAATTTGATTGACATTTGGATCCAATTTCACTTTTGGCCTTAAAGCCCAATTTGGACCCATGACCCAAACCTAACCCAAACTCACCCAATTCAACTCCAATTAATCCCAAATCTTTTCTAAATCTTCCTTAGCATCCCCACAAGCGAAACACTAACATGATTTGCCCAAAATTTAGACCCAAACCCCACTCAAATTCAACCCAAAGCTAAAAGGCCCAATTTTGACCTAAACCCAAACCTAACCCAAATGAGCCCAAACCCCAAAATCAAAGCCCAATCAAAGTCAAAACCTCTTTGAAACACTCCCATAAACATTTATCAGCATTAATTTTACATCAATCCCATCCCTAGCCCAACATTGGCCCAACTTGGCCCACTTCGACCTATATTGGCCCATTCACCAAAAGAACCCAAATACAACCCAATTCAAACCCAAATCACCCCCAATTTGCTTCAAGTCACTCATGACACATCCATGAGCTAAACCCAACAATTATTTGGCCCAAGCCTTTACTAAAATTTCATCCCAAAATCCATTTTAAAATTCAAAAGCCCACTTTCCTAAACCATCTTAAAAGCCCATCTAAAACCATTTCAAAAAGCCCAAAATCTACCCTAAAGCCCACATGACATCTCCACTTGCCATCCACTTAATAAAAGTCATTCCCTAAGTCCTAAATTCATCATCAAATCATTCCAAATCAAGTTTCATACAAATTTCCATCAAATTACCAAAAATTCCTAAAATCTATTTCCATGAAATTGACTCCACTTTTCCCAAGACAAAGGTGAGCCAAGCAAGCCATGGACAAGCCACATGAAGCCATGGAAGGCTTGACATGTGATCAAGCCATTAATGGCAAAAGGAGGGCCCCCTTTCCTAATCCTTCTTAAACACTTTTTTACCTTAAGCATGTCACACACTAAACCATGCTTAGCCACCTCATCATGGATGGAGACCACACCATTCTCTCTTGGGCGACCCAAGTGATCCTTTTCAGCCCAAGACCAGGCCTTGGGTGGTGAACCTAGCCCAAAACCATGGGTTGACTCATTTGAACCCAAAATGGTCTTCCCCCATTCCATTTCAATCCAAGCTCTTTACACATGGCATTTGCCAATTGCTTGCACCAAGTCCCAGCCCTGACCCACCTGACCTTGAGGGTGACCCATGCCTGGCCGGCCGGCCACCAGGCCGCCAGAAAACACCATGGCCGAAAGTTCACATGTGAGCCAACTTTGGAATTCTCCCTTGCTGAGCTGCCCCATCCCCAGTGGCCATTGTAGCTGTTCTTCTCTTGCCAAGAGCAAGCGACCCAAGCCCTAACTCTCCCCGTGAGGCCCTCCACCCTCTCCTATTTAAACACCACCCCTCTCGGCCATTAGAGGTGCTGAAACAAACCTTAAGGAAACTCGCCAAAATTGTTCCGCACTACTCCCCATACACGTGCGCACTTGATCCCCACCGAAATCCCCTGCCATTTCTTCTCTCGTGAGCTCAATTTCGAGTTGAAATCAAAGCCCAAAACCAGGACATTTCTCCACAGTGAGCCAATCCCCAAATTGATTGGTTCTACACCTTCACCGAGACTAAGGGAAGGTGTCCACCAACAAAAGCCCCATCTCCGAGGCCACCCAGGTTGCTCCGACCTCCAAGCTTTGTGATCGGCCGTGGTCGAAATCCTACTAGGCAATTCACCGGACCGGAGACTTCATCTAGAGCTTGCTGGGATCCAATCGAAGGTACAACAACCCTCAGATCGAAGCCACACTTCTCTGAGCAAAGGTATGGCCTCACTCTTCTTCCCGAGCTTCTGAACTTTCTTAATTTCTATTGCGTAAATTTCATCCCACATAAACCATATGGATGTGTTCGTCTTCTCAAGACGAATCCATAGAGCATAAGAACATGAAAATCCATTGAGTATCGAGTGAGATCTTAGGGATTTAGTGTGGACGGCTCTCGGGTGAGGACGCTCGGGGACGATGAACAAATACCGTCCATTCGATACACGCGCGGACGGACAGCTCAGATGGCGTCAGACCAGAAGATGGTATGTGAACCGCATGGCCCGGACTGCTGACTCAAGCGGCGGCGTCGAATGGGAGCGCGACGCGTGTGAGTTCGGAGATGCCGAGGATGACGCAGCGCTGACTCGGATAAAAAGAAAATTAGGGATATTTTCTATTTATTTAATTCCCTAAATTTGAAAAATTCATAACTTTGTGTAGAAAAATCATAAAAATAAAATAAAAATACCCTCTTGCTCAGTGAACAGAGGAGAATAATGTGGAAAAGAAATTATTTAATTCTATCAAGTATTATATTTTTAATAATTTATTTATTCTCTACATATTTTTAATTCTCCATGCATGTATACAATTCACCATGGCATGAGACCATAGGGCTTTTGAAGCCTCTGAATTTGGGAACATTCCCTGAATTTTCCAAAGTCAGAGGCCATGCCTATGAAAAGTTATTGATTTTTCAAATTCATGTTACTGTTTTGAGTATTTTAATTCCAATAAATAGCATGTTGTGAAATAAATTCTAGGAAAATTTGGTGATGTTCCTTATGACCAGAGGACCCTAGGAAAAATAGGTTTTGAGTTAGTTCATTTAAAACAACCCTTATTGGCTTAAACACCCAAAATGGATCCCTAATTAATTAGAGCTAACCATACATCAAATTGACTTGAAATCAATTCTCCACTGACCTTTAGGATCAGATGAACCCACCATAAAAATTTGAGGTCAATTGGACTTGGTTAGCCCTACTAAATGGGTTGATTAAGCCATTTAGTCAATTTGAACTTTAAAAATTCATAACTTTCAAAATATCTTTCAAAAATTCACCAAATTGGTTTTGGAGCCTCTCTGATATTAGGGGAATTTAAGAAGATTAAAATTTCAATTTTCTAAAAAAGTTGATTTTTAATGTTATTTTAATATTTTTAATAATTAAAAAATAATTAAATCACAAAAATAATAAAATTCACCAAAATGTCACATTTTGAATTTTAATCACTTAGGAACAAACTCCATATTTTTCTTAGGTCTATTTAATGAGATATTAAATTTTAAAGCTCTAGGGCAATTTTAAAATTAAAAAAAAAGTATTTTCTAGCATTTCCACAAAAATAATTCTAATAAATCAAAGAAAAATCAGAAAATTGTAAAACTTAGTTCTCTGATTTCCTTGATATCAGAGAGATTTTTGAAAAATATAAAATTCATTTTTCAACATTTATTTTATTTTTTAAATTAATTAACACTCCAAAACTTAAAATAATTATAATAAAAATAATATAATTCAAAAAATCACCAAAATTGGTCCAAGTGGTCCTCTGGTCATTAGGAATGTCCCTTATTTTTCTTAAGGACAGAAACTTTCCCTTGGTAATGTTATTAAATTTTCCTTGGAAATCTCTATTTTCTACCAAAAATAATTAAATAAATAAATTAAATACAAAAAAATCACATTTTCTCCTCTCATGTCTTTATTGACATATGAGTGAAGTCACATAAAAATTTCAAGTTCATTTGAGTTCAATTTAGTGAGTTATAAAATTATTAAGCTTAAAGGGTAAAGTGGTAATTAAAATTTTAATCCTTAATTAAAACTTTAGGTTTAATAAAAAAATTAACAAGTAAAATATTTGATCCTAATCTGATTTGGATGATTGAAATTTAAATAATTAAAGGGTAGAAACCCATTAAGCAATTTAAAATAATTAAACCTTAATTAAAAAATTGATTAAATTTGGAAGAATAATAAAATTGGAATTATTAAAATAGGGATATTATTAGGAGGAGATTTATTCTTTAATTTAAAAATCCCTAAATTAATTATCTCATTATTATTCAATTCTTAATTAAAATGATAACTCAAATTCAAAATGTTAAAAGACTTAATCATTAAACTAAAATTAAATTATTAAACTCTTTTAAAATTTTAATTAAAATTAAAAATTAAATTAAATTAAATTAAATTAAATTAAAATTAAAAGTTGAATTAAATTAAAGATTAGATTAAATTAAATAAATTAAATTAAATTAAATTAAATAAATAAAATCAAATTAAATTAAGTTAAATCAAATTAAAGATTAAATTAAATGAATAAATTAAATTAAAATAAAATAAAATAAAATAAATTAAATTAAATTAAATTAAATTAAATTAAATTAAATTAAATTAAATCAAATTAAATCAAATTAAATTAAAATTAAATAAAATCAAACTAAATTAAGTTAAACTAAATTGAATAGAATTAAATTAAATTAAATTAAATTAAATTAAATTAAGTTGAATTAAATATGACATCACCAAAGACATAAAGAATTCAAAATAAATCTAAAATAACTTGAACACTATTCCAAATTTAAACCCATTAATTGAAATTAAACTAAATCACAAACCATTTGAACATCAAATTACCCTCGAAAGCTTTAGTTATCATAACTCCTAAACAGAATATTAAATGAAATGTTACTTCACTTATAGGACATTCAAACATCCTAGTTCACTGAGTAAGATAATAACAAAACTTAATTAAACCTCGGACGATTAATTCATTTGTGTAATTGAATTCATTTGGACTTAAAACAATCTTAGAAATATTGAAAAGATGTTTATGATTCTTCTTAAACACTTTCTCAATATGATAGGATGTTTATAAGAACAATTAAACTTAATTGTTCTTTGATGAAGAAAATCGTCTTCAAACAAAAACACAAGGAACCTAGACGTCATAGGAAATGACTAGCTATAGGATTAGGAATTTGGTAGAAAACCATAACCCTTACCTTAGCTTTACCTAGGAACTTGCTTAAATATTCTTATTGTGTTTTAAGTGCAGCTTGGGATGACGGGAAGACCCTCTAGGTACGCTTTTATTTTATTGCAATTTATTTTCTTGCAATTTACATTATTGCAATTTATTTAACTGCATTGCACTTACTTTTCTTGCATGATAAACAATTGTTGCATGAAAACCAATTGCAAGATAAAATTCACCGCCACAACATTTCAAAATATAAAAAAACTCAAAATTTAATCACAAACAGAACACAAAACTACAATTACAATTAAATTAAAACATCCTGTTGGATGATCGGGAATACCTCGGATGATGTAACCTATGTGTTGCTAACGGGATTTCCCACGGTCTAAATGAAAGTGTGGAACTCATTCAGTTAAGATTAGCAAATTCATCTAGACTAAGTGAATCTGATAAAAATATTGATGCCGGAAGGATGGAACCGTGGGATCTTAACCGGTGTCGTTATAATCAACTTTAAGATTTATTTTAATTAAAATATTGAAAACACTTGGAAATTAAGATTTTCTCTAAACCAAAACACTTTTCTCATCCCCTGATTTATGACTTCTAAAACTAAACCTCTACAACAACAAGAAGCTCGGAGCATGGTGGGCGGCACGGCCATCGTCATCAAGAAAACCCGAGTCTACTTCAACAAAACTTTCCTAGAATTAAATAACAAAGCCATAGGACTTCGAGGTAGTTTGACTAGTGCAACATAAATCCTCAACTCTTCGTTAGGCATTTGCATTGCAAATTAAGCCCTAACCGGTCTTAGGATTCCGAGGTAGTCGTCTGATACGACATAAACCCTCACATCTTCGAGGCTATTTGTATGATTCTATCATATAAATATAAGCCCTAATTAATTAAAATTGACAAAATCAAAACATTAAATAGACATTAGGACTTTCCTAAATCCAAGCCAAACAATAGGGTAGTCGGGAAATTACCGAAGTTCACTTCGAATCTGTGATTTCTCCTACTTTTCTTCCTTTGAATTCCCAAAACAAAATGTTCCAAATTTGATCCATTCCCTATTGAAATTCCAAAATTCAATGCTTTGAGAACTTAAACTTTGAAATTCTTGAGAGCGAGAATTATTGATTATTATCGAGAGTTTTCTTAGGTGATTCCTGTCACTTAAGATGTAATTAACTATAGGGGCTTGCCCTTATAGGGAATTTTAAAGAACCTGAGTAATATAAACCCCGTTTAATGCTTTCATATTAAGCGGGGGAATTTGTCGGCTTATAAAATTGGTTCGCAGACCAAACGGATGTCACAAATCTTCTAGTTTATCTAATCAAGCCCCACCATCAAGTAGTGTGTCTATCCTTAGGGATAGATACACGGTTTGTGGTGCGGTGCTCGTTTATATAAACTATTTGATATATGAGATCGGTTTAATCTCATATCTTAAAGCCTTCAAATTTAAAATTATTTTCAAAATCAAATACTACTTTTCAAAATTATTTATTTAAACTAGATTAAAAATTCGTCGACAACTTCTGTTAGGCGACCCCCTTTTCAAAATAAAACACACAACCTAAAAATATGACGACAACTTCTGGCGACTCCGCTGGGGACAATTCCTCTCTCTATTATAATCGGATAATTCTGCTTTCAAAAGATCCCACTGGTCTAGTTGTTTCTGCACCTACCCCGACTTCTGCCAAATTAAAGGGGAAAGAAATCCAGAATTATGGTAAACCTGTTACCGTGGAGGGTACAGATCTTCCTGTGAGACCTTCTGTTTTTGAAATCTGGTCCAGCTCAAGAATTCCATCACTGACAAGGACCCAAAGAAGAAACAGAAGTAGGAAGATTGCCAGGAAGGCCAGAGCTGCCGAAGTTACTTTCCTGGAGGAAATCCCAGAAATCCTTGAGTACACACCACTACCTGAATACATACCATTGCCTGAAGATACACCCTTTTTGGAAGGAAGTAGATTCCATCCCCTTTCCGCCGCAGCTGACGAGGAAAATGTCTGCAGGATTGTTTCTACGTTACCTCGACCAGCATACTACGACGACAGCAGAAAGAAAAGGGCTAGGATCACGCCATTTGCCCGACTACAGACTATGATTGAGAAGCTAGCAAAGAAAGAGAAATGCCCCGTATCGGAGATTCTACGAAGGATAGGGCGGGTGCCAGTCAAATCCCGTCTTGGGCCACGAGTAGAACCTTCCATCGTTACAGAAAAGCCAAATAAAAGGATGAAGGCTAGTCCGCCTATCGTTGTTTCAGGGTTGCAGATTAGGGAAGATACCACCTTCCAGCATTTGGTCGACAAACCATCCGGTCCTAGACCTTCTGCTGCTAAAAGGATGGTATGGCGTCCCACTACTGGGCAGTTAAGATTGAAACAACAGCTCGAGAAGGAAAGTCTCGTCAGGAGACTTGAATCTGAAGAAAGCGCCACTGCGGTAAAGGGGACTCGTGAGAAGGGGACCCGGCAGCTATCGCACGACAACCGCGAGGACGCACAAAAAGGCCCGCTAGAAGATGCCATGGAAAAGTTGAGAACCGATATCCGACGATTAGCAAAAGAAAGAGAAGAGAAATTCGGAGACGAGATTGATTCATCGGAATTCATGGACGACGAATATGCAGAAATCAACATGGTCGAAACACGAGCTTCATCAGCTTCACAAGGTGCTCCTGCAGCCGCAAAAAGAGAGGAGCCAGAAGTGATGAGAAGACAGCTTCAAGAGAAAGACGACACGATCGCCCAAATGGCGAAGAGGATGGAAGAGATGGCTGTAGCTCTAGCCACTCTCCAGAGTCAAGTGCAACCCCAAAGAGAGACACCCCCAGAGGTCATTCACATTGTGGACGGAGGAAAGGAGATTACATCCGTCAATGGGGATGATCAGCTAAAGAAAGATACAACACAAAGTATGATCCCTGAAAAGGATATCAAGAGCTTGGTGGAACGAGCGAGTGCGAGAAGCCTTAGCACAATCAAAGAGCGGGACATCCATTCGGACGGGTAGACCTTACCCGGAAGAATTCGACGCTGTCCAGGATCCAAAGGCTTCATACCACCTCTGTTCAAGACCTTCGATGGAACCGGGAACCCCCGACAGCATGTTGCACACTTTCGTGCCAGTTGTTGCAATGTCGGCGGGAGCGATGCACTACTCTTCCGACAGTTCGTCAGCAGCCTGTCAGGGATCGCCTTCGACTGGTATGCAGAATTACCAAATGGTTCGGTGAAGACGTTCTTAGAACTAGAGAACCTCTTCATCAAGCGATTCGCTGGAACTCAGCACCACATTACTATAGGTGATTTAGTGGTAGAGAAGCAGAAACTGAAGGAGACTTTGGTGGATTACATACTTCGATGGAGGAACTTAAGCATGAAGTGTGAACCACAACTACAAGAACAACATGCAGTCGACATTTTACTTAAAAGCATTCACGGCTCGATAGCACTTCTCCTCAAAGGATTCACTATTAAGACTTTCGAGATGTTGTTAAGCAAGGCTGGGAGCTTACAAGAGGAGGCGAAGCAATTAAGTTTCGCCGACAAGACGGAGAACCAAAAGCCTGTGAAGACTTTTGAAAAGAAATCCAGGATCGTTGCAGCAATTAACAAAGGCAAGCAACCGATACAAATATCGTTCGAACTGCCGCAGCAACCTCAACAGAATTACCAGCAACCCCGACCCAGCTATCAGTCATCTCCACAGTATGAACAACCGCCTCGTCCGCAACGTACATTAAGGGAGCTTCTGAGCAGGGAATATCCATTCAAGAATGAAGCAGTGCCAAAAATGTTTTGTAGTCTGATGAAGACTCCAGATTTCCAGCTGCCAGAGCCTAAAAGACCAGAAGAAGTTAACAAGAAAGGTGATCCCAACTTTTGCCCCTACCACCGGATGCTTGGGCACAAGATAGAAGATTGTATTACCTTCAAAAGTTGGCTCAACGACAACCTTCGGAAAGGGAATATAACGATCCCGAAGGAGTACATGAAGGAACCCCAGAAAGGAGGTTCCGTCAATGTGATCTCAACTGATCCCATCATTCCCATAGATCCCTATACGACTGACGATGGGTGGACTATCGCTCGGACAAGGTCTTCGAAAAAGATTTTAGACGACATCCAAACCGCTTTGGTGCGAGCTTCAATTCGAGTTCGAAACCCGTTAAGTCGGCTCTATCACTTGCGATAGAAGAACCACCTCAACAGGAGACGATCGAAGAGAAGAAGAAAATCGACGAAGAAGAGAGGACCGAGACTCCTAAGGCTAGACTAGGGGCCGCTTATCCTAGGATAGTTGTTTCGATTCGGGGAGAAATCCCTCGAACCTCTGACTCTGTATGATTATCTGCTCACTTCGGTGGGATCATATAATGATAAGGGTGATGGCGTTGGCTACGTTTTGATTGTTTCTAACGATTACGTAACTAGCAACAATCTGGACATCGATTTCGATACCAACGACAATTCTCAAATCATACACAATCTCGACGATCAAAATGATGAAGAAGACATCCATCAAGGAGGCTACGAGAGTTCGACAAGCAACGAATCTATCTGTGAGTTTCGAGGAGCTCCAGTCACAATAGAGTTAGAACCTTCAGACTCTGAAGCTAATCCGGAAGAACCTGTCATTCCAATTCAAGAAGAAACACCAGCAAGCTCAACACTAGATTCAGAAGAAATTACAGAAGTCAACTTAAGAAGTGGAAGAGTTCTACCTCCGAGAATGGGTCCAAAGGACAAAGGAAAGCAGGTGGTTGTTCAGGAAGAACCAACCCCGATAGAAGAAATACCCATTCGAGAAGAAGCCGAGACACATGGAAATAAAGTGGACTACAACGTGCTAGCCCATCTTAGGAAACTACCGGCCAAACTGAGCATCTACGAAGCTCTCATCTTATCAAAGGAGATGAGAGAAGCTCTGATCAAGGCCTTACTTGATCCAGAAATTTGCTTAGCTCAAATGGCCGGAGATTCCTTAGATGAAGTTTGCTCGTTAAAGGAACAAGGAGGCGTTACCTTCACGGACAATGACCTACTACTTGGGACAGCAGATCACAACCGACCGTTGTACATTTCAGTTACAATTGGGAAGTTTACACTCTCCAGAGTATTGGTGGATCCAGGAGCATCAATCAATATAATGAGTCTCCGAACACTAGCATATTTGGAAATCGATGCTCGTGAGCTCGAGGCCGACAAAATGTTATTAAGAGGATTCAACCAGAAAGGAGAAAGAGCCCTCGGGTCAATAACACTACTAATGAAGACCGGTGACTTAGCAAAGACAACGACAAAATTTCACATAATTGATTCGAAACGTCGTTCAACGCTCTACCTGGGCCGACCATGGATACATGAAAACGGGATGGTACCATCATCTCTACATCAGTGCATCAAATACTACGATGGAGGGGAACAGTGCATCAAAGGTGACTTACAACCATTCTCCGTACATGAGATTGGAATCCATGAAGACGCAGCTTATTATGCACCACCGAAGAAAATAATCTTCTCCAGAGATACCATAACAAATGAAGCAAAGAAAGTTCGGGACAAGGAAGACCTGAAGTTCTAGTCCAATAGTCACTCACCACTCCCTTCCGGCGAGATGGTGAAGGTTTCTCCACAACTCGCATCCGAGGTCGAGGCCAGGGACGAGGCCGTGGTAGAGACGCTAGGACGATTGGACGGAGGAAGCCGACCATCAATGTTGATTGGGAAGATAGTTCCGAAGAAGAAAAAAATCAAGCAAGAAGCGAGCAACGATAAGTCGGAAGAAGCCGCAATTCAAGATCTCCCTCGAAGATGAAAAGAATGAAGAATACAAATCAATGTACGAGAAGATTAACCACTACGTACATACTATGACCCTAACCCCGATCCATTCTAACATGATCGAGGGTATGATGGTCAAAGAGGTACGTAGAGACGGTACAAAGCCAATCAAATTCTACTGTGGTGCTTCTTCCTCCAAAACTGAAAATAATGTACAATTCGAAGATGTCACTTCATCAGAATTAATGGAATTACCTTTTAAGTGGTACTCTCCCTGTGTTCAAAATTTAATTTAACGTGGTTTCTTACCTCGACAATGGACAAAAGGTCAATCACGACGTTTTGAAAAATTATGGAATAATTCTGGTCGTCCACCCAATTCAAAGTATGGACTCAGATTTCGCACAGTAGGATCAGTTGACGATACCGAATTTTGCTTGGTTGTCACTTGCGAATCTAATGAAAACCGCATGGAAACTACGGACGAACTCGAAGATTTACAAATTGGAGACGCTCCACCGAATTTGAAGAAGAGATTAAATCTACAATAGATGAACTAACAGAAGTTAACTTAGGTACTAGAGAAGAGCTTAGACCTACCTTTGTTAGCTCCTTACTCAATAAAGAAGACTCCAAAGAAATAATCAAGTTATTAATGGAGTTTAAAGACTGTTTTGCTTGGAACTACGATGAGATGCCGGGATTAGCTCCGGAGGTCGCAGTCCATAAGCTAGGAGTGGATCCTACTTCGTCCCGGCCGGACAAGGTCCCGGAAGAATGCGTCTAGAAATCGAACAACAAGTTATAGCCGAAGTTAAAAAGCTAATAGACGCAAAACTTGTCCGTGAAGAATAATACCCGACCTGGTTAGCCGATGTGGTGCCAGTCAGAAAGAAGAATGGTCAGATTAGAATTTGTGTGGACTTCAGAGATTTAAACAAGGCATGTCCAAAGGATGAATTCCCTCTACCGATCCCAGAACAAATGATCGACATTGCTTCAACGCATGAGATATTCTCATTCATGGATAGATCTTCAGGATACAACCAGATAAAAATGGCTCCAGAAGATGAAAAGCTTACAGCATTCAGAACGCCGATCGGAGTATATTGCTACACAGTGATGCCATTCAGACTGAAGAACGCAGGAGCAACCTACCGAGAGCAATGACAAGAATTTTTGATGATCTCATCCACAATCAAGTCGAATGCTACGTGGACGATGTAGTCATCAAAAGCAAAGTAAAGGAAAACCACTCGTATGATTTGAGAATTGTTTTCGAATGATTAAGACAATTTAACCTTAAGATGAATCCCTTAAAATGCGCCTTAGGCGTCACCTCCGGGAAATTCTTAGGATTCGTTGTCCGACATCGTGGAATTGAAATCGACCCGGAAAAGATTAAAGCTATCTTAGAAATGCCGCCTCCAAAACCTTAAAACAACTACGATCTTTTCAAGGGAAGTTGGCATATCTTCGACGCTTTATCTCAAACTTGTCGAGTAGGTGTCGGCCTTTCTCGGCACTAGGTTAAAAAGGACGCCAAATTTATTTGGGAAGAGAAATGCCGGAAGGCCTTCGAGGACATTAAACAATATTTAATGACACCTCCTGTCTTAGCAGCCTCGGTCTCGAGTAGACCGTCGATACTTTACACCGCGGCTTTAGACGACTCTCTCGGAGCCTCGTTAGCCAGTGTCAATGATGAGGGTAAAGAAAATGCTCTTTACTACTTAAGCCGTCGTTTACTTCCGACGGAAGTAAAGTATCCCGCAATTGAAAAGCATTGTTTGGCCCTGATCTTCACCGCTCAAAAGCTCAGGCACTACATGCTTTCTCATAAGGTCAACCTGATCTCAAAATTTAATCCATTACAATACTTGATGACTCGTCCAACACTTTCCGGCAGACTTTCCAGATGGTCAATGATATTATTGCAATTCGATATAACTTTCGTGCCTCTTCTTGCCGTAAAGGGACAAGTCTTAGCAGACTTTCTGCAGACACACCCTTTGCCGGCAGAATCTCCTCTCGATGACGATTTGCCGGATGAACAAATAATGAGCCTAGAAGACCCCGATGATCGACGTTGGGAATTATATTTTGACGGAGCATCTTCAAGCACACAAAGACTAAGAATCTCAAGTGATAGTGCCTAGTAAGGCAGGAATCGGGCCGATCTTTATAACACCGGAGCGGGGGATGTTAAGATACTCCTACCACTTAACGTAACCATGTACAAACAACGAAGCAGAATACGAAGCCCTCATAACGGGACTGGAATTAACCATTCAAATGGGGATAACAGACATCAACATCTACCGGGATTCACAGTTAATCATTCAACAGATGGCCGGACAGTACAGAATTTTAAAGCCAAGACTCGAGCAATACATCCAGTATGCCATACAGTTGTTGGAACAAATTCCAAATGTGACGATCTACAAAATTCCCAGAAAAGAAAATGCTTTAGCGGATGCTTTAGCCCGTCTCGCAAAAGAATTTGCTCGTTTGCAAGATGAATCGGTGGAAGTGTCGGTTCACGGACGTCGGGTCCTATCACAGCTCGACATAGACACAATACACAAATCGAAAAAGAAAAAGAATCGGTTGCAACGAGTGACGTAAAACACAGAAGATTGGCGACGGCCTTTGATAGACTACCCGCAAACAGAAAGCTACCGGACGATAGGTTGCTAGCCCATCGGATCAAGAAAAGAACTCTATCCTACGCATTAATAAACAACACATCGTACGGAAGGTCTTTTGATCAAATGTGGCTAAGGTGCCTAAGCGGGTACGAGGCCCGTGAAATTGTTAAAGAGGTGCATTCGGGACTCCGTGGCGCTCACCGATCGGGTCCGAAGATGAAAATGAAAATTAAAAGACTAGGGTATTATTGGCCCTCGATGATGACCGACCGCATGATAATCGCCAAGAGTCGTCACCAATGCCAAGTACACAGAGTGGTTCTACACCAACCTCCAAATGTGCTACATCCGACAATTGCGTCGTGGCCATTTGAATGTTGGGGCACAGATATAGTGGGTCCGATAAAACCACCATCTTCGAAAGGACATCGCTTCATTCTTGCGGCTACAGATTACTTTTCTAAGTGTGCAGAGGCAGTTCTACTTAGAGAAGTGAAAGCACACCACGTGCTACAGTTTTTCAAGAATCAAGTTGTCTACCGTTTCGGAGTGCTGCGCAGGATCATCTCGGATAATGGGTCAGCATTCAGAAGCACGCAAATCAACAATTTTGTCAAGAGACACGGAATCGACTGGCGATACTCAACAATTTACTACCCAAGAGCAAACGGCCTCGCTGAGGCTTTTAATAAAACTCTCTTTCAAATCTTAAAGAAAACTCTGGATGATAATAAGAGAAATTGGCACGAGAAGTTGTTAGAAGCCTTATGGGCCTACCGGACAACCTTCAAAACTCCTACTCAACCTACACCTTACGCTCTGGTGTATGGGTCCGAGGCAGTGTTACATTTAGAGGTTCAGCTTCCTTCACTCAGAATTGCAGTTGCAAACAAGATCACGACGGAAGAGAACACCGAATTACGACTAGAAGAATTAGAAAGCTTGGAAGGGAAAAGACTTGCAGCGCAACAGAATTTAGAACTATACCAAGCTAAGATGGTTCAAGCCCACGACAAACCGGGTCCGCCCAAGAACCTTCAAAGTTGGTGACTTAGTTCTCGTTCTCAAGAGACCTATTCTTGCACATCGCAAGATAGGAGGAAAATTTGAACCCACTTGGGATGGACCGTTTGTGGTCGAAGTTGTATACTCGTGAGGTTCCTACCGGCTAGTGAATTGCCGTGGAGAACGACATATGCTTCCGATCAACGGAAGATACTTGAAAAAGTATTACGCTACCTGATGTTTCGAAGGAATGAATTCTTCATCCCTAAGAAACACGGGCGAAGTAATTACTTATGATTGGGTCCGAACCTAAAAAATAATAAAATGTGCTAAAATAAATAAAGTCATGATAATTAAGTTTTCCTTGTTTTCTTTTCCAAATCAAAATCTCTTCCCTGATCTTATCCTACTTCATTCCTGTTAAATTTGAAAATATAAAAAAAATATATATATATAAAAAAAATGTGTCTTTAATAAACATTTTCTTAATGTTCTTGTTCTTAGTACAGCCCCTGATCCTTTTCCTTGTCTTTTCGCAGGGAAATGTCGAACGGGCGGTTGGTCCTGAACTTTAAGAATGGCGTAAGCCTTGCACTCGATGAAAAGAGGGTGAAAGATGGAGAGATAATCGAGATTGACTCGAATTTCGCACCGACGAGCCTACGATACGAGGAAAGTGATCGGGTCCCAGCTGACCGAGAAGAATTGCCCGGGCAGACAAGTGATGAAAGTGGGTGGCCCAAGCCACCAATCCAAGCAAGCAAGAAAAGAAAAGTAAACACCGAAGAAGACAAGAAAATGAAGTCCGTAGTCGCTACGCCAGAGGGCGAGCTTGTCGGCGCCGTGCCCACGGACATTCAAGAAGTTCGAAGAGCTACTCTCACGCCCACGCAACGAAGAAATAAGAATCGTCGTATCCGTAAGATGTTAACAAAACTAGCCGCGGACCGGCGCGACGAGACGAGTTGCTAATGCCGGTACATACACTTCAAGGACACCGGTTCACCGGGAACCTAAAGAAAGGAGGCCAGCTCCTAGGATAACGTAAAGGACCAGGGGAAATCTCACAAAGACCGGAAGAAAGAAGGCTACCACGCCACCGTATAGAACCACCGGCAATGCATGACCTTGTTGCGAAGCAACCCCGGGGATGTCCCGACAGGCATCATCCCCGAGGAGCCGAGGTATGCGGGGAGAACGTGAAGGGATTGAACCGTATATTCCACAATATGTCACCGGGCCTCGCCATCGCGCATCATTCGGAATACGAGCCGGAGAGAATGCGGAATGTTGAAAAGAAAAACTTTGAATACTTCGAGAGAATTAGAGGCGAAGAATCAATATACTAGAGGGCCTCAAGCTACATACGGACATATTCTCGTAGTATGAACAACGACAGAATCGTGGATTGCATCCGGGATTTGAAAAGAATGGGCCGAGCAGGCCGCCTAAGGGAAAACACATACTCAGAACCCCGGAGATGGATGCCACGGAAGGGAAGAATCACAATACAATGTGGATGTCGTTACAACTTTGCGGAGGACGGAAGGGAAACCCACCCGGATACTCCGTCATGGGCAAGTGGATCCGATGTCATTAGTCATCAAGAGAATGGTAAAGAGATTGATAACATGTTGAGTACCGCGAGCGGATTGCATACCCAATAGCTGCATTATTAACATCTACAAGCGGTGGTGATCGCATACCCCCACACATAGATCACCACGACTTTGTCGACCTTTCGCACGAGCCTCTTTCCCCGAACGAGTGTAACATCATGTTCGGATCCGACCTCCGAATAGCGAGGCCCGGTGAGTTCCGAGGGCCGGTGAAGATACCTTTACCGGTAGGTTCCGTCATGATACCGAAGGGCAACGGAGCGGATATTGCTAAGCATTGCATACCGGAGTACCAGTAAAGCGGATCTCGCTTACTTTCGAAGGATGGACGACGGGAAGACACCTTACCATTTCCGACCGGACACAGAATTAGAAAACCTCCGGCCTTCTGAGCTGTGAGCCACATGGAAAATATCACACCTCCAATACACATCCATACGGCATCCTTGCTAAGGATGGCTTGGAAGGTGATGTTATCGACCATGTACCCCACTATTCGGACATGGATTTTCGATGATGCTTCTTCGGGTGGATCGACAAAAGATCATACATAGTCCGTTTTGAGTCTACATGGATTGTATGAGATATATTCCAGATCGAATTGTATGATGTATCTTCGACATGATTGGAATGAGAGTGACCATGTCACATTTTTGGCCTTCACCTCTTTTGTGCAAATTGACTGGGAAACGCCATTAAAGTTAAATGAACTTCGAACAAAGAACAGAAAAGAAATAAAAAAAAGAGAATAAAAGAAAACTTTCCTTAAAAATATAAAAATGACGAACACCAAATTTACATGAACATTAAATAAACGATAAAATGAAATTTGAATCATTAAAAGACAAACAAAATGAACATAAATTTTAAATCAAATCTTAAATCAAATTTCAATCGAGTTCAAACTCATCCTTCCAACTTTCAAATTCAATCAACTCAAATCTCAAATCAAATTCTCAATCAAATTTCAAATCCAATCTCGATCAAATTTCAAATTTGATCTTCCAAATTTCAAATTTGATCTTCCAAATTTCAAATCAAATCTAAATCAAATTTCGAATTCAAGCTTTCCAAATTTCAAATCAAATTTCAAATCAAATTTCAAATCAAATTTCAATCGATTTCAAATTCAATCTTCCAAATCTGAAATCCAATCTGTTCTACTCTTTCCCTTGTCTGGGATGGAAGCGGTTGATTCCATTGACACGGATCGAATCCGACGGTGAGGAATTGTATCCAATCTAAACCATCAACTTTCGATCAACTCTTTTGAATGGGATATGTAACATCTACATATTCCCTCCTAACATATTTCCTTCCATGAAAGCCTTTTACAACTTTCATGAAATTCTCGAAGCACCAAAATTCCACACTTTTCAAATCAACATTACAAATCTTTGCAAAGTCAATGACTATTCAAATCAAATTCTTGGGGTTGAGGATTTTACATCCGAGACTGCATTGCTTTAGGATTCTTTCCTTATCGCAATGAAATACATCAAATTCAAACTTTTTGGAGTTGAGGATTTTACATCCGAGACTGCATTGCCTTAGGATTCTTTCCCTATTGCATTGAAATACATCAAAATCAAATTCAAACTTTTTGGAGTTGAGGATTTTACATCCGAGACTGCATTGCTTTAGGATCTTTTCCCTATCGCAATGAAATACATCAAATTCAAACATTTTGGAGTTGAGGATTTTACATCCGAGATTGCATTGCTTTAGGATCTTTTCCCCATCGCAATGAAATACATCAAATTCAAACTTTTTGGAGTTGAGGATTTTACATCCGAGACTGCATTGCCTTAGGATTCTTTCCCTATTGCAATGAAATACATCAAAATCAAATTCAAACTTTTTGGAGTTGAGGATTTTACATCCGAGACTGCATTGCTTTAGGATTCTTTCCCTATTGCGATGAAATACATCCAATTCAAACTTTTGGGGTTGAGGATTTTACATCCGAGATCGCATTGCTTTAGGATTCTTTCCCTATTGCGAAGAAATACATCCAATTCAAACTTTTGGGGTTGAGGATTTTACATCTGAGACTGCATTGCTTTAGGATTCTTTCCCTATTGCGATGAAATACATCCAAATCAAACTTTTGGGGTCGAGGATTTTACATCCGAGATTGCATTGCTTTAGGATTCTTTCCCTATTGCAATAAAATACATCAAAATCAAACTCTTGAGGTTAAGGATTTTACATCCAATACCGCATTACTCTGAGATCTCTCCTCATTGTAATGATTCAATCCAATCGATTCAATTTTCTTTTGAGGTTGAAGATGTTACATCTAAAACCACGAAATTCCAATTTTCATTTCAAATCAAATCCCTTCAAATTAATTTTGACAAACTTCAATCTAAATTGAAACTCCAAATTGAAATCTAAACTCACACATCGAAACTTAAATTGAAACAAAATAAAATCTAAATTGAAATTTCCCGCATCATGTGATTTGGAATTCACCTCCTTTTCCTTTCCCCAGCGAGAGTTCAGAAATCTCCGGTTTCAGAGATACGCTTGACACTCCCCAACGGAAACTCTTCTACTTCGTCCTAAGTTTGTCACTTGGACATCTGTGTTGGATTTGCTGATCACTTCGGTCAACACCAATACGCCCGGTGTGCTCTGTCAGCTCACCAAACCTATTGGGGGTCTATTTGTTGACCTTATTTTTGATGAGGTCTTCTCTTCTTCTTTTTAGTACTTAGGATCTAGCCTTAGGCTTTTCCTTTGACTATCTTAGAGGACTAGAATTGGGGTCCACCTTCTAGAATTTCAAGCCACTTCTTAACTCCCTGCAAACTCCACAAACTTGACCGTAGACCCCTAATCACCTAGAGGGTTGAAATCAAATGTGAAAGTTTAAAGGATGAATTCCTATAGGACTTTTTGGCCTTAGGACCGCCTCAGGTGGCTCAGTCTGGTGAAGGGCTGACTTACACACACACTACACCTATACACTACACTTTCACACACCTCCTAGAACCACACCCATACCTAACTTGACCTCCTGACTCATGTAGGTGATTCACATGGATGGTCCTTAACCCCTAAGCCCTTGGCTAAGAGGGTTAGGAACAACAAATTGGATGCCTCAAATGAGTCCTTTCATGGCTCATGTGGGCTTGATATGGCTTCATGGCTCAACCAAAATGATTTCATTCCACTCAAATTTACCCAATCTTCAATTTTCCAAATTTTCAATTTTCCAAATTTTCAATTTTCCAAATTTTCAATTTTCCAAATTTTCAATTTTTGACCCCCGGGACCCTACACCCGCCTAACCTACCCAAAGCCCTTAAAATTACCCAAAATTTTCAAAATCACCTAAATTACCCAAAATTCCCCAAAATCAATCCCAAACATTTCCACATCACTCAATTTGATCATCCATACCCAAAAATACCAAAAATTCCAAAAATACCTCCCAATACCCTCCAAATACCCAAAATACCCCTCTTGACCCAAAAATCCAAAAATTCAGAAAATTCCCAGAAAATTCCAGAAAATCCCAAATATTCCCAATTTCATTTTGTTCAACTACACCATGGGCCAATTTTGTCAATTTACCCTACGTTTGTCAAAACCCCCAATTTGACCCATTTTAACCCTAAGTGAACCCAATGTCAAACCAAACCTACCCAATTGACCCAAATTCTGGTCCAATTCAATTCTAAACTTCAATTCAACATTCCCAACACCAATCTAGACCAAATCCAAGTCCAATTTGATTGACATTTGGATCCAATTTCACTTTTGGCCTTAAAGCCCAATTTGGACCCATGACCCAAACCTAACCCAAACTCACCCCATTCAACTCCAATTAATCCCAAATCTTTTCTAAATCTTCCTTAGAATCCCCACAAGCGAAACACTAACATGATTTGCCCAAAATTTAGACCCAAACCCCACTCAAATTCAACCCAAAGCTAAAAGGCCCAATTTTGACCTAAACCCAAACCTAACCCAAATGAGCCCAAACCCCAAAATCAAAGCCCAATCAAAGTCAAAACCTCTTTGAAACACTCCCATAAACATTTATCAGCATTAATTTTACATTAATCCCATCCCTAGCCCAACATTGGCCCAACTTGGCCCACTTGGACCTATATTGGCCCATTCACCAAAAGAACCCAAATACAACCCAATTCAAACCCAAATCACCCCCAATTTGCTTCAAGTCACTCATGAAACATCCATGAGCTAAACCCAACAATTATTTGGCCCAAGCCTTTACTAAAATTTCATCCCAAAATCCATTTTAAAATTCAAAAGCCCACTTTCCTAAACCATCTTAAAAGCCCATCTAAAACCATTTCAAAAAGCCCAAAATCTACCCTAAAGCCCACATGACATCTCCACTTGCCATCCACTTAATAAAAGTCATTCCCTAAGTCCTAAATTCATCATCAAATCATTCCAAATCAAGTTTCATACAAATTTCCATCAAATTACCAAAAATTCCTAAAATCTTTTTCCATGAAATTGACTCCACTTTTCCCAAGACAAAGGTGAGCCATGCAAGCCATGGACAAGCCACATGAAGCCATGGAAGGCTTGACATGTGATCAAGCCATTAATGACAAAAGGAGGGCCCCCTTTCCTAATCCTTCTTAAACCCTTTTTTACCTTAAGCATGTCACACACTAAACCATGCTTAGCCACCTCATCATGGATGGAGACCACACCATTCTCTCTTGGCTGACCCAAGTGATCCTTTTCAGCCCAAGACCAGGCCTCTCGGTCATTAGAGGTGCTGAAACAAACCTTAAGGAAACTCTGCCAAAATTGTTCCAGACTACTCCCCATACACGAGCACTTGATCCCCACCGAAATCCCCTGCCATTTCTTCTCCGCGAGCTCCATTTCGTAGTTGAAATCCAAGCCCAAAACCAGGACACTTCTCCACAGGTGAGCCAATCCCCAAATTGATTGGTTCTACACCTTCACCGCACCGAGGGAAGGTGTCCACCAGCAAAAGCCCCATCTCCGAGGCCACCCGGTTGCTCCGACCTCCAAGCTTTGTGATCGGCCGTGGTCGAAATCCTACCTAGGCAATTCACTGCACCGTGAGACTTCATCCGGAGCTTGCCGGGATCCAATCGAAGGTGCAACAACAATCAGATCGAAGCCACACTTCTTTGAGCAAAGGTATGGCCTCACTCTTCTTCCCGAGATTCTGAACTTTCTCCATTTCTATTGTGTAAATTTCATCCCACATAAACCGTATGGATGTGTTCGTCTTCTTAAGACGAATCCATAGAGCATAAGAACATGAAAATCCATTGAGTATCGAGTGAGATCTTAGGGATTTAGTGTAGACGGCTCTCGGGTGAGGACGCTCGGGGACGATGAACGGATACCGTCCATTCGATACACGCGCGGACGGACGACTAAGATGGCGTCGGACCAAAAGATGGTATGTGAACCGCGGGGCCCGGGCTGCTGACTCAAGCGGCGGCTTCGAATGGGAGCGCGACGCGTGTGCGTTCGGAGATGCCGAGGATGACGCGGCGCCAACTCGGATAAATAGAAAATTAGGGATATTTTCTATTTATTTAATTCCTTAAACTTGAAAAATTCATAACTTTGTGTAGGAAAATCATAAAAATAAAATAAAAATACCCTCTCGCTCGAGTGAACGAGAGGAGAATTATGTGGAAAAGAAATTATTTAATTTCATCAAGTATTTTATTTTTAATAATTTATTTACTCTCTGCATATTTTTAATTCTCCATGCTTGTATACAATTCACCATGGCATGAGACCATAGGGCTTTTGAAGTCTCTGAATTTGGAAACATTCCCTGAATTTTCCAAAGTCAGAGGCCATCCCTATGAAAAGTTATTGATTTATCAAATTCATGTTACTATTTTGAGTATTTTAATTCCAATAAATAGCATGTTGTGAAATAAATTCTAGAAAAATTTGGTGATGTTCCTTATGACCAGAGGACCCTAGGAAAAATAGGTTTTGAGTTAGTTCATTTAAAACAACCCTAATTGGCTTAAACACCCAAAATGGATCCCTAATTAATTAGAGCTAACCATACATCAAATTGCCTTGAAATCAATTCTTCACTGACCTTCAGGATCAGAGGAACCCACCATAAAAATTTGAGGTCAATTAGACTTGGTTAGCTCTACTGAATGGGTTGATTAAGCCATTTAGTCAATTTGAACTTTAAAAATTCATAACTTTCAAAATATCTTTCAAAAATTCACCAAATTGGTTTTGGAGCCTCTCTGATATTAGGGGAATTTAAGAAAATTAAAATTTCAATTTTCTAAAAAGTTGATTTTTAATGTTATTTTAATATTTTTAATAATTAAAAAATAATAAAAATCACAAAAATAATAAAATTCACCAAAATGTCACATTTTGAATTTTAATCACTTAGGAACAAACCCCATATTTTTCTTAGGTCTATTTAATGAGATATTAAATTTTAAAGCTCTAGGGCAATTTTAAAATTAAAAAAATGTATTTTCTAGCATTTCCACTAAAATAATTCTAATAAATCAAAGAAAAATCAAAAAATTGTAAAAATTGGTTCTTTGATTTCCTTGATATCAGAGAGATTTTTGAAAAATATAAAATTTATTTTTCAACATTTATTTTATTTTTTAAATTAATTAACACTCCAAAACTTAAAATAATTATAATAAAAATAATATAATTCAAAAAATCACCAAAATTGGTCCAAGTGGTCCTCTAGTCATTAGGAATGTCCCTTATTTTTCTTAAGGACAGAAAATTTCCCTTGGTCATGTTATTAAATTTTCCTTGGAAATCTCTATTTTCTACCAAAAATAATTATATAAATAAATTAAATATAGATAAATCACATTTTCTCCTCTCATGTCTTTATTGACATATGAGTGAAGTCACATAAAAATTTCAAGTTCATTTGAGTTCAATTTAGTGAGTTATGAAATTATTAAACTTAAAGGGTAAAGTGGTAATTAAAATTTTAATCCTTAATTAAAACTTTAGGTTTAATAAAAAAATTAACAAGTAAAATATTTGATCCTAATCTGATTTGGATGATTGAAATTTAAATAATTAAAGGGTAGAAACCCATTAAGCAATTTAAAATAATTAAACCTTAATTAAATAATTGATTAAATTTGGAAGAATAATAAAATTGGAATTATTAAAATAGGGATATTATTAGGAGGAGATTTATTCTTTAATTTAAAAATCCCTAAATTAATTATCTCATTAATATTCAATTCTTAATTAAAATGATAACTCAAATTCAAAATGTTAAAAGACTTAATCATTAAACTAAAATTAAATTATTAAACTCTTTTAAAATTTTAATTAAAATTAAAAATTAAATTAAATTAATTTAAATTAAATTTAAATTAAAAGTTGAATTAAATTAAAGATTAAATTAAATTAAATAAATAAAATCAAATTAAATTAAGTTAAATCAAATTAAAGATTAAATTAAATGAATAAATTAAATTAAAATAAATTAAATTAAATTAAACTAAATTAAATTAAATTAAATTAAATTAAATTAAATTAAATTAAATCAAATTAAATTAAAATTAAATCAAATCAAACTAAATTAAGTTAAACTAAATTGAATAGAATTAAATTAAATTAAATTAAATTAAATTAAATTAAGTTGAATTAAATATGACATCACCAAAGACATAAAGAATTCAAAATAAATCTAAAATAACTTGAACACTATTCCAAATTTAAACCCATTAATCGAAATTAAACTAAATCACAAACCATTTGAACATCAATTTACCCTCGAAAGCTTTAGTTATCATAACTCCTAAACGAATATTAAATGAAATGTTACTTCACTTATAGGACATTCGAAACATCCTAGTTCATCGAGTAAGATAATAACAAAACTTAATTAAACCTCGGACGATTAATTCATTTGTGTAATTGAATTCATTTGGACTTAAAACAATCCTAGAAATATTGAAAAGATGTTTATGATTCTTCTTAAACACTTTCTCAATATGATAAGATGTTTATAAGAACAATTAAACTTAATTGTTCTTTGATGAAGAAAATCGTCTTCAAACAAAAACACAAGGAACCTAGACGTCATAGGAAATGACTAGCTATAGGATTAGGAATTTGGTAGAAAACCATAACCCTTACCTTAGCTTTATCTAGGAACTTGCTTAAATATTCTAATTGTGTTTTAAGTGCAGACTTGGGATGACGGGAAGACCCTCCAGGTACGCTTTTATTTTATTGCAATTTACTTTCTTGCAATTTACATTATTGCAATTTATTTAACTGCATTGCACTTACTTTTCTTGCATGATAAACAACTATTGCATGAAAACCCACACCTTTAGGATAGTTCCTAAAACTGAAACCAAAACTAAGTTAAAAGTCATTGCAAGATAAAATTCACCGCCACAACATTTCAAAATATAAAACAACTCAAAATTTAATCACAAACAGAAAACAAAACTACAATTACAATTAAATTAAAACGTCATGTTGGATGATCGGGAATACCTCGGATGATGTAACCTACGTGTTACTAACGGGATTTCCCACGGTCTAAATGAAAGTGTGGAACTCATTCAGTTGAGATTAGCAAATTCATCTGGACTAAGTGAATCCGATAAAAATAATGATGCCGGAAGGATGGAACCGTGGGATCTTAACCGGTGTCGTTATAATCAACTTTAAGATTTGTTTTAATTAAAATATTGAAAACACTTGGAAATTAAGATTTTCTCTAAACCAAAACACTTTTCTCATCCCCCGATTTATGACTTCTAAAACTAAACCTCTACAACAACAAGAAGCTCGGAGCATGGTGGGCGACACGGCCATCGTCATCGACGAAAACCCGAGTCTACTTCAAGAAAACTTTCCTAGAATTAAATAACAAAGCCATAGGACTTCGAGGTAGTTTTCCTAGTGCAACATAAATCCTCAACTCTTCGTTAGGCATTTGCATTGCAAATTAAGCCCTAACCGGTCTTAGGATTCCGAGGTAGTCGTCGATACGACATAAACCCTCACATCTTCGAGGCTATTTGTATGATTCTATCATATAAATATAAGCCCTAATTAATTAAAATTGACAAAACCAAAACATTAAATAGACATTAGGACTTTCCTAAATCCAAGCCAAACAATAGGATAGTCGGGAAATTACCGAAGTTCACTTCGAATCTGTGATTTCTCCTACTTTTCTTCCTTTGAATTCCCAAAACAAAATGTTCCAAATTTGATCCATTCCCTATTGAAATTCCAAAATTCAATCCCTTGAGAACTTAAACTTTGAAATTCTTGAGAGCGAATTATTGATTATTATCGAGAGTTTTCTTAGGTGATTCCTGTCACTTAAGATGTAATTAACTATAGGGGCTTGCCCTTATAGGGAATTTTAAAGAACCCAGGTAATATAAACCCTGTTTAATGCTTTCATATTAAGCAGGGGAATTTGTCGCCTTATAAAATTGGTTCGCAGACCAAACGGATGTCACAAATCTTCTAGTTTATCTAATCGAGCCCCACCATCAAGCATTGTGTCTACCCTTAGGGATAGATACACGGTTTGTGGTGCGGTGCTCGTTTATATAAACTATTTGGGATATGAGATCGGTTTAATCTCATATCTTAAAGCCTTCAAATTTAAAATTATTTTCAAAATCAAATACTACTTTTCAAAATTATTTATTTAAAGTAGATTAAAAATTCGCCGACAACTTCTGTTAGGCGACCCCCTTTTCAAAATAAAACACACAACCTAAAAATATGCCGACAACTATATATTGGAAGTTGAAATTTTTGATATATGGGGTTTAGACTTTATGGCATTTTAATATATGGGGCTTAGACTTTATGGGTTTTATTAGCAGTTGATTATGTTTCAAAGTGGATTGAAGCTGTTGCTTTACATAACTGTGATTCCAAAAGTGTTTCAAAATTTTTAAAGAAAATGATTTTTTCAAGATTTGGAATGCCTAACATAATTATCACAGATGGTGGAAGTCATTTCAGAAATATACAAATTCAATCATTACTGGAAAAATTTGGAATCAAACATAGAATTGCAACTGCTTATCACCCATAAACAAGTGGAATGGCTGAAGTATCAAACAAAAAAATTAAAAGAATTTTAGAGAAAACTGTTAACCCTAAAAGAACTGATTGGGTTGATAGACTTGATTCTGCATTATGGCCTTTTAGAACAGCTTATAAGACACCGATCGGAATGTCACCTTACCGATTAGTTTATGGTAAATATTGTCACTTACCTGTCGAACTTGAACATAAAGCTTATTGGGCGATAATGGAGTTTAAATTTGATTTGAATACAGCAGAAGAAAAACGATTATTACAATTAAATGAGATGGATGAAATAAGAAATAAGTCATATGAAAGTGCAAAGATTTATAAAGAGAAAATGAATATATTACATGATAAAAATATTTTAGGAAAAATATTCGAGCCTGGAGAAGATGTATTATAATGTAATACTCGTTTAAGACTTTTTCTTGGAAAATTAAGATCTAAATGGATGAGACCATATATAATTGAGAAAGTAAACCATTATGGATCTGTGGATATTAAAGACCCCAAAATGGGAAAAATATTTAAAGTTAATGGATTAAGACTGAAGCCTTATTTGGGAGACATAAAAATGATTTAGAAAGAGGCTTACGAGTTGAGTCTACCTGATTAAAGACTTAATTTGGTCGGGCTGACAACGTTAAACTAAGCGCTTTGTAGGAGGTAACCCATAGTTATTTTTGTGTGTTCTTACATTTTTAAAGTAAGGTTATGCCTCGGCCTTGACTAAATCGTATATAACTTTAGAAAATTGGATGCTAACAAGTCATTATTAACTTAAGCTAAAGATTATCTCGAAGTATATAAAGTTTGGAGTTTGGATCACTCCATTTTGTATGTGAGTAAAAAGGAGATCAAGTTAACCTTCATTATGATTGTTTATAATTAGAGTTAATTTTAATTACTGAGTTTATATTGATCTTACCATTCTAATTTACCTATTTTTGAGATCGAAACTTTGAAATTTGACGTTAGGTGAAACGGAGTCGAACATGGTTCCGACGCCCAGGCGCCGAAATCCAGCGCCTAAGCACCAGAGTAGACTGTGTATCGATGGGTCTGAAGCTTAGGCGCCAGTATTGGCACCTAAGCGCCATAGTTACTGTGTCATGTAAAAAATGAAAAATTTCAGTTTTTCACACGATTTTCTCCAATAAACTACCCTATCTTCGTTCCCAATCCCTAAGAAATCATAGATACGACCTTTACACTTCATTCTTGAGGAGATAAGAGAAGATTTTGAAGAAATTGAGAGAAGAAATCATGGAGAAGAGGCTAGAGACAAGTACTCTAAGGATCCTCAACCTTTCTTCAATGGTTTTATTGCTGTTAGTTTGGAGAAGTTTTCGAGCCACCTAGATAAGTTTGAAGCGGAATTCAAAAGTATTGGAGATCGCATCCATGAGATGTATCATCAAATCAAGCATCTGGAATGGCAAGAAAAGCTTCAATTCGATCATCTAGAGGCCTATTAAGACGCTCAAGTGGAGATGTATGTGAAGAACAAAATGATTGACGAGAAAATGGCTGCGAATTTTGCCAAGGGTGTTAGTGTTCTTCCCAAGTAGGCCGAGTAATCTTCATTGCGACGAGAGTGGAAATTTCAAATTTGAAGATTAGATAGTAAATGTGTCGTTGCATCGATTCGGTAAATTGAATGTGTTGTTTGTGTGTTTGTTTTATTGTTCAATGTGTGGTGTATTTGATTTGAAATTGTGTTGTTTGATTGTTTGTTAAGACTTAAATCTTATTATTATACTTATTTGTAATTCATTGAGGCCGAAATTGAATATTATCAAATGGAATTAGAAGAGTTTGACTTAAACTAGTGTTAGATTGGTGGATTTAATTTATAATTTTTCAAAATTTTTGGAAAATATTTTGGAAGTTGGAAACTGAAGCAATACTCTTATATGAGTAATTAAAAGTTGAAGTTGTGAGTTTTGGTGGAAAATTAAATTTTTAAAATGATTTTTATGAAAGGCGAGTCTGGCGCCTAGGCGCCAGAGGTCGGCGCCTAGGCGTAGGTTTGGCCTGAACCAAAAATTTCATCTTCTTAAACCCTCATGCCATGGCCGACGCTTAAGATCTCCTTCTTCCTCCATTTTCACGAAAACCTACCCCATAGATCCATTTTGAGGCTAAATCTTCACGTTTTTTAGCTCGAAATCACTTGATTTCTTCATCCCGAGGTTAGATCTATCTTCTAGTCCATTTATTTTAGATTTCTCCCTTGGATTTTTCTATTTTTGCTAAAAACCAAAATTTTAGTGAAAAATTTTGTTTTTTAGAAAATTTTCCATGGATTTTTAAACTCATTTTAAGTTTCTCAAGCATAAAAGAGTTTAGTTTATTTTATTCCTTAATTTATTTGTATTTTATTTCACATTTAGATGACACCTAAATCTAAACACGGAAAAGAATGAGAAACCTTCGATCGCAGCAAGTTAGCTACTACGGCAACGCACTTTCGTTACCACGAATTTGCGACATCGTGGAAATTTATCTCAGAGCACAGTTTTTACAGTCCTGGAGAGATGATCGAGAACATGATCGTTGCACACAACTGGCAGGGATTCTGTTATTTCACTGTCGTTGCTGTTATTCCCGTTGTATGAGAATTTTACGCTAACTTTATTGATGCGAAAGACTATGATGTCTTCGTTAGAGGTGCCGGAGTGGGATTCACTCAGAAGCGGATCAACATTTTCTACGGCCTATCACTTACTATCGAGTGCTACTATTCTGGTCTATCTCCATCTGAAAAAAATCTAGAGATGATCATTGCATATCTGACTGACGGCACTAGAGCTTAGAAGATCCGGAACGACAAACGGGTAAACTTTAAATCTTCTAAGCTAAATGGTATTTCAAAGGCCTGACACTATTTTATTTCTGCCAGACTACTTCCTTCCAACCACCTGAGTGAAGTTACCTGAGATAGAGCTATCCTGAACTACTGCATTCAGGAAAGGAAGTCGGTTGAAGTTGGCAGCATTATCTATGATTTTGTAGAATCAACTACACGATCCAGCACTTTTGTGGGATTAGGATTCCCATCTTTGATATATTCTTTATGCGTGAGCGATGGAGTTATTGCTGATATTTTTTAGGAGAAGCTGAAGACTACGAAGCTTATTGGTCGGAGAGTGTTAGTATTTATGATCGTCTTTTAGGGAAGAGATCTACTGCTCCTTCTTCTTCTGTACCTACTCTAGGTAGTGCTTCTACATCTAGACCTTCTACTTCTGCTACACCACCACCTAGTTTTTGGGAGACTATGGATGAGAGGTATTCAGAGTAGCAGAATGTGTTACATTTAGCTCATTGTCACATAGATACGATCGATGCAAAATTTGATCATCTTGCTGATTTTACCCATAGGAAGAGCAATTGTGATGTTGATTATGATGAAGCTCTTGTTAGATTCCTGAAGGGAGAACAGTCTATTCAGTTCCCTACTTGTCCTAGATTCACACCTTATGATCCGAAGAAGACTGAGGATTTTTCTTTTGGTGTCGATGATGATGATGATGAGGAGACTGCGAGTGATGATTAGATTTTTGAGATTATGTTCTTGTTTTATTTGTCTGTGTGTTAGACTTAGTAGTATGATTAGTTTATGTTTGATTGATGTTTTGTTGATGTTAGTTATACTGATGATTGTCGTACTATTTAGTTATTGATGTTGTTTTGTTTCTGTTATTGTGATTAGTATAGTCATTTAATTTAGCTACTGATATAAAAATTGAACCTGCTTACTTTTATATATGCTTCATTATTTTAGTGATGTTCATAAAAAGCATGTGTAGAAGTAAATTTTTCTTCGTAGACTGTTTTCACGTACTTATAAAATTCTTTTTTAAATTATGCCTTTCTTTCTCTCATACTTAAGGTTGGGGGAAGGGAAAATACAAGAAAATTTAAATTTTATTTGTCCATAAGTGCTAATATTTTCTCTAAAAGAAATATTAACATAACATAAGGAATGAAAAATCAATTTAAGATCACTTAATTGTTTTGAAATTATAAATAATTTTGTAGACTTAACCAAAATTTTAATAACTTTGATTTATTTTAAGAATAGAATTATTCAACATAAAGAAAAGTAAGATTAAGAATTTTTTCTATTCATGGTAGAGATAATTGAATTTTAGAAGTATTAAGAAATCAAGAATTATAACTTGAAAAAGAAAAGATTGAAAGTCTTTTTGTAAACTATTCATGTTATAGTAATTAAGTAAAGATGTATAAGTTTGTAAATATAAGTTAAGGATAGTGAAGTTCAAAATCATTGACAGGCTATCCAGATACATTAATCCTCACTGTGAAAAAAAAAGAGAGGAGAAGCTTGATGAGATGCCTAATAAAAAATTGGCTTCACTTGAATTATCTTATAAGAAGAAAACTAATTACATATTTTACTTAATTTTTATGCATGCATCTTTATTAGAAAAGATTTTCATGAAGATCTTTTTCTTGTAAATAATTTATGTGATCTTAATATAATAAACTACAATTATTTTCGAAATGAATGAAAAATTTTGAAGTCTTACGATTTGGTAGTTAAATATTCTTTAAATTCTTAAAATTAAACTTAGTTAGTGAAATTTGCTTAATGATTTACTAAAGCCTTTATAAAATCAAAGATTATAAGGAATCTTAAATATTTACCTTTCATTCCAATTGTTATACATTTTATATAGTAAAAAGGGTTACATGAGGACAAGTAACGTTTAAATTTGGGGGATTTTTGATCCATGAAAAAAAACCTATTTTTATGCCTTGATTTTTTAAAATTTTAAGGATATTAAGCTTTAATGAAAGGTATTTATTTATATTTTTTGATGCAGGTGATATAAAAAAGTTCAAAAAGAAAAAAAGAAGAAAAAGGAGAAAAAAGGAGCAAAAATGGAGCCAAAATACAAAATTACCAAAATAATGGGTCTGGCGCCTAGGTGCCAGAATCCGGCGCCTAAGCGCCAGCTCGATACCAAAACAGTTAAGATTTTGTAACTACTTTGGGTAGTTATTTTGACGGTTAGAGCGGTTATTGGACCTTCTAGAAGATTTGCAGTTATTCCTGGATTATAGGAGATGTGATACATTATATCTAGACGCTTAGAAAAGATTTAGATCGTGAAGAGGTGCGATCTAAAGTGAAGAGATGCGAAAAACTGGATGCAGACTTCGGCGCTTATGCGCCAGATGCCGGCACCTAGGTGCTAGACACAGTTTCTAGAAGATTCATTGAACTTGGACACATTTTGAAGAGGTTCTTTAGGCAACCCTTGACGCCTATAAATAGGAGGCCATTTCTACAGAAAAAGAGGCCCTCAATCAGAGAGATAATTTCAAATATAGGGCCACACTTTTTGTTTACTTTCCTTCATAAATTAGTGAGTTTATTTTATTTAGAGTTTGTATTGAAAGTTTGGAAGAGTTGGTGCTTTTGAAGGCTATTTCACTTTTGAGTCAGTAGGAATCAGTGGTTCAGTTGGAGAAACACTTGAGATAAGTATTTGTAATTTGATTCAATGTTTTATTTATATATTTTGTTATTTAAATTCAATGTGTTCTGAGTAGTTACTTTACTTTCTCCTTTTAATTATGAAAGGATAAACAAGATAATATAAAATTTGTTGGAGAATTAAAAACTAAATATTTTTAAATATTATGATGATATTAATACCAGATCTTAATTTACTATTTAAATTGGCCATTTATGTTATTAAAATCTGTTGAAGAATTTTGAGACCTAGAAGGAGATGAATTCTTAACTAGTAGATATCACATGAATCCTTGGGTAGTCTAAGGCCTTGTGCGGGCTATTCAAGGTGAAGTTCAAATAAATAGAAAATATTATTCAATGGGCGTATAATTAAAAAGTTTTAAGAGTGACAGACTAAATTCTTTAAATTTGGTTTATAGAAAGGGAACGGGTCACTAGTAGGGCCGACCATAGCCACCCTTGGACATCTAGTAGTGTGAGCCTAAATTAACCCGTTCTACTAACAATACATCCAGACCTGATCTAAAGATTAGCCAATGTTCTTTATACTATCGAGCGAAGGTAAAGAATAAGAATGTTTCTATTTGGCACAATACCATAAATTTATATTCTCCATGAATATTACATTATCTAAAAAGTCTTGGATTAATAGGAAGGAAGAAAGTTGTTTACTTATTATTATTTACATCACTCATTATTTTAGTACTGCTTTATTTCTGCATTTAGTAAATTAAATATTAAATTTATAACTTTAAAAGAAAGACATAAAAATAAAATTAAAATATTTAAAAATATATAAACCTCCTCGTGGGATCGATACTCGGGTCTTTATTTAGAGCCCTATATTACTTGAAACGATAAGTATACTTGTGTAGTTCCTCTAGTGTGTAAAATATTTTCCATAAAATTATATTGATACACACTAGTCGCTATTATTATTTGGGTCAAAGTATTGGTTATAACATATTTTTGGAAGCATAAATTACTGCGTTTTTTGCGGTTGGGTTACACCTATTGGGAGTCCACCCCACCTCAAAGAGGTAAAAGGATTCTGGAACCTTTCTGTTTAGTGGTGTCTAAACAGTGGCTCCAAAATCCACGAGAGTTGACTATACCCATTCAAGACAGAAATGAACATGGTATTTCAACGGAAAGAATGATAGTTTGATCTACTAGGGATATGGACTCACTACCGATTTATGAAAGCAAAACCATCTGATCAAAATGGACAGTGGAACTACTCCCCAGCAGAGTCACCATAAATTATTGGCATATTTTTAAGTTAAGTGTTGTATTTTTAAAAGAAGGGGTCGCCTAAAGAAGTTGTCGGTGAATTTTCAGATTTTAAATTTAATTTAAATATTAATAATTTTGAAAGTAGCATTTGATTTTGAAAATAATTTTAAGTTTGAAAATTTTAAGATATGAAATAAAACCGATCTCACATCCCAAATAGTTTATATAAACGAGCACCACACCACAAACCATGTATCTATCCCGAAGAATAGACACACTGCTTGATGATGGGGCTCGATTAAATAAACTAGAAGATTTGTGACATCCGTTTGGTCTGCGAACCAATTTTATAAGCTGACAAGTACCCTTACTTAATACAAAGGAATTAAACAGTATTTATATTACCTGGGTTCTTAAAGTTCCCTATAAGGGCAAGCCCCTATAGTTAATTACATCTTAAATGTCCGAAGACACTTAAGAAAACTCTCGATAATGATCAGTGGTTTTTCTCTCAAGAATTTCAAAGTTTAAGGTTTTCAAATAAATTGGATTTTGGAAATTTCAATAGGGAATATCTCAAATTTAGAAAAATTTGTTTTAGGAGTGTAAAGAAAGAGAAGTAAGAGAAGTTGAGGATCCAAGAAGAATCTTGGCAACTTCTTAAAATATCCTATTGTTTGGTTTCAATTTGAGAGAATTATTTAATGTTGTAATCCTGCCAATTTTAATTATTTAGGACTTATATTTATATGACATAATCATACAAATAGCCTCAAAGATGTGAGGGTTTATGTCATACCAAACGACTACCTCATATTCCTAAGACCGGTCAGGGCATAATCTACATAATAGGATTATGTAAATGCCTAACGAAAAGTTAAGGATTTATGTTACACTAGGAAAACTATCTAGCTTGGTTATTTAATTCTAAGAAAAGTTTTGCTGATGTAGATCCAAGTTTTGCTGATGAAGATGGTCATGCTGCTCACTGTGCTCCAAGCTCCTTATTGTTGCAGAGGTTTAGTTTTAGAAAGTGACAATCAAGAGATGAGAGAAGTGTTTTGGTTTAGAAAAGTTGAAAATTGAGATGACTTAGTATTTTAATTAAAACAAATCTTAAAGTTGATTAAGCAGAATCGATTAAGATCCCACGGTTCCATCATCCCGACACCGCTATTTTCCTCGGATTCACTTAGTCTAAATGAATTTGATAAACACAACTTAATGAGTTCCACACTTTCATTTAGAATGTGGGAAATCTCGTTAGCAACACGTGGGCTGCATCATCCGAAGGATTCCCGATCATCTAACGAGTCGTTTTAATTTAGTTGTAGTTGTGGTTTTGTTGTTCTGTTTGTGATTAAATTTTGAGTTGTTTTATATTTTGAATGTTGTGGCGGTGAAGTTTATCTTGTATTGATTTTAATTTAGTTTTGGGTAAAAGTTTTCTGGCTATCCTAAAGGTTTCACTTTTCATGCAGGGTGATATTCTTGTTTAACATGCAAAAGAAGTAAAGTACAGTGCATGTAAATAAATTACAATAAAATAAAGACGTACTTGGTGGGTCTTCTCGTCATTCCCGGCTGCACTTAAAACACATGTTAGAGCATTTACATAATTGCAAGAAAACACCTAGGTGAAACTAAGGGAAGGTTCTAGTTGTCTACCAAAATCCTAATCCTATTGCTAGTTAATTCCTATGACGTCTAGGTCCTTGAGTTTTATTAAGGATGATTTTCCTCACCAAAGAACAATGAAGTTTCACTGTTCTTTGAAACATCTCGTAAGTTAGAGAAGTACTCGGTTGAATTTTGAACATCTTCTTAAACATTTTAGGGATTACTTCAAGTTCAGTTAGTTTCATTGAGGTGGTGAATCAATCACCCGGGTTACTCTTGCTCAGTGAGTTAGGATGTTTGATTATTCCATGAGTGAAGTGAAATTTCATTTGATGCTTTATTTAAGAGTTATAATAATGAAAGTCTTTAGGGGCAAATTAGTTTGTTGAAGAATTTAACTGTTTTGATTAAGGTTGAATTGATGATTTAAGAAAATTTAGTTTAGTTATTAAATTTTAGGTTGATTCCTTTTAGATTAGTTAAGTTGAAGGAGATATTTAAATTATTTAATTATGTTTACATTTTCATTTATTTAAATTTATTTTAATTTAACTATAATCTTTAATTAGTTTAATTTTAAATTATGATTTATTTTGAGATTAATTTTTAACATTCCAAATTTGTTTTAGATTAAATTCAAAGGGATTTTAAAGTAGTTTTAAGGTTTTAAATTTACTTTAATTTAATTACTAAATTATTTAATATTTTAAACTTTTAATTTACTTAAGGATTACTTCTTTTTAATTATTAATTTCATTCATCATTCTTTTAAAATTAATTAAGAGTTGAATATTATTGAATTAATCTTTTTAGGGATTTTTCAAATAAAGATTTTATATCTTCTAAAGTCATATCCCTAATTTTAATAATCGAAATTTTAATTTTTTTCCAAAATCTAAAGGAATTAATTAATTAGGATTTCATTTTTTATGATGTAGGTGATCGATGGGTTTCTACCCCTTAATTCCCTAAGTTTCAATCATCCAAGAGAAAATTAAGATCAAATATTCTTCGCTCCCTTTGATTAAGCCTAAAGCATTAATTAGGGTTAAAATCCCTTAATTACCTTTATGCCCTCTTGAGCCTATTTACTTCATAACTTACTAAATTGAGCTCAAATGACTTTGAAGTTTTATGTCACTTTACTCACATGTCAATTAAGACATTAGAGGAGAAAATGTGACTTTTCCAGTTTTAATTTAATTTATTTAATTATTCTATTGAAAAATAAGGTTTTTCAATGAAACTTCAACTACATGACCAAGGTAGAGTTTCTATCCTTAGGAAAATTATGGGATGTTCCTACTAACTAGAGGACCACTTGGACCAATTTTAATGATTTTTTTTAATTATATTTTATTTATTATAATTAGTTTTAGTTTTAAGGTATTAATTAATTTTAAAAAAACAAGAGTTGAAAATTATGTTTTATATTTTTCTTAAATCTCTCTCACCTCAAGAAACTTAGAGAAATAAATTTTATATTTTTCTGATTTTTCTTTGAATTTTTAGATTTATTTTAGTGGGAAGGTTTGGAAAATCCATTTTTAATATTAAAAATTACATTAAGCTCTTAAAATTCAACATCTTTACTTTGAAGCTTAGGAAAAATATTTGGTTGATTCCTAGGTGATTAGGAATAAAATATGGTATTTTTGTGATTTTTAATATTTTTGTAATTTTTTTAATTTTTTAATTATTAAAATACTTAAAAATAGGTTAAAAATGATGTTTTTAGATAAAATCTAATTTTAATTTTCTTAGACTTCTCTAGTCTCAGAAAAGTCTCAAAACTAAATTGGTGAATTTTTGAAATGTATTTTGGGTTTTATGAATTTTTAAAGTTTAAGAATGGTCAGGCCACTTAAATAATTCATTCAGTGGGTTCAATCATTTTAAATTAATCTCAAATTTTTATGTGAGACTCATCTGACCCTAAAGATCTGTGGAGAATTATTTTCATGTGATTTAGTGAGTAATTACTCCTAATTAATTAAAGTACAATTTTAAGTGTTTAGGCTAATTAGGGTTATTTTTAAAGAATTAAATCAAAACATAATTTTCCTAGGGTCCTCTAGTAATAAGATTCCTCCCCAAATTTTCCTAGAATTATTTTAAGAAATATGCAAATTATTAGAATTAAAATACCAAAAAAAGACACATAAGCATGGAAAATAAATAACTTGCCATAGAGATGGCCTCTGGCCTTGCAAAATTGAGGGAATGTTCCCAAGAACAGAGGCTACAAAGCCTTATAGTCTCATGCCATGGTGAAATGTGTATGTGAATCGAGAATTAAAACACCACAGAGAGTATTTAAATCATTAAAAATAACACGCTTAACAAATTAACTTAATTATTTTTCCACATTATTCTCCTCAGTTCACTGAGCAAGAGGGTATTATTCTTTTATTTTTATGATTTTTCTATGCAAAGTTCTGCATTTTTAAAATTTGCTAAATTAATTAAATAGAAAAATCCCTTATTTTTCTTCTTATCCAGCGCGGCACCAACTCATCCTCGGCAGCTCCGAAGTCCCGCGCGGCACTTTCTGATTCGTTGCTACCATCTGACTGGGATGCCAAGCGGCCCGCGGTTATGCTCCAACTCTTGGTCCGACTCGATCCTAGTCGTTCACCCTGTACACAAGCCATCCGACGGTCCCTGGTCATCGTCTATGACTGGTGCATCCCGAGAGCCATCCACCTTCTAACCCTAAGATCTCGCTCATTTCTCAACCAAATTACTTGAAATTTGATCCTATGTGTTCATCTAAACAATAGCTACAAATACATATAGCTAATAGGCCTTGAAATTGAGTAAAGCAAAATAAGGAATCGCTGAAAGCTCGGGCTATGGAGAAGTCTCCATACCTTGGTCCAATAGGTGAAGCCTTGATTGGATGTGCTCGGCACATTCGCTGGAGTCCAAGGAGTCTACGAATTGAGCCTCTGGTCTTATTGAATTGCCTATGTATGATTTCCACCAAACCCGATTTAAATGCTTGGCCGATAGGTGGAATGGCTGGCTTGGTGAGGGGGCTTTCAATGAGGAACTTATCCTCTTGGTCTGGTTATGGTGTAGGGTCGATCAATTTGAAAATTGGTGCATGGTGGTGAAGTGTCCTGTTTTTGGGCTTAAAATTAAGCTCAAAAATTGAACTCACAGAGAGGATTTTCGGGCTGGATTTCAGTGGGGATAAACTGCTCTAGGTTAGGAGAGGAGTTTTGAACCAATTTGGCAGGTTTTTAGTAAGGTCCATGTTGACCTCATTTTTGATGAGGTCTTCTCTTCTTCTCTTTAGTACTTAGGATCTAGCCTTAGGCTTTTCCTTTGACTGTCTTAGAGGACTAGAATTGGGACCCACCTTTTAGAAATTCAAACCACTTCTTAACTCCCTGCAAACTCCACAAACTTGACTATAGACCCCTAATCACCTAGAGGGTTGAAATCAAATGTGGAAGTTTAAAGGATGAGTTCCTATAGGACTCTTTGGCCTTAGGACTGCCCTGGGTGGCCTGGTCTGGTGAGGGGCTGACTTACACACACACTACGCTTATACACTACACCTACACACTACACTTCCACATACCTCCTAAAACCACACCCATACCTAACTTGACCCCCTGACTCATGTAGGTCATTCACATGGATGATCCTTAACTCCTAAGCCCTTGGCTAAGAGGGTTAGGAACAACATAGTGAATGCCTCAAATGGGTCGCTTCATGGCTCATATGGGCTTGATATGGCTTCATGGCTCAACCAAAATGACTTCTTTCCACTTACATCCACCCAATCTTCAATTTCCCAAATTTTCAATTTTTGACCCCCGGGACCCTACACCCGCTTAGCCTACCCAAAACCCTTGAAATTACCCAAATTTCTCAAAAATTTCCAAATTATCCAAAATTCTCCAAAATCATTCCCAAACATTTCCACATCACTTAAATTGATCATCCATACCCAAAAATACCAAAAATTCCAAAAATACCTCCCAATACCCTCCAAATACCCAAAATACCCTTCTTGGCCAAAAAAATCCAAAAAATTCAGAAAATTCCCAGAAAATTCCAGAAAATCCCAAATATTCCCAATTTCATTTTGTCCAACTACACCATGGGCTAATTTTGTCAATTTACCCTACTTTTGTCAAAACCCCCAATTTGACCCATTTTAACCCAAAGTGAACCCAATGTCAAACCAAACCCACCCAATTGTCCCAAATTCTGTTCCAATTCAATTCTAAACTTCAATTCAACATTCCCAACACCAATCTAGGTCAAATCCAAGTCCAATTTGATTGACATTTGGATCCAATTTCACTTTTGGCCTTAAAGCCCAATTTGGACCCATGACCCAAACCTAACCCAAACTCACCCAATTCAACTCCAATTAACCCCAAACCCTTTCTAAATCTTCCTTAACATTCCCACAACCAAAACACTAACATAATTTTCCCAAAATTTAGACCCAAATCCCACTCAAATTCAACCCAAAGCTAAAAGGCTCATTTTTGACCTAAACCCAAACCTAACCCAAATGAGCCCAAACCCCAAAATCAAAGCCCAACCAAAGTCAAAACCTCTTTTAAACACTCCCATAAACATTTCTCAACATTGATTTTACATCAATTTCAACCCTAGCCCAACATTGGCCCTACTTGGCCCACTTTGACCCATATAGGCCCACTTACCAAATAAACCCAAATTCAAACCAATTCAACTCCAAATCACACCAAATTGACTCCAAGCCCTTCATATAACATCCCTAAACCAATTATGACATTTATTTGACAAAGTACTTCATAAAATCTTTACCCAAATGCCCATCCTAAAATCAAAAAGCCCATTCCCCTTAAACTTTCCTAAAAGCCCACTTCACCACATTCAAAAGCCCAAATCCATCCAAAGCCCACATGGCACTTTCCCTCATCATCCATTTAATCAAAATCACCCCTAAGTTTCAAAATCATCAATTAAACCATTCCAAATCAAGCTTCATGCAAATTTTCACCAAAATATCCAAAATTCTTAAAACCCATTTTTATGAAATTTACCCAACCTTTTCCCAAGCCAAATGGAGCCATGAAGCCATGCACAAGCCATATGCAAGCCATGGCAGCCACTTTACACATCACCATGTCATTTTTGGCAAAAGGAGGGAGTCCTTTAATAATTCCCTTAAGGGTGATTTAGCCACTTCCATGACTCCACTAAACCATGCTTAAGCTTAATGGTACTTGGATGGTGACCCTTCCCCACTAATTAAGCCGACCTAAACAACTTTATCTTCGACCTAAGCTAGCCATGGGAAGGTGCACCCAACCCATTTGCATGGGTTGACCAAAATGAGCCAAAATGATCCCTTCCCCTTTCTACTTTGATTCAACCACTTTACACATGTCAAACCTCAATTGAATGCACCAAACCCCAGCCCCGACCCACCCGAACGGGATGGTGACCAATGCCTGGCCGGCCAGCCACCAGGCCGCCGGAAAACTCCATGGCCGAGAGCTCACATGTGAGCCCAGCTTGAAATTCTCACCTGTTGAGCTGCCCCATCACCAGTGGCCATTGGAGCTGTTCTTCTCTTGCCAAGAGCAGCTGATCCCAAGCCCTGACTCTCCCTGGGAGGCCCTCCACCCTCTCCTATTTAAACACCACCCCTCTCGGCCATGAGAGGTGCTGAAAACAAACCTTAAGGAAACTCGACAAAATTGTTCCGTACTCCTCCCCATACACGAGCACTTGATCACCGGTGAGATCCCCCTGCCATTTCTTCTCTCGTGAGCTCAATTTCGAGTTGAAATTCCACCCAAAACCAGGACACTTCTCCACGAGTGAGCCAATCCCCAAATTGATTGGTTCTACACCTTCACTGGACCGAGGGAAGGTGTCCACCGACAAAAGCCCCATCTCCAGAGCCACCCGGTTGCTCCAGCCTCCAAGCTTTGTGATCGGGCTTAATCGAAATCACATCTGAGACAATTCACTGAGACCGGGAGACTTCATCCGGAGCTTGCTGGGATCCAATCGAAGGTGCAAAAACTCTCAGATTGAAGCCACACTTCTCTGAGCAAAGGTATGAACTAATTCTTCATCCCGAGCTTCTTGAGATTCTCCATTTCGAATGCTTTAATTTCAATGCATGATAACCGTATAGATGTGTTTGTCTCTTCAAGACGAATCCATAGAGCATAAGAACATGAAAATCCATTGAGTATCGAGTGAGATCTTAGGGATTTAGTGTGGACGGCTCTCGGGTGAGGACGCTCGGGGACGATGAACGGATGCCGTCCATTCAATACACGCGCGGACGGACGGCTCAGATGGCGTCGGACCAGGAGATGGTACAAGAACCGCGGGGCCCGGGCTGCTGACTCAGGTGGCGGCGTCGAATGGGAGCGCGACACGCGGCGTTTCGGAGATGCCGAGGATGAGTTGGCGCCGCATGGATAAATAGAAAATTAGGGTATTTTTTGATTTATTTAATTCCTTAAACTTCAAAAATTCATATCTTTGTGTAGAAAAATCAGAAAAATAAAATAAAAATACCCTCTTGCTCAGTGAACAGAGGAGAATAATGTGGAAAAGAAATCATTTAATTTCATCAAGTATTTTATTTTTTATAATTTATTTACTCTCTGCATACTTTTAATTCTCCATGCATGTATACAATTCACCATGGCATGAGACCATAGGGCTTTTGAAGCCTCCTGAATTTGGGAACATTCCCTGAATTTTCCAAAGTCGAGGCCATCCCTATGAAGAGTTATTGATTTTTCAAATTCATGTTGCTGTTTTGAGTATTTTAATTCCAATAAATAGCATGTTGTGAAATAAATTCTAGGAAAATTTGATGATGTTCCTTATAACCAGAGAACCCTAAGAAAAATAGGTTTTGAGTTAGTTCATTTAAAACAACCCTAATTGGCTTAAACACCCAAAATAGGTCTCTAATTAATTAGAGTTAATCATGCATAAAATTGACTTAATATCAATTCTCCACTGACCTTTAGGGTCAGAGGAACCCACCATAAAATTTTGAGGTCAATTGGACTTGGTTAGTCCCACTAATTGGGTTGATTAAGCCACTTAGTCATTTTAAAATTTAAAAATTCATAACTTACAAAATACTTTTCAAAAATTCACCAAATTGGTTTTGGAGCTTCTCTGATATCAGGGGAATTTAAGAAAATTAAAATTTCAATTTTCTAAAAAAGTTGATTTTTAATAATATTTTAATATTTTTAATAATTAAAAAATAATAAAAATCACAAAAATAATAAAATTCACCAAAATGTCACATTTTAAATTTTAATCACTTAGGAACAAATCCCATATTTTTCTTAGGTCTATTTAGTGAGATATTAAATTTTAAAGCTCTAGGGCAATTTTAAAATTAAAAAAATGTATTTTCTAGCATTTTCACTAAAATAATTATAATAAATCATAGAAAAATAAGAAAATTACAAAATTTGATTCTTTGATTTCCTTGTTATCAGAGAGATTTTTGAAAAATATAAAATTCATTTTTCAACATTTATTTTATTTTTAAATTAATTAATACTCCAAAACTTAAAATAATTATAATAAAAATAATATAATTTAAAAAATCACCAAAATTGGTCCATGTGGTCCTCTGGTCATTAGGAATGTCCCCTAATTTTCTTAAGGACAGAAACATTCCCTTGCTCATGTTATTAAATTTTCTTTGAAAATCACTATTTTCTACCAAAAATAATTATATAAATAAATTAAATACAAAAAAATCACATTTTCTCCTCTCATGTCTTTATTGACATATGAGTGAAGTCACATAAAAATTTCAAGTTCATTTGAGTTCAATTTAGTGAGTTATGAAATTATTAAGCTTAAAGGGTAAAATGGTAATTAAAATTTTAACCCTTAATTAAAACTTTAGGTTTAATAAAAAATTAACAAGTAAAATATTTGATCCTAATCTGATTTGGATGATTGAAATTTAAATAATTAAAGGGTAGAAACCCATTAAGCAATTTAAAATGATTAAATTTAATTAAATAATTGATTAAATTTGGAAGAATAATAAAATTGGAATTATTAAAATAGGGATATTATTAGGAAGAGATTTATTCTTTAATTTAAAAATCCCTAAATTAATCATCTCATTAATATTCAATTCTTAATTAAAATGATAACTCAAATTCAAAACATTAAAAGACTTAATCATTAAACTAAAATTAAATTATTAAACTCTTTTAAAAAATTTCAATTAAAATTAAAAAATAAAATTAAATTAAAAATTAAATTAAATTAAGTAAATTAAATTGGATTAAATTAAATTAAATTAAATTAAAATTAAAAGTTGAATTAAATTAAAAATTAAATTAAATTAAATTAAATTAAATTAAATAAACAAATTAAAATTAAATTAAATGAACAAATTAAATTAAATTAAGTTAAATTAAATAAAATAAAATAAAATTTTAAATTAAATTAAATTAAATTAAATTAAATTAAATTAAATCAAATCAAATTAAATTAAAATTAAATCAAATCAAATTAAATTAATTTAACATCAAATCAAACTAAATTGAATTAAATTAAATTAAAATTTAAACTCAATTAAATTAAATTAAATTAAATTAAATTAAATTAAATAACAACACTTAAAACAGAAAGAAATTAAATATAAAGCAACTTGAACACTATTCCAAATTTAAACCCTTTAACTTAAATCAAATCATTTGAATACCAACTTACCCTCGAAAGCTTTGGTTTTTATAACTCCTAAACAGAACATTAAATGAAATGTTACTTCACTTATAGGATATTCAAACATCCTAGTTCACTGAGCAAGATAACAACAAAACTTGAATTCTCGGACGATTAATTCATTTGTATAATTAAACCCATTTGGACTTAAAACAATCCTAGAAATATTGAAAAGATGTTTAAGATCCTTCTTAAGCACTTCCTCAATATGATAGGACATTTATAAGAACAATTGAATTTAATTATTCTTTGATGAAGAAAATCGTCTTCAAACAAAAACACAAGAACCTAGATGTCACAGGAAATGACTAGCTATAGGATTAGGAATTTGGTAGAAAACCATAACCCTTCCCTTAGCTTTATCTAGGAACTTGCTTAAATATTCTAATTGTGTTTTAAGTGCAGCTTGGGATGACGGGAAGACCCTCCAGGTACGCTTTTATTTTATTGCAATTTACTTTCTTGCAATTTACATTATTGCAATTTATTTAGCTGCATTGCACTTACTTTTCTTGTATGATAAACAACTGTTGCATGAAAACTCACACCTTTAGGATAGCCCCTAAAACTAAAACCAAAACTAAGTTAAAAGTCATTGCAAGATAAAATTCACCGCCACAACATTTCAAAATATAAAACAACTCAAAATATAATCACAAACAGAACACAAAACTACAATTACAATTAAATTAAAACATCCTGTTGGATGATCGGGAATACCTCGGATGATGTAACCTACGTGTTGCTAACGGGATTTCCCAAGGTCTAAATGAAAGTGTGGAACTCAATCAGTTGAGTTTAGCAAATTCATCTGGACTAAGTGAATCCGATAAAAATAATGATCTTTGGATGGATGGAACAGTGGGATCTTAACCGGTGTCGTTATAATCAACTTTAAGATTTGTTTTAATTAAAACGTAAAAAACACTTGGAAATTAAGACTTCTCTAAACCAAAACACTTTTCTCATCCCCCGATTTATGACTTCTAAAACTAAACCTCTGCAACAACAAGGAGCTCGGAGCATGGTGGGCGAGCACGGCCATCGTCATCGAGTAAAACACGAGTCTACTTCAGCAAAACTTTCCTAGAATTAAATAACCAAGCCATAGGATTTCAAGGTAGTTTGCCTAGTGCAACATGAATCCTCAACCTCTTGGTTAGGCACTTGCATTGCAAATTAAGCCCTAACCGGTCTTAGGATTCCGAGGTAGTTGTTTGAGTATGACATAAACCCTCATATCTTCAAGGCTATTTGTATGATTCTATCATATAAATATAAGTCCTAATTAACTAAAATTGGCAAAATCAAAACATTTAAATAAATATTAGGACTTTCCTAAATCCAAGCCAAACAATAGGATAATCGGGAAATTACCGAAGTTCGCTTCGAATCTGTGATTTCTCCTACTTTTCTTCCTTTGGATTCCCAAAACAAAATGTTCCAAACTTGATCCATTCCCTATTGAAATTCCAAAGTTCAATCCCTTGAAAACTTAAACTTTGAAATCCTTGAGAGCAGAATTATTGATTATTATCGAGAGTTTTCTTAGGTGATTCCCGTCACTTAAGATGTAATTAACTATAAGGGCTTGCCCTTATAGGGAATTTTAAAGAACCAAGGTAATATAAACCCTGTTTAATGTTTTCATATTAAGCAGGGGAATTTTGTCGGCTTATAAAATTGGTTCGCAGACCGAAACGGATGTCACAAATCTTCTAGTTTATTTAATCGAGCCCCACCGTCGAGCAGTGTATCTATCTTTAGGGATAGATACACGGTTTGTGGTGCGGTGCTCGTTTATATAAGCTATTTGGGATGTGAGATCGGTTTAATCTCATATCTTAAAATCTTCAAATTTAAAATTATTTTCAAAATCAAATACTACTTTCCAAAATTATTTATTTAAACTAAATTAAGAATTCGCCGACAATTTCTGTAGGCGACCCCTCTTCAAAACACAACACACCGACCTAAAAAATATGCCGACAAGTCCAGTGCATCCAACCTTTTAGTCGTGGAGTTGAGTAGTTTAAATAGCCATGGCTATGGGACTTCCCAGAGGCAATTCGATGTTGGGATCAGCTACCTAGGGGAGGAGAAGAAGAGCCATGGTGTCCACTGGTGTTGGGGCAGCTCAATAAGAGAGTTTTTGAATTTTTTGGCTCACATGGAGCTCTCAGGTGTGGTGTTTTCTAGCGACCCAGGTGGCTGGCCGGCAAGCATTGCTCACCATCTTGACTAGTGAGGCCAGGGCTGAGGTTTGGTGAGTTTAATTGGCTTTGGAAATGTGTAAACGAGTTGATTTAAATGGAATGGGGGGAGAGCTAATTTTGGGTCCAAATGGGTCCAAGTCATGGATTAGGGTTTGGTGCACCCACCAAGGGGACCTTGGGTGCTGTGGGGGTCAGGTAAGTCAGCTAGCTTAATGGGGAGAAGTCACCATCTAAGTACATTTAGGTTTAATCAAGATTTAGAAGAGTCATGAAAAAGGCTTAATCACCCTTAAGGGAATGATTAAAGGACTCCCTCCTTTTTCCATAAATGACATGGTGATGTGTAAAGTGACTCCCATGGCTTACATATGGCTTGTCCATGGCTTCATGGCTCCATGTGGGTTGGGAATGGTTTGGTTCATTTCATGAAAAAGGGTTTTTTGAATTTTTAGTTATTTTGATGGAAAATTTTCATGAAGCCATATTTGGGATGATTAAAAGATGAAATAAAACTTAGTGGATGATTTTATTAAATGGATGATGAGAAGAAATTGTCATGTGGGCTTTAGAGCCAACTTTGGGTTTTTTAAATTTAGTGAAAATGGGCTTTTAAAATGCTTTAAGGAAGTGGATTTTTTAGGTTTTAAAATAAACTTTTGGATGAAAACTTTGTGAAACTTTGTGGTTCTGTGTCAATAGACTCAGTCGACCTTCTCAAAAGAGAGAAGGAATCACAGAGAGTCGAAAAGATTTGAGAACAACCAGAGGCTGGGGATTTCAAATTCGGAGATTCGTTTTCATTGTCTTTGTTTTTAGTGACTTGATTTCGTTTTGATTTTCAAGTTTTGCTTGAAATTTCATTTCGATTCGGGTTTTCATTCATTTATTTGGGTTTAAAATTTGAGATTTTGAATTTCATTTTGTGTTTTATTCAGATTTTAAATTTAAATATTCATTTTTGTTTGTTATTATTTCATTCAAATCGTTCTTCGTTCAACATTCTTTAAATCGAGTCAAACTCAGATTTAATGGCATTTGCAGTCAATTGCACGAAACTGAAGGCAAAACATGACATAGTCGCTTCCATTAAAAATGTCAAGAGTACATCAGGTGATTCCATCAAAACATTTCTGATGACGTCTTTCTGAAAATAGACTTTCACAAAATCCATGTATGTCTGAATACAAACTGTACTAATATCTTTGTGCGTCTCACAAAACTATCTGTTTGATTCATCCATGTCTGAAAATTAAACTGCATAGGCAATAACATCGCCTTTTAGGCCATTATCCGGAGGAAAATCCCGCAAGTGTGCTTTATAGGTGTGCTACTACCATGTAACTTACAGCTCATAGGGCTGCAAATTCTCTAATTCTGAATCTGGATTGAAGTAGACCGGGATCTTGCTCTCATCCATCCTCCTGAATGTATTGGAGATCTGCTCATAGGGAACTCCTGGGATGCAGTGCTTTGCCACATCTGCACCATTTCCTTGTAGTACGAGGACAGAGCCAACCGGTAGGGGTATCTCTATAGGCCCTTGGAATTATCCAGGGCCGAGTATCCGGAGTTTTGTCTCGATCATGATATTGCATTGGTTGATGAAGGAAACAGTGCAAAAAGGTCTCACAAAATCGTGATGGTCCACGTGAGGTGGATTGCAGTCTCCTTCTGCATAAATGTTTATTATCTAGCTGTTTCGTATGCAGTCAGTGAGTAAGACTCGCCAAGTCACCATCCTCTTTAACAATTTCTTAATCAGAACAGGCTTTGGATCCACTTTATCGTAGCGGAGTATCCCTGACAGATTTTCTTTCTTGGCATTAGCAAAGTTGTAGCAGCATCCGAATTGGATTGTAATCCTCCCCTTGCCTTGTTTCCATTTCTTCAGCTTGAGTAGGTCTTGTTTCATAGTCATCCTGCATGACCCTGCTTCTTGCGCTTGTCGACATAGTCCACTATCTCACTCTGGTCGTAGTGAGAGAAGACATCCTTGTGCAACTCCAGTCCTTCCATAATGTTGACATATCTGCCTCAGATTCTCTAAAAATATTCAAAATTCTATTTTCGCACCCTCCGGATCATTTCAAACTCGTGCTCTGAAATTATTTGGAATTGTCGTGGTCTAGTGACGTATTGTGGGATTACGGCTCCACTCCAGCACGTTCTCCTGGAATTTTTACTGTCTCAGGTGTTGGATATGTAGTCACCTCTTATGGCACAGCATCTGCTATGGTGCTCCTGAAGGTTGGCCTCCTTGGGACAACTACCGCGGTTGTCGAAATTTCTTCTTTATTCTGTTCTTTTGTCAATTTCTTCAACATTTTGTGGATACGGCGATTCTTGTTTCTTCTTTTAGTTGGGGTCAAAGTAGCACTTCTCTCACCCTAGATTTCGATAAGGACGGCACTGACAAGCTTCCCTCTTGCCGCAGTTATTATTGATTTCATCTTGTGGTCATCGATCACGCTAATCTTCCTTTTCTGGTTTGCAGTATGCTGAACCTTCTCGTTGAGTTTCATCACTATCTTTCCATGAGACTGCCCGAGGTCTACAGTAGTCCAGGTAGTTTCTTCATATTCTGGATTCAGCTGCGTTAAGTCTGAGTCAACCTCGATCACGGCACCAGCTTTCAATTCTTCGTCGTTAAGTGCAAGACTTACGCCATCCATAAAGTTTAGAACCAACCACCCGTTCAACATTTCCTTACGAAAAAAGTAAGGAAAGGATCCGGAGCTGTACTTAGAACGATGGCAGGCTTGTCAGCACCATGTTCACAGAGGGTCAAGAAGTAAGGAGAGCTACTCTCACTCCTACCCAGCGAAGAAACATGAACTGCCACATTCACAGGATGGGGAGAAAGCTGGCGATGGACCAACATAAAGAAACAGTTTCTACCTTCAGTGCCAGTACGTCAAAGTAGCCGGTTCGGCAGGAACCAAAAAAGAAGAGATCAACTCCGAGGACAACAAAAAAGATGAAAGAAATTGCAAAAAGATCAGAAATGGAATCAGTGCGTCGGCGTCGAGCATACACACCAGCTCCGAAGAATGTTGTTTCAAAAGCAACCGCGAAGGATGTCTTGACAGAGACTATGACCGAGGAGGTCAGAAACATAGAAGAGCATGCTGGGGTGGAGCCATACATCCAATAGTACGTTACCAGACCTCAACGATTTTAGATAATTCTAGAATATGAGCTAGAGAGACTTCATAAAGTTAAGAAGAAAACCTTTGAATATTTTGAAAGAATTCGAGGTAAGAAGATTAACATCCTGGAAGGCCTTGAGCTACATACAGATGTGTTCTTGGAGTACGAGCAGCAGCAGATTGTGGACTGTGTCTTCAACCTTCAGAAATTTGGCAGAGTGGGTCACTTAAGAGGAAAGACCTACTTAGAACACCAGAAATGGATGAAAGCAAAAGGAAGAGTCACAATTCAACGTGGATGCTGTTACAAATTTGATAAAGACAGGAAAGGAAATCCACCAAGGATTCTCTGTCATAGCGATGTTGATCCTATGCCAAGAATCATTAAGTGGATGGTTAAGAGGATGGTGACATGGCGGGTATTGCCTGCAGATTGCATACCCAACAGCTGCATCATCAACATATATGAGGAAGGCGACTGCATACCACCCCACATAGATAATCATGATTTTGTAAGACCCTTCTGCACAGTGTCCTTCATAAATCAGTGTAACATCATGTTCGAATCAGACCTCTAGATAGCAGACCTCAGAGAATTCCGAGGGCCGGCAGAAATATTTCTACTGGTAGGTTCTGCTCTAGTGCTAAAAGGAAATGGAGCGGACGTAGCGAAGCACTACATCCTGGGGGTACTTTTCAGTGAATTTCAGTCACTTTGAGGAGGAAGGATGACAGCAAGATTCCTTTCCGTTTTCAACTAGAATCAGAGCTAGAGAGCCTCCAACCTTACGAGCTATGAGCTACATGGAAAATAGCACACCTCTAATGCACATCCGAACGACATTTCCTGCTAAGGATGGCTTGGAAGGTGATGTTATTGCCCATGTGTCTCACTATTCAAACATGAATTTTGACAGAGGTTTTGAAGAAACCGACAAGGATCCTACACAGTCCGTTTCAGAATTATATGGATTGTATGAGATACTTAACTTTCAAGGAAAATATTATCATGTTTAGGATTAAGCTAAATGATGTATTTTCAACAAATTGACTGGGAAACGCCATTAAGTTGAATGAACCTCAAGCGAAGAACGATTTAAAAATAAAAGAATAAATAAGATAAACTGGAAATGAACATAAAACAACAAGAAAAAAAAAGAGAAAGAACAAAAGAAAAAAAAGAAAAGAAACGAGAAGAGAAAAGAAAATGAAGGAAAAAAGAAAAATAATAAAAACTCTTTTAAGAATCTAAATGTTAAAACGAATTCCAAAATAACATGAACTCTATTTAAACACAAAAATAAAATCGAATCACTAAAACAAACAAAACAAATCTATACTTCGAATTGAATTCCAATCTGAATCCGTCGATTCGAATCTTTCAATTCTTCTTTGAATCAAAATCATTTTTGAACTCTTTCGAAGTTCAAATCCTTTCTTCGACTTATCGCTAGGTCGAGTATTTTTAGCTTGGTACACTTACCAGTTCCTTTCAATTCTTTTCTCTGTTCGTTGGAGGATCGACTGGTTCTATTGACACGGAACCACAAATTTTATTCAATTTTGTTCTGATGGAATGGAGTTGGGTCCCTCCTCACACGCATCTCATTTTTGAGAAACCTTTCGAGCGGGATTTAAAACTCCTTTATATCCCCTCAAATCTTCATGGCTAGAGCCTAGTTTCCAGTTCTCTTTCAATCTCGAGGCTGGAGCCAAATTTCCAGTTCTCTTTCAAATCTTTGAGGCTGGAGCCTAATTCCAGTTCTCTTTCAATATTTGAGGCTGGAGCCTAATTTCCAGTTCTCTTTCAATCTTCGAGGCTAGAGCCTAATTTCCAGTTCTCCTTCAAATCTTCGAGGTGGAGCCTAATTTTTAGTTCTCCTTGAATCTTCGAGGCTGGAGCCTAATTTCTAGTTCTCTTTCAATCTTCGAGGCTGGAGCCTAACTTCCAGTTCTCCTTCAATCATCAAGGCTGGAGCCTAATTTCCACTTCTCCTTTAATCTTCCAGGCTGGAGTCCTTCAGTCTTCGAGGCTGGAGCCTAATTTCCAGTTCTCTTTCAATCTTCGAGGCTGGAGCTTAATTTCACGTTCTCTTTCAATCTTTGAGGCTGGAGGCTGGAGCCTAATTTCCACTGCTCTTTCAATCTCGAGGCTGGAGCCTAATTTCTAGTTCTCCTTCAATCTTCGAGGCTGGAGCCTAATTTCCACCTATCTTCTTTGACGCTAGAGCCTAAATTCTAGTTCTCTTTCTAGCTCTCTTCTTTGAGGATAGAGCCTAAATTCTGGTTCTCTTTCCAGCTCTCTTCTTCGAGACTAGAGCCAAAATTCTAGTTCTCTTTCGAATTTCTGAGGCTAGTGCCTAAATTCTAGTTCTCTTTTCAATTTCGAGACTAGAGTCTAAATAGTAGTTCTAAATTCTAAAATCTCTTTCAAATTCTGAGCATGGAGCCTAAATTCCATCCCTCATTTCAAATCCCGAGATTGGAATCTTGGTTCCAATTCTCATTTCAAAGTCTAATCCCTTGGAAGTCTTGCAGTTTGCTATTCACATCCTTTTCCCCAGCGAGAGTTCTGGAATCTTCAGTCTTGAAGACTTACCTGATACTCCCCAGCGAAGATTTTCTATGATTTGTTCTAATTTTGTCACTTAGACGTATGTGTTGGTTTCGTTGATCTCCTCGGTCAACGCCAATACGTGCGTTGTGCTTGCTTAGCACACCACACCTATTGGGGGTCCATTTGTTGACCTCATTTTTGGTGAGGTCTTTCTTTCCTCTTAGTTCTTAGGATCTAGCCATAGGACTTCTCCTTGACTATCCTAGAAGACTAGAGATGGAACCCACCATTTAGAAATTCAAACTAAACCCTGACTCTCTTTGGAATCCTACATGGATGGTCATTAACCTCCAAGTCACTTGTACGGTTAGGACCAACGTGCAGGAAGACAAGGATGAATTTCTATAGGATGCTCAAGCCTCATGGATAGCCCTGGGTGGCCTAGTCTTGGTGAGTTTTAACTTGCACACACTACACTCCTACACACATCCTAAACCCTGAACCATCTTTACCCAATCTTGTCTCCTGGTTCATTAGAACACTCATATGGATGGATCCAAACCCCTAGCCCCTTGGCTAAGAGGTTCATGAACAATACATATGAGATGTTCAAAATGAACACTTCTTGGTCCATGGCTCAGTCTAAGCTTCTTCACTCCCTCAACCATAACCAAAATTCCATTTTCCGAAAAATTCTAGTTTTGACATTGGGTCCTCAAGTTTATCTAAAATTACCTAAATTGCCCCTACAACCACCAAACTCTCAAAAAATTCCCCAAAATTACCTAAAATTCCTAAATTTCCTAAAAATTATTTTAAAGCAATTCCCACCTCTTAAATCTACCAAAATACCCCAAACCCTCAAAATAACCTTCAAATACCCTAAATACCCCCTTTTGCCCAAAATTCCAAAAATTCCGAAAATTCCCAAAAAATTTTAGCAAAATCCCAAAAATTCCTAATTTCATTTTGTTCAACTACACCATAACCTAATTTTTCCAATTTGATCCAATTTTATCAAAATCCCTAATTTCACCAATTTTTAACCCAAGTGGACCTAATGTCAAACCAAATCAACCCATTTGACCTCAATTTTGCCCAATTTCAATTCTAAACATCAATTCAACATGCTAAATACCAATCTAAACCAGATCCAAGCCCAAATTGATTCATATTTGTGTTCAATTCCATTTGACATCCAAAATCCCCAATTTTGCCAATTTATTCTAAAAATCCCCCAATTAACCTAATGTCAATCATTTCCCCCCAAATTTTAATCCTAAACCTTCCATGTCACTCCTATCAAACCCATGCAACATTCAATTGTCCCAATTTGAGCCCCAGCCTAGCCTAAATCGATTTGAAATCCAAGTTTATCCCATTTTAACCAAAATTGAACACATGCCCTAAATCTACCAAATTGATTGGCCTAATCCTAAAATTACCTCCTAATTGATGTTGGGAACTCTTCATTGCATTCCCCTAAACAATTAGAAACATTTAATTGGGTGTAAACCCCACGTTAAACCAACTTAGACCCAAGTTGACCCAACCTTACCCAAATTAACCCAAATTTTAAAATCCATCAAATTGATTCATCAATTGAACTAAAAACCATTCCATGTCTTCATGAAAGTTCTTCATGGCAATCATTTGCATAATGTTGCTCAAGACATTTAGACCCAAATCAAATCTAAACCCAAGTTAACCCAACCTAAATCCAAATTAGCCAAATTGAACCTATGACATAACATAACCAAATTAAACCAAGTGGGGCTAAACCAACCTTTCCACAACCATCATTTGAACCCTCGGAAGAACCCTAGATTCACATAGCCCAAGCTAAATAAGCCATGGACTAAGTGTTCCCCATTTTAGGGAATTTCTTCCCTTAAGTAGTTAAATCCTCTTTTGCCCAACTCCAAATCCCCCCACAACAGACTAATTACCATTAAACCATACTCTCTGGCTCATCTGACCTGAGAGCCAGCTCCCCTGTCCTGGCCGGCAGGCCTAGTCACCGGAGGGAGCCAAAACCGAGAGCCACTACTAACTTAAGCACACCTAAACTTCCCCAAGTGGCCATCTCAGCCAAAATTGACACTGGAGCCCTTCTGACCTCCACCTAAGCAACTGAATCCACCCCTTAATAGAGCCCCAACTCAGCTCAATGGCTCTGGCCATATAAGCTCCCCCTTTTGGCCATGAATAGGGTGTGTTGAAATTTTTCTCAACAAAACTCCCTTAAATTGCTCCCAGAGCTCCTCCCAACCAAGAGAAGCTCAGCTCCACTATCTTCCTGCCCTGAATCCCCTTGGCTGAGCCAAATTTCTCAGAAAAAAATTAGGCCAGAAACAAGACATTCCTGGAACCTCAACCAAAATCCAATTAAACTCATCCACACCTTCACCAGAGGTAGAGAGGAAGTTCCCTAGTAAAAGCCCCCTCACCAGGCCACCCATTTGCTCTATGAGCTAGAGCTCCAAATCAGGTTTCAACGAAGTCATACCTAGGCGATTCACCAAGACCAGAGACTTAATCCATAGGCTTCTCCAACTCCAACGAACAGACGAGCACATCCAATCGAGGCTTCGCCTCTTGGACCAAGGTATGGAGACTTCTCTTGCTCCCAAGCTTCCAGCGATTCTCTATATTGTTTGATTCAATTTCAATGCATTTTAGACATATAGATGTGTTCTTCTAGGCTAGAAGATTTGATAAAGACCAATCATGCTTGATTTTGTTGAGTCTCGAGCTAGTTCTTAAGGTTTTATGGTGAACGTCTCTCGGGTTGAACCAAGCGGAGACGATGACTGGCGACCGTTCAATCGCATGTGTATCGAATGGATGGCGGAGATGGAGCCAGATGGAACCACGAAACGTAAAGCACGGGCCACGTGGAACTGACTCAGATGGCGACTCCAAATGGGGAGACGCCTCGTGGAGCTTCGATCCGTCCCAGGATGACACGGCGCCGCATCGGATAAGTAAGAATATTGGGCTATTTTGATTTATTTAAATATCATGAACTTTAAAAATTCATATCTTTGCATAGAAAAACCATAAAATTAAAAAAAAATACCCTCTTGCTCAGTGAACAGAGGAAAAATGTGGAAAAATAATTAGGATATTTTGTTGAGTCTATGATTTTTAATTAATTTAACACTAATCTAAATGTTTTAATTCTCCACTAACACACACAATTCACCATGGCATGAGACCATAGGGCTTTTGTAGCCTCTGATCTTGGGAACATTCCTTGAATTTTTCAAGGCCACATTCCTTGAATTTTTCAAGGCCAGAGGCTATGTCTATAGGAAGTTATCTATTTTCTAAGTTCAGAGTCATCTTGTTGAAAGTTAATTGTGAAAATCAGCATGTTGATCATAAAAAGTTAGAAAAATTAGGGGAAGTATATCTTGACCAGAAAACTCTAGGGAAATTGTAACTTGGTTTAATTCACCTAAACTAACCCTAATTTGACAAAAATTCCAAAATTGAAATTAATGTAATTTGAAACAACCATACATCAAAATTTCATGAAATCAAGTCTCCACTGGTCTTTAGGGTTAGGGGAATCCCACACAAAAATTTCAAGTCAATTGGAAATGATTTAGCCCACTAGATGGATTATTTAACTAACATGCCACCTTTGGAATTAAAAAAATTCATAAAACCCAAAATATAATTCAAAAATTCACTAATTGATTTTGAGGCCTCTCTAGGATCAGAGGAGTCTAAGAAAATTAAAATTATAATTTTTCTAAATTTTCCATTTTTTACCTATTTTTACATATTTTAATAATTAAAAAATTATAAAAATCACAAAAATATTAAAATGCATAAAAATGTCATATTTGGTCCCCTAATCACTTAGGAACCAACCAAAAATTCTTCTCAAATCTCTAAGTAAAGATTTTAAATTTTAAAGGCTTAGGGTTATTTTTAATATTAAAATGAATTTTCCAACCCTTTCACTAAAATAATTATAAAAATTCAAAGAAAAAAAATACATATAAAATTTATTTCTCTGAGTTCTTCAAGATTAGAGTGATTTAAGAAAAATGTGAAACTTAATTTTCTACCTCAATTTTATTTTATAATTGATTAATACCCCAAAACTCAAAATAATTATAATAAATAAAATAAAATGCAAAAAATCACCAAAATTGGTCCAAGTGATCCTCTAGTCAGTGAGAACTTCCCCTACTTTTCCTAAGGATAGAAACTTCTTCTTGGTCATGTTGTGGAATTTTCATTGAAAATCTCTATTTTCTACTAAAATAATTATATAAATTAATTTAAAAATAGAAAATTCACATTTTCTCCTCTAAAGTCTTAATTCACATGTGAATGCGGTGACATAAAAATTTCAACTTCATTTGAGTTTAATTTGATGAGTTATGGGATGAACAAGTTTAAGAGGGTATAAAGATAATTAAAGAACTTTAACCTTAATTATATTTAGGCTATACCAAAGGGAATGGTATACATTTAATCTTTATTTTCCTGTTGGATGATTGAAATATAGGAAGTTAAAGGGTAGAAACTCATTAATCACCTTGAACATTAAGGAAGAAATTTTAATTAATTAAATCACCTAAATTTTGGAAGATTAATTAAGACTTGAATTATTATGATTAAGGAATGTTATATAAACAAATTCTAATTCTTTAAATTAAATCCCTAATCAATGATTTAATAAAATATCATTAAGTCATTATTAATTAAGCTATAAAATGATAATTGAAACTAATAAAGAAAAAGGGAGATAATTGATCCCCGATAGATATAAGTGCAACGGTTGCCAAAAACTTGACTCCGCTGAATATAAGTGCGTTGATGATTTAAAATATGAAAAATATGATTTCATAATATGGGATACTACGCAAGTATTTGTATCGTTTATCAAGTAATATAGGACTTTCTGATTAAGCCCCGAGATATCGAACCCACAGGGAAAAGTTGAAAATCTTAATGGAATTTAGAAAAATATCTTTTTACATTCTTTAATTGTTTTTGAAATAGTATGTCTTGATTTTGAAAAGTTTTAGAAAGTTGATTTGTCTTTTGAAATTTTCTTAATAAAATGCTAAGCAATGAAAGTAAAGGTTTCAATAACTAATAACACTGGATGTAAAATTACTATTAACTAAAATATCTTTTTTTTCCTTTCATGAAGTAGTAATAATTCTTAAAGTATTGTTGTGGAAGTATTTAATTTTTTGTTGTGACGAGATAGAAGCAAATGTGTTCTTTACCCTTACTTAGTTCTATAAAGAACATAGAGTTAATTTGAAATTTATATTATTTTGAACATGGTTAGGCGGGGAAGATACCGGCTCTCACTCTAGAGTTCCCTCGATTCGCACCACCTGGGGGCTAACTTCTCATAACAAAACTCAAAACTTCAAACTAAATTAGAGGGTTTTAGTCTGTCACTCTAAAATCCTCTAATTTTACTCCCTTAAATAAAAATATCTTCTAATATTACATTCACTTATATGGACTATAGTTCTCACCCATATAATTGCATGTGATTCTTACTAACTTTAATGAGATAATACCGTATTGGATCTTACATAATCTCAAGAAATTTTATAACTTAACAGACCAAATTAAGAAGTAAACAAAGTTCTCAGAATCAATCTTCACAACTTCTTCCAACTTTTAAACACTGATACTTTCCACAATAATTCTCTTTAAATTAATTACTTCTCCATTTTAAGAAAGAAAAAGATAAAGTAAACTACTCAGAATGCATTGGGAAAATATAAAAACACAATGATTTGAAATTAAAAATGATAAGAAAGATAATAAACGAATGCACGTATGTTGACCTCATTTTTGATGAGGTCTTCTCTTCTTCTTTTTAGTACTTAGGATCTAGCCTTAGGCTTTTCCTTTGACTATCCTAGAGGATTAGAATTGGGGCCCACCACTTAGAAATTCAAACCACTTCTTAACTCCCTGTAAACTCCACAAACTTGACTGTAGACCCCTAATCACCTAGAGGGTTGAAACCAAATGTGGAAGTTTAAGGGATGAGTTCCTATAGGACTCTTTGGCCTTAGGACTACCCTGGGTGGCCTGGTCTGGTGAAGGGCTGACTTACACACACACTACACCTATACACTACACTTTCACACACATCCTAAAAACACACCCATACCTAACTTGACCTCCCGACTCATAAAGGTGATTCGCAGGATGGTCCTTAACCCTAAGCCCTTGGCTAAGAGGGTTAGGAACAACATAGTGGATGCCTCAAATGAGTCCCTTCATGGCTCATGTGGGCTTGATACGGATTCATGGCTCAACCAAAATGATTTTATTCCACTTACATTCACCTAATCTTCAATTTTCCAAATTTTCGATTTTGACCCACTAGGACCCTACACCCTTTAGCTCGCCTGAAAGCCTCGAAATTACCCAAAATTTTCAAATCACCCAAAATTCCCCAAAATAATTCCTAAACATTCCCCTCCACTCAAATTGATCATCCATAGCCAAAAATATCAAAAATTCCAAAAATACCTCCCAATACCCTCCAAATACCCAAAATGCCCCTCTTAGCCAAAAAATCCAAAAATTCAGAAAATTCCCATAAAATTCCAGAAAATCCCAAATATTTCCAATTTCGTTTTGTCTAACTACACCATGGGCCAATTTTGTCAATTTACCCCACTTTTATCAAAATCCCCAATTTGACCCATTTTTAACCCAAAGTGAACCCAATGTCAAACCAAACCTACCCAATTGACCCAAATTCTGGTCCAATTCAATTCTAAACTTCAATTCAACATCCCCAACACTAATCTAGACCAAATCTAAGCCCAATTTGATTGACACTTGAATCCAATTTCACTTTTGACCTTAAAGCCCAATTTGAACCCATGACCCAAACTTAGCTCAAACTAACCCAATTCAACTCCAATTAACCCCAAACCTTTTCTAAACCTTCGTTAGCATCCCCACAAACAAAATACTAACATGATTTGCCCAAAATTTGGACCCAAACCCCACTCAAATTCAACCCAAAACTAAAAGGCCCAATTTTGACCTAAACCCAAACCTAACCCAAATAAGCCCAAACCCCAAAATCAAGACCCAACCATAGCCAAAACCTCTTTGAAACACTCCCATAAACATTTCCCAACATTAATTTTACAACAATTTCAACCCTAGCACAACATTGGCCCAAATTAGCCCAACTTGACCTACATTGAGCCATTTACCAAAGAGGCTCAAATTCTAACCAATTTAATTCCAAGTCACACCAAATTGACTCCAAACCATTCATGAATCATCCCTAAACCAATTGCAACATTTATTTAACATGGTCCTTCACAAAATTTTCACCCAAAACCCCATCCTAAAATAAAAGAAAACCACTTCCCTAAATCACTTTAAAAGCCCATCTAAAACCATTTCAAAGAGCCCAAAATCTACCCTAAAGCCCATATGACATTTTCATTTGCAATCCATTTAATCAAAGTCACTCCCTAAGTTCCAATCCCATCATCAAATGATTCCAAATCAAGCCTCATGCCAAATCACCCCTAAATGCCAAAATTCACAAAATCCTTCTCCATGAAAGTTGACTTAACTTTTCCCAAGCCAAAGGGAGCCATGAAGCCATGCATGAGCCCCATGGGAGCCATGAGAGCCATGAAATCTACTTTCCACCTCACCAAACCATTAATGGCAAGAGAGGGGATCTCTTTCTTAAACCCTCTTAAACCCTTTTTTACCTTAAGCATGTCACACACTAAACCATGCTTAGCCACCTCACCATGGATGGAGACCACACCATTTTCTATTGGCTGACCCAAGTGACTCTTTTCAGCCCAAAACCAGGCCTTGGTTGGTGAACCTAGCCCAAAACCATGGGTTGAATCATTTGAACCCAAAATAGCCTTCCCACCATTTCTTTTCAATACAACTCCTTTACACATGTCCATGGCCAATTGACTGCACTAAGCCCCAACCCTGACCTCCCTGACCTTGAGAGTGACCCGACCACTAGCCGGCCGATCCACCACGCCCGCCGGAAACCACCGAGGCCGAGAGAACCCATGTAAGCCAAAGTTTGGAATTCCCACTTGCCGAGCTGCCCCATGCCCAATGGCCATCATGGCTGTTCTTCCCTTGACCTAAGCAGTCGATCTCAAGCCTTAAACCCCCTTGGGAGGCCCTCCACCCTCTCCTATTTAAACCTCACCTCCTCTCGGCCATGAGAGGTGTCGAACCAGACCTTACTGAAACCTCCGCTAAAATTGCTCCGGACCACTCTCCATACTTAGAGCAGTTGATCCCCGGTGATAATTTGCCCTAATCCCCACCAACGAGCCCAATTTCTCAGCCAAAATTCCACCCAAAACCAGGACACTTCTCCACAGTGGATCAATCCCCAAATTGATTGATCCTACGCCTTCACCAGACCAGGGAAAAGGTCCACCAGCAAAAGCCCCCTCTCCAGGCCACCCATCTGTTCCAGACTCCAAGCTTTGTGATCGGGCTTGGTCGAAATCATACCTAGAAAATTCACCAGGCCAAGGGACTTCATCTGGAGCTTGCTTGGACCCAATCGAAGGTGACACAACCCTCAGATTGAAGCCACACTTCTCTGAGCTAAGGTATGAGCTAACTCTTTATCCCGAGCTTCTGGAGATTCTCCATTTCAAATGCCTTAATTTCAATGCATGATCACCGTATAGATGTATTCATCTCTTCAAGGCGAATTCGTACGTCTCTTCAAGACGAATTCGTAGAGCACAAGAACACGAAAATTCGTTAAGTATTGTGTGAGATATTAGGGATTTAGTGTGGACGGTTCTCGGGCTAGGAGGCTTGGGGACGATGAACGGATGCCGTTCATTTAATACGCGCGCGGACGGACCGCCAGGATCGCGCCGGATGAGGAGACGGAACGATAAAGCGGGCCCCCGGAGCGCTGAGTTGGATGGCTGCGCCGAATCAGAAGACGACGCGTGTGTGTTCGGAGCTGCCGAGGATGGCGTGGCGCCGCGTGGATAAGTAGAAAAATAGGTTATTGTTCTATTTATTTAATTCCCTAAACATGAAAAATGCATAACTTTGTGTAGGAAAATCAGAAAAATAAAATAAAAATACCTTCTTGCTCAGTGAACAGAGGAAAATAATGTGGAAAATAAATTATTTAATTTCATCAAGTATTTTATTTTTAATGATTTATTTACCCTCTGCATTGTTTTAATTCTCCATGCATATAGGAAATTCACTATGGCATGAGACCATAGAGCTTTTGAAGCCTCTGAATTTGGGAACATTCCCTGAATTTTCCAAAGTCGAGGCCATCCCTATGAGAAGTTATTGATTTTTCAAATTCATGTTGCTTGTTTTGAGTATTTTAAATCCAATAATTAGCATGTTGTGAAATAAATTCTAGGAAAATTTGGTGATGTTTCTTATGACCAGAGGATCCTAGGAAAAATAGGTTTTGAATTAATCCACTTGGAATAATCCTAATTGGCTTAAACACCCAAAATATGTCCCTAATTAATTAGAGCTAATCATACATCAAATTGACTTGAAATCAATTTTCCACTGACCTTTAGGGTCAGAGGAACCCACCATAAAAATTTGAAGTCAATTGGACTTGGTTAGCCCTACTAAAAGCCATTTAGCCAATTTAAACTTTAAAAATTCATAACTTTCAAAATACTTTTCAAAAATTCACCAAATTAGTTTTGGAGCCTCTCTGATATCAAGGGAATTTAAGAAAATTAAAATTTCAATTTTCTAAAAAAGTTGATTTTTTGTATTATTTTAATATTTTAATAATTAAAAAATAATAAAAATCACAAAAATAATAAAATTCACCAAAATGTCACATTTTGAATTTTAATTACTTAGGAACAAACCCCATATTTTTCTTAGATCTCTATAATGAGATATTAAATTTTAAAGCCCTAAAGTAATTTTAAAATTAAAAAAAAATGTATTTTTTAGCAATTCCACTAAAATAATTCTAATAAATCAAAGAAAAATCAGAAAATTGTAAAAATTGATTCTCTGATTTCCTTGATATCAGAGAGATTTTTGAAAAAATATAAGATTCATTTTTCAACCTTTATTTTAATTTTAAATTAATTAATACTCCAAAACTCAATATAATTATAATAAAAAGAATATAATTCAAAAAATCACCAAAATTGGTCCAAGTGGTCCTCTGGTCATTAAGAATGTCCCATAATTTTCTTAAGGACATAAAATTTTCCTTGGTCATATTATTAAATTTTCTTTGGAAATCTCTATTTTCCACAAAAAATAGTTACATAAATAAATAAAATACAGAAAAATCACATTTTCTCCTCTCATGTCTTTATTGACATATGAGTGAAGTCACATAAAAATTTCAAGTTCATTTAAGCTCAATTTAGTGAGTTATGAAATTATTAAGCTTGAAGGGGCAAAATGGTAATTAAAATTTTAACCTTTAATTAAAACTTTAGGCTTAATAAAATTAAAGAGTAAAATATTTGATCTTAATCTGATTTGGAGGATTGAAATTTAAATAATTAAAGGGTAGAAGCCTATTAAACAATTTAAAAATAATTGAAATGAACTTTAATTAAATAATTGATTAAATTTGGAAGAATAATAAAATTGGAATTATTAAAATAGGGATATTATTAGGAAGAGATTTGTTCTTTAATTTAAGAATCCCTAAATTAATCATCTCAATAATATTTAATTCCTAATTAAAATGGTAATCCAAATTTAAGATTTAAAATATTAAAAGACTTAATTATTAAATTAAATTAAAGTTAAATTATTTAAATTAAACCCTTTTAAAATTTCAATTAAATTAATACTTTAACAAATAAAATTAAATCATCTTTAAAATATAAAAAATAAAATATTAAATTAAAATTAAAAATAAGATGAAATTTAAATTTAAATTAAATTAAATTAAAACATATTAAATTAAATCAAATTAAATCAAATCAAATCAAATTAAATTAAATTAAATTAAATTAAATTAAATTAAATAAAATTAAAATTAAATTAAATCAAATTGAATTAAATTAAATTAAATTAAATTAAAGCATATCAAATCAAACTAAATTGAATTAAATTAAATAAAAAAATAAAATCAAGTTAAAATTAAAATCAAATTAAATTAAATTAAAATTAAAACTAAGCTAAATTAAATTAAATTAAAGTTAAATTAAATTGAATTAAAAATAACATCATCTAAGGCATAAAGAAACTCAAAAATAAATATAAAGCAACTTGAACACTATTCCAAGCTTAAACCCGATAATTGAAATTAAATTAAATCATAAACCATTTGAACATCAATTTGCCCTCGAATGCTTTTGTTGTCATAACTCCTAAACAGAACGTTAAGTGAAGTGTTACTTCACTTATAGGATATTCAAATGTCCTAGTTCACTGAGCAAGATAACAAAACTTGAACTCCAGGACGATTAATTCATTTGTATAATTAAATTCTCTTGGACTTAAAATAATCCTAGAAATATTGAAAAGATGTTTAAGATTCATCTTAAGCACTTCCTCGATATGATAGGATGTTTATAAGAATAATTGAACTTAATTATTCTTTGATGAAGGAAATCGTCCTCAAACCAAAATACTGAACACTTTAGACGTCATAGGAGATGACTAGCTATAAGAGTAGGACCTTGGTAGAAAACCATAACCCTTCCCTTAGCTTTACCTAGGAACATGCTTAAATATTCTAATTGTGTTTTAAGTGCAGCTTGGGATGATGGGAAGACCCTCCAGGTACGCTTTTATTTTATTGCAATTTACCTTATTGCAATTTATTTAATCGCATCGCACTTACCTTTCTTGCATGATAAACAACTGTTACATGAAAACCCACACTTTTAGGATAGTCCCTAAAACTGAAACAAAAAAAAAAAATAAAAGTCATTGCAAGATAAAATTCACCGCCACAACATTTCAAAATTTAAAACAACTCAAAATTCAATCACAAACAGAACACAAAACTGCAATTACAACTAAATTAAAACGTCTTGTTGGATGATCGGGAATACCTCGGATGATGTAACCTACGTGTTGCTAACGGGATTTCCCACGGTCTAAATGAAAGTGTGGAACTCATTCGGTTGAGTTTAGCAAATTCATGCGGAGTAAGTGAATCCGATAAAAATAACGATGCCCGAAGGATGGAACCGTGGGATCTTAACTAGGTGTTGTTATAATCAACTTTAAGATTTGTTTTAATTAAAACATAAAAAACACTTGGAAATTAAGACTTTCTCTAAACCAAAACACTTCTCTCATCTCCCGATTCATGACTTCTAAAACTAAACCTCTGCAACAACATGGAGCTCGGAGCATTGTGGGCAGCACGGCCATCGTCGTCGACAGAAACTTGAATCTACATCAGCAAAACCATTCTTAGAATTAAACAACTAAGCAATAGGATTTCGAGGTAGTTTGCCTAGTGCAACATAAATCCTCAACTCTTCGTTAGGCATTTGCATGATCTTGTCATGTAAATTAAGCCCTAACCGGTCTTAGAACTACGAGGTAGTCGTTTGGTACGACATAAACCCTCACATCTTCCGAGCTATTTGTATGATTTTATCATACAAATTTAAGTCCAAATTAATTAAAATTGGCAAGATCAAAACATTAAACAAACATTAGGACTTTCCTAAATCCAAGCCAAACAATAGGATAGTTGGGAAATTACCGAAGTTCGCTTCGAATCTGTGATTTCTCCTACCTTTCTTCCTTTGAATTCCCAAAACAAAATGTTCCAAACTTGATCCATTCCCTATTGAAATTCCAAAATTCAATCCTTTGAAAACTTAAACTTTGAAATTCTTGAGAGCAGAATTACTGATATTATCGAGAGTTTTCTTAGGTGATTCCCGTCACTTAAGATGTAATTAACTATAGGGGTTTGCCCTTATAGGGAATTTTAAGAACCCAGGTAATATAAACCCTGTTTAATGCTTTCATATTAAGCGGGGAATTTGTCGGCTTATAAAATTGGTTCGCAGACCAAACGGATGTCACAAATCTTCTAGTTTATTTAATCGAGCCCCATCACCAAATAATGTGTCTATTCTTCAAGATAGATACACAGTTTGTGATGCGGGGCTCGTTTATATAAACTATTTGGGATGTGAGATCGGTTTGATTTCATATCTTAAAATTTTTAAATTTAACATTATTTTCAAAATCAAATAATACTTTTCAAATTATTTATTTAAATTAAATTAAAAATTCACCGACAATTTCTGTTAGGCGACCCCCCTTTTTTCAAAATACATAACCTAAAAAATAAGTCGTACAACTTCTGGCGACTCCGCTGGGGACAATTCCTCACTCCATTTTAATCAAACAATTCTGCTCTCAAAAATCGGTAGTGTATCCATGTTCCTAGTGGATCAAACTACCCTTCTTTCCGTTGGAATACTATGTTCATTTCTACCTTGAATAAGTATAGCCAACATTCTCTCGGATTTAGGAGCCACTTGTTTAGATACCCCTAAACGGAGAGGTTTCGAGATCCTTTTACCTCATTTCGAGGTGGGATGGACCCCAATAGGTATTAGTTTAGGAGCGGTCTTGCGGGTCGAGAAGTTTCTACAAGACTTTCTCTTCCTTTTCCAGTTCCTAATCAATTCCTTTTACCCTTCCTACAACTCTCCTTCTTTTAATAATTCTCCTTCCTAACGAATAAATCTTTTTGAAAAGACAATTTTCTTTTAATACCACAAATACACTAAGATAAACAGAAATGTGTTCGGACTCTTTCTTTTTCGTCATAAGTTTTACGACAAGAAGAAGCACGATTCGGGGACTAACACATGGAATCTGCCCTGCAGAAATGGAAGCCCCAAAACTGATCTTCTCCTTCGTCAACGGACTTGACCTGGCCGTGTTCAAGGACGAACTGCCTGATAATGGAATTATTCGATTCGGACAAGGATTCGGGGACACCGACATCAAAATCCCCGACGTCACTCTCTTTTCACTCACAAGCTAAGTACCAGAAACTGAGAAGCCGTTGATTGAGTTTAACCTCAAGTCAACTCATGAATTCCCTCCTCTGCAAAAGAATCCAACTGAGAGGAGTACTGCTGTCTACAGAAGGACTGTTGTTGCTACCCCCACAAGTCTAGTTGTCTCTGCACCTACCTCGGCTTCTGCCAAACTGAAGGGGAAGGAAATTCAGAACTGTGATGAACCTGTTACCGTGGAGGGTATAGACCTTCCTATGAGACCTTCTGTTTTTGAAATCGGGTCCAGCTCGAGAATTCCATCACTGACACGGACTCAGAGGAGGAACAGAAGTAGAAGGATTGCTAGAGAAGCCAGAGCTGCTGAAGTTGCTTTCCTAGAAGAAATCCCAGAACTGCCCGAGTATACACCGCTGCCTGAATACATACCACTTTTGGGAGGAAGCAGGTTCCATCCCCTCTCCGCTGCAGAGGATGAGGAAAATGTTCGCAAGATTGCTGCCGCATTGCCTCAGCCCGTATATTACAACGATAGCCGTAAGAAAAGGGCTAGAATTACGCCATTTGCTCGACTGCAAACCTTGATAGAAAAGTTGGCAAAGAAAGAAAAATGTCCTGTGTCAGAGATTTTAAGAAGGATAGGGCGGGTGCCAGCCAAGTCCTGTCTTGGGCAGCGAGTAGAACCTGCTATCGCTGCGGAAAAGCCAAATAAGAGAATGAAAACTAGTCCACCTGTCGTTGTTTCAGGACTACAAATTAGGGAGGATACCACCTTCCAGCATTTGGCTGACAGACCATCCGGTCCCAGACCTTCTGCTGCTAGGAGGATGGTATGGCGTCCCACAATCGGACAATTAAGATTAAAACAACAACCTGAGAAGGAAAGTCTCGTCAGGAGACTTGAGTCTGAAGAAAGTGCTACCGCAGTAAAGGGGACTCATGGGAAGGAAACCCGACAGTTATCACATGACAACCGCAAGGATGTACGGAAAAGACCACTAGAAGATGCTATGGAAAAGCTAAGAGCTGATATTCGGCGACTAGCAAGGGAAAGAGAAGAGAAATTCGGAGATGAAGTTGACTCGTCGAGTTCATGGATGATGAATATGCGAGAAATTAACATGGTTGAAACACGAGCTTCGTCGGCTTCACAAGGTGCCCCCGCGGCCCGCGAAGAGAGGAACTCGAAGTAATGAGGAGGCGACTTCAAGAGAAATATGATACGATCGCCCAAATGGCAAAAAGGATAGAAGAGATGGATGTAGCCCTAGCCACTCTCCAGAGTCAAGTTCAACCCCAAAGAGAAACACCCCCAGAAGTTATTCACATTGTAGACGGAGGAAAGGAGATTACGTCCGTCAACGGGGATGATCAATTAAAGAAGGATACAACACAAGGCATGATTCCGGAAAAGGTTATTAAGAACATGGTGGAACAACAGGTGCGAGAAGCCTTGGCACAATCAAAGAGCGGGACATCCATTTGGACGGGTAGGCCTTACCCCAAAGAATTCGACGCTGTCCAATATCTGAAAGGCTTTGTACCACCTCTGTTCAAGACCTTCGATGGAACCAGAAACCCTCGGCAGCATGTTGCACATTTTCGTGCCAGTTGTTGCAATGCCGGCGGAAGTGATGCCTTACTCTTCAGACAATTTGTCAGCAGCCTATCAGGGTTCGCCTTTGATTGGTATGCAGAATTACCGAACGGTTCGATGAAGACATTATCAGAACTAGAGAACCTCTTCATCAAGCAATTTGCTGGAGCTCGGCACCACATCACTATAGGCGATTTAGTGGTAGAGAAGCAGAAACCCAACGAAACCTTGGTGGACTACATACTTCGATGGAGGAACCTAAGTATGAAGTGTGAGCCACGACTACAAGAACGAGCATGCGATCGGTATTTTATCGAAGAGCATTCATGGCCCGATAGCACTTCTCCTCGAGGGATTTACTATTAAGACTTTTGAGAAGTTGTTAAGCAAGGCCGGAAGCTTGCAAGAGGAGGCGAAGCAATTAAGTTTAACCGACAAAACGGACAAACGAAGCCCGTGAAAACTTTTGAAAAGAAGTACGGGATCGTTGCGGCGGTCGACAAAGGCAAGCAACCGATACAAATATCGTCAGAACGGCCGCAACAACCTCAACAGAATTACCAGCAACCCCGACCCAGCTATCAGTCGTCTCCACAGTATGAACAACCGCCTCATCCGCAACGTACGTTAAGGGTGCTTCTGAGTAGGGAGTATCCGTTCAAGAATGAGGCAGTGCCGAAAATGTTCCGCAGTCTGATGATGACTCCAGATTTCCAACTGCCAGAACCTAAGAGACCAGAAGAAGTCAACAAGAAAGGTGATCCCAACTTTTGGCCTTACCACCGGATGCTTGGACACAAGATAGAAGATTGTATTACCTTCAAAAATTGGCTCAACGACAATCTTCAGAAAGGGAATATAACGATCTCGAAGGAGTACATGAAGGAACCCCAGAAAGGAGTTTTCGTCAATGTTATCTCGACGGATCTCATTGTGCCGATAGACCCCTATGCGACTGATGATGGATGGGCTACCGCTTGGACAAGGTCTTCGAAAAAGATTTTGGATCACATCCAAACCGCTTCAGTGCGATCCTCAAGTCAGAGTTCAAAACCTGTTAAGTCGACACTATCACTTGCGATAGAAGAACCACCTCAACAAGAGACAATTGAAGAGAAGAAGAAAATCGACGAAGAAGAGAAAACCGAGGCTCCTAAGGCTAGACTAGGGGCTGCTTATCCTAGGATAGTTGTTTCCGATTTGGGGGAGAAATCCCTCGAACCTCCGACTCGTATGATTATTTGCTCACTCCGGGGGGATCTTATAATGATAAGGGTTACGGCGTTGGCTACGTTTTGACTGTTTCTAACGATTACGTAACTAGCAACAATCCGGACATCGATTTCGATACAAATGACAATTCTCAAATTATACACAATCTCGACGATCACAATGACGAAGAAGACATCCATCAAGGAGGCTACGAGAGTTCAACAAGCAACGAATCTATTTGCGAGTTTCGAGGAGCTCCGATCACAATAGAGTTAGAGCCTTCGGACTCGAAGCTAATCCGGAAGAACTCGTCATTCCGATTCGGGAGGAAACACCAGCAAACTCAATACTAGAGTCGAAGAAATTACGAAGTCAACTTAAGAAGTGGAAGAGTTCTACCTCCGAGAATGGGTCCAAAGGACAAAGGAAAGCGGTGGTTGTTCAAGAAGAATCAACCCCGACGGAAGAAATACCAATTCGGGAAGAAGCGAGACACATGAATAAAAGTGGACTACAACGTGTTAGCCCATCTTAGGAAACTACGTCACAACCGAGCATCTACGACGCTCTCATCTTATCAAAGGAGATGAGAGAAGCTCTGATCAAGGCCTTACTTGATCCAGAAATTTGCTTAGCTCAAATGGCAGGAGATTCCTTAGATGAGGTTTGTTCGTTAAAGGAACAGTGAGGTGTCACCTTCACGGACAATGATCTACTACTTGGGACAGCAGACCACAACCGACCGTTGTACATTTCAGTTACAATTGGAAAGTTTACACTCTCCAGAGTATTGGTGGATCCAGGAGCATCAATCAATACAATGAATCTTCGAACGCTAGCATACTTGGAAATTGATGCTCGCGAGCTTGAAGCAGACAAAATGTTATTAAGAGGATTCAACCGAAAGGAGAAAGAGCCCTCGGATCAATAACACTACTAATGAAGACCGGTGACTTAGCAAAGACAACTGCAAAATTTCACATAATTGATTCAGAAACTTCGTTCAACGCTCTACTGGGCCGACCATGGATACATGAAAACCGGATGGTACCATCATCTCTACATCAGTGCATCAAATACTACGATGGAGGGGAACAGTGCATCAAAGGTGACTTACAACCATTCTCCGTACATGAAATTGGAATCCATGAAGATGTAGCTTATTATGCACCTCCGAAGAAAACAATCTTCTCCAGAGATACCATAACGAATGAAGCAAAAGAAATTCGGGATGACGAAGAACTTGAAGTTCTAGTCCAACAGTCACTCACCACTCCTTTACGGCGAGATGGTGAAGGTTTCTCCACAACTCGCATTCGAGGTCGAGGCTAGGGACGAGGTCGTGGCAGAGACGTTAGGACAGTTGGACGGAGGAAACCAACCATCAATGTTGATTGGGAAGATAGTTCTGAAGAAGAAAGAGAAATCAAGCAAGAAGCAGTGTCAATAAGTTGGAAGAAGCCGCAATTCTTGATCCCGCTCGAAGATGAAAAGAATGAAGAATATAAATCGATGTATGAGAAGATTAACCACTATGTACATACTATGACCCTGACCCCGATCCATTCTAATAAGATCGAGGGTATGGTGGTCAAAGAGGTACGTAGCGGCGGTGCAAAGCCAATCAAATTCTACCGTGGTGCTCCTTCCTTGAAAACCGAAAATAATGTACAATTTGAAGATGTCACTTCATCGAATTAATGGAATTACCTTTTGAGTGGTACTCTCCCGTGTTCAAAATTTAATTCAACGATGGTTTCTTACCTCGACAATGGACAAAAGGTCAATCACAACATTTTGAAAAATTATGGAATAACTCCAGTCGTCCACCCAATTCAAAGCATGGTCTCGGATTCGACACGAGTAGGATCGGTTGACGATACTGAATTTTGCTTGGTTGTCACTTGAGAGTCTAATGAAAACTGTATGGAAACTACAGAAGAATTTGAAGATTTACAAATTGGAGACGCTCCACCAGAATTCGAAGAAGAGATTAAATCTATAATAGATGAGTTAACGAAAGTTAACTTAGGTACTAGCCAAGAGCCTAGACCTACCTTTGTTAGCTCCTTACTCAATAAAGAAGACTCCGAAGAAATAATCAAGTTATTAATGGAATTTAAAGACTGTTTTGCTTGGAACTACGATGAGATGCCAGGATTAGCTCCAGAGGTCGCAGTCCATAAGCTTGGAGTGGATCCTACTTCTGTCCCAGTCAGACAAGGTCCCAGAAGAATGCGTCTGGAAATCGAACAACAAGTCATACCTGAAGTTAAAAAGCTAATAGACGCTAAATTTGTCCGCGAAGACCAATACCCGACTTGGTTAGCCAATGTGGTACCAGTTAAGAAGAAGAATGGTCAGATCATAATTTGTGTGGATTTTAGAGATTTAAACAAGGCATGTCCAAAGGACGAATTCCCTCTACCGATCCCAGAATTAATGATCGACATTGCTTCAACACATGAAATATTCTCATTCATGGATGGATCTTCAGGATATAACCAGATAAAAATGGCTCCGGAAGATGAAAAACTTACAGCATTTAGAACGCTGATTGGAGTATATTGCTACACAGTGATGCCATTCGGACTAAAGAACGCAGGAGCAACATACCAGAGAGCGATGACAAGAATTTTTGATGATCTCATCCACAATTAAGTCGAATGCTATGTGGACGATGTGGTCATCAAAAGCAAAGTAAAATAAAACCACATGTATGATTTGAGAATTATTTTCGAATGATTAAGACAATTTAACCTTAAGATTAATCCCTTAAAATGGGCCTTCGGCGTCACCTACGGGAAATTCTTAGGATTCGTTGTCTGACATCGTGGAATTGAGATCGACCCGGAAAAGATTAAAGCTATCTTAGAAATGCCGCCTCCCAAAACTTTAACGCAACTACGATCTTTTCAAGGGAAGCTGGAATATCTTCGACGCTTTATCTCAAACTTGTCAGGTAGGTGTCAGCCTTTTTCGGCATTAGTTAAAAAGGACGCCAAATTTATTTGGGGAGAGAAATGCCAGAAGGCCTTTGAGGACATTAAGCAATATTTAATGACACCTCCTGTCTTAGCAGCCCCGATCTCAGGTAGACCGTTGATACTTTATACCGCCGCTTTAGACGACTCTCTCGGAGCCCTGTTAGCCCAGGTCAACGATGAGGGTAAAGAAAATGCTCTTTACTACCTAAGCCGTCATTTTATTCCGACGGAAATAAGGTATCCCTCAATTGAAAAGCATTGTTTGGCCCTGATCTTCACCGCTCAAAAGCTCAGGCACTACATGCTTTCTCATAAGGTCAACCTAATCTCGAAATTTAATCCATTGCAATACTTGATGACTCGTCCAACGCTTTCCGGCGGACTTGCCAGATGGTCAATGATATTATTGCAATTCGATATAACTTTCGTGCCTCTTCGTGCCGTAAAGGGACAAGTCTTAGCGGACTTCCTCGCAAAGACACCCTTTGCTGGCAGAATCTCCTCTCAATGACGATTTGCTAGATGAACAAATAATGAGTTTAGAAGGCCCCGATGATCGACGTTGGGAATTATATTTCGACGGAGCATCTTCAGCACACAAAGACGAAGAATTGTAAGTGATAGTACCCGGTAAGGCAGGGATCGGACTAATCTTTATAACACCGGAGCGGGGGATGTTAAGATACTCCTACCACTTGACAGAGCCGTGTACAAACAACGAAGCAGAATACGAAGCCCTCATAACAGGACTGGAATTAGCTATTCAAATGGGGATAACATACATCAACATCTACGGGGATTCGCAGTTAATCATTCAACAGAAGGTCTTTCGATCAAATGTGGCTAAGGTGCCTAAGCGGGTCCAAGGCCCGTGAAATTGTTAAAGAGGTGCATTCAGGACTCTGTGGCGCTCACCAGTAGGGTCCGAAGATGAAAATGAAAATTAAAAGACTAGGGTACTACCGGCCCTCGATGATGATCGACCGCATGAAAATCGCCAAGAGCCGTCATCAATGCCAAGTGCACGGAGTGGTTCTACACCAACCTCCAAATGTGCTACATCCGACAATTGCGTCGTGGCCATTTGAATGTTGGGGCACGGATATAGTGGGTCCAATAGAACCACCATCTTCAAAAGGACATCGCTTCATTCTTGCGGCTACGGATTACTTTTCCAAGTGGGCGAGGCGGTGCCACTCGTAGAAGTGAAAGCACACCACGTGCTACAGTTTTTCAAAAACCAAGTTGTTTACCTTTTCGGAGTGCCGCGCAGGATTATCTCAGATAATGGGTCAGCATTCAGAAGCACACAAATCAACAATTTTGCCAGGAGACACGGAATCGACTGGCGATATTCAACAATTTACTATGCAAGAGAAAACGGCCTGGCTGAGGTTTTTAATAAAACTCTCGTTCAAATTTTAAAGAAAACTTTGGACGATAATAAGAGAAATTGGCACGAGAAGTTATTAGAAGCCTTATGGGCCTACCGGACAACCTTCGAACTCCTACTCAAGCTACACCTTACGCTCCGGTGTATGGGTCCGAGGCGAGTGTTACCCTTAGAGGTCCAGCTTCCTTCACTCAGAATTGCAGTCACAAACAAAATCACGACAGAAGACAATGCCAAATTATGACTAGAGGAATTAGAAAGCCTGGAAGGGAAAAGACTTGCAGCACAGCAGAATTTAGAACTATACCAAGCTAAGATGGTTCAAGACCATGACAGACTGGTCCGCCCAAGAACCTTCAAAGTTGGTGACTTAGTTCTCATTCTCAAGAGACCCATCCTCGCACACCGCAAGATAGGAGGAAAATTTGAACCCACTTGGGAAGGGCCGTTTGTGGTTGAGGCAGTATACTTACGAGGCTCCTACCAGCTTGTGAATTGCCAAGGAGAACGACATATGCTTGTTGACCTCATTTTTGATGAGGTCTTCTCTTCTTCTTTTTAGTGCTTAGGATCTAGCCTTAGGCTTTTCCTTTGACTATCTTAGAGGACTAGAATTGGGACCCACCTTTTAGAAACTCAAACCACTTCTTAACTCCCCGCAAACTCCACAAACTCGACCGTAGACCCCGAATCACCTAGAGGGTTGAAATCAAATGTGGAAGTTTAAGGATGAGTTCCTATAGGACTCTTTGGCCTTAGGACCGCCCCGGGTGGCCCGGTCCGGTGAAGGGGCTGACTTACACACACACTACACTTATACACTTCACTTTCACACACTTCCTAAAAACACACCCATACCTAACTTGACCTCCTGACTCATGTAGGTGATTCACATGGATGGTCCTTAACCCCTAAGCCCTTGGCTAAGAGGGTTAGGAACAACATAGTGAATGCCTCAAATGAGTCCCTTCATGGCTCATGTGAGCTTGATGTGACTTCATGGCTCAACCAAAATGACTTCATTCCACTCAAATTCACCAAATCTTCAATTTTCCAAATTTTCAATTTTCCAAATTTTCAATTTTCCAAATTTTCAATTTTCCAAATTTTCAATTTTCCAAATTTTCAATTTTCCAAATTTTCAATTTTTGACCCACGGACCCTACAATCCGTCTAAACTACCCAAAACCCTTGAAACTACCCAAAATTTGCAAAATCACCTAAATTGTTCAAAATTCCCCAAAATCAATCCCAAACATTTCTCTCCACTCAAATTGATAATCCATACCCAAAAATACCAAAAATTCCAAAAATACCTCCCAATACCCTCCAAATACCCAAAATACCCCTCTTGGCCAAAAAATCCAAAAATTCAGAAAATTCCCAGAAAATTCCAGAAAATCCCAAATATTCCCAATTTCATTTTGTCCAACTACACCACGGGCCAATTTTGTCAATTTACCCTACTTTTGTCAAAACCCCCAATTTGACCCATTTTAACCCAAAGTGAACTCAATGTCAAACCAAACCTACCCAATTGACCCAAATTCTGGTCCAATTCAGTTCTAAACTTCAATTCAACATTCCCAACCCCAATCTAGACCAAATTCAAGTCCAATTTGATTGATATTTGGATCCAATTTCACTTTTTGCCTTAAAGCCCAATTTGGACCCATGACCCAAACCTAACCCAAACTCACCCAATTCAACTCCAATTAACCCCAAATCTTTTCTAAATCTTCCTTAACATTCCCACAAATAAAACACTAACATGATTTGCCAAAAATTTAGACCCAAACCCCACTCAAATTCAACCCAAAGCTAAAAGGCCCATTTTTGACCTAAACCCAAACCTAACCCAAATGAGCCCAAACCCCAAAATCAAAGCCCAACCAAAGTCAAAACCTCTTTGAAACACTCCCATAAATATTTCTCAACATTAATTTTACATCAATTTTAACCCTAGCCCAACATTGGCCCAAGTTAGCCCAATTTGACCTACATAGGCCCACTTACCAAATAAATCCAAATTCAAACCAATTCAACCCCAAATCACACTAAATTGACTCCAAGCCCTTCATAGAACATCCCTAAACCAATTATAACACTTATTTGACAAGGTCCTTCACAAAATCTTCACCCAAATGCCCATCCTAAAATCAAAAAGCCCATTCCCCTTAAACTTTCCTAAAAGCCCACTTCCTTCAAATTCAAAAGCCCAAATTCATCTAAAGCCCACATGGCACTTCCCCTCATCATCCATTTAATCAAAATTGCCCCTAAGTTTCAAAGTCATCAATTAAACAATTCCAAATCAAGCCCCATACAAATTCCCATCAAAATATCAAAATTTTCTTAAATCCTTTTTTATGAAATTGACCCAAGCTTTTCCCAAGCCAAATGGAGCCAAGGGTGAGCCATTCACAAGCCATATGGAGCCATGAAAGTTTGGCATGTGACCATGCCATTAATAGTAAAAGGAGGGGCTCCTTTCCTAATCTTTCATTAAGCTTTTTTAACCTTATCCATGACACACTCTAAACCATGTTTAGCCACCTCATCATGGATAGAGACCACACCATTCTCTCTTGGCTGACCCAACTGATCCTCTCAGCCCAAAATCAAGCCATGGGGAGGTGCACCCAACCCAAACCAATGGGTTGACCAAATTGAAGCCAAAATGACCCCTTCTCCATTCCATTTTAATTCAAAGCCTTTACACATGTCAAACTCCAATCGACTTCACCAACTTCAAGCCCCGGACTTCCCGACCCCGAAGGTGACCCATGCCTGCCAGCCACCGCTCGGATCGCTGGAAAACACCATGGCCGAGACCTCGGGAGGAGCCAAACTTTGGAATTCCACCTCGCCGAGCCGCCCCATGCCCAATGGCCACCATTGCCGTTCTTCCCATGACCGAGCAAGCTGATCCCAACCCTTGGCAATCCCCGGGAGGCTCTCCAGCCACCTCTATTTAAACTCGACCCCTCACGGCCATGAGAGGAGAGTTGCACAAACCTTGCCGAAACTCGCCAAAATTGTTCCAAACCTTCTCCACCCTGTAGAGCGCTTGATCCCCAAGTGTCAATTTGCCTCGATCCCCATCGACAAAACCCAATTTCTCAACCGAAATTCCACCCAAAACCAGGACACTTCTCCACAAGTGAGCCAATCCCCAAATTGATTGGTTCTACACCTTCACTGCACTGGGGAAGGTGTTCACCAACAAAAGCCCCATCTCCGTGCCTCCCAGCTTGCTCCAGCCTCCAAGCTTTGTGATCGGCTATGGTCGAAATCCAACCTAGACAATTCACCAGACCAGGAGACTTCATCTGGAGCTTGCTAGGATCCAATCGGAGGTGCAACAACTCTCAGATTGAAGCCACACTTCTCTGAGCAAAGGTATGAGCTAATTCTTAATCCCGAGCTTCTGGAGATTCTCCATTTCAAATGCTTTAATTTCAATGCATGATAACCGTATAGATGTGTTCGTCTCTTCAAGACGAATCCATAGAGCATAAGAACATGAAAATCCATTGAGTATCGAGTGAGATATTAGGGATTTAGTGTGGACGGCTCTCGGTGAGGACACTTGGGGACGATGAACGGATGCCGTTCATTTAATACACGCGCGGACGGACGGCCAGGATCGCGTCGGATCAGAAGACGGAACGATACAGCGGGCCCCGGGAGCGCTGAGTCAGATGGCGGCGTCGAATGGGAGCGCGCCACGCGGCGTTTCGGAGCTGCCGAGGTTGACGCGGCGCCGCGTGGATAAATAGAAAATTAGGGATTTTTTCTGATTTATTTAATTCCCTAAACTTCAAAAATTCATAACTTTGTGTAGAAAAATCAGAAAAATAAAAAAAAATACCCTCTTGCTCAAGTGAATCGAGGAAAATAATGTGGAAAAGAAATCATTTAATTTCATCAAGTATTTTATTTTTTATAATTTATTTACTCTCTGCATACTTTTAATTCTCCATGCATGTATACAATTCACTATGGCATGAGAGCATAGGGCTTTTGAAGCCTCTGAATTTGGGAACATTCTCTGAATTTTCCAAAGTCAGAGGCCATCCCTATGAAGAGTTATTGATTTTTCAAATTCATGTTACTGTTTTGAGTATTTTAATTCTAATAAATAGCATGTTGTGAAATAAATTCTAGGAAAATTTGATGATGATCTTTATGACCAGAGAACCCTAGGAAAAATTAGTTTTGAGTTAGTTCATCCAATTCTCCACTGACCTTTAGGATCAGAAGAACCCACCATAAAAATTTGAGGTCAATTGGACTTGGTTAGCCCCACTAATTGGGTTGATTAAGCCACTTAGTCATTTTAAACTTTAAAATTTCATAAATTTCAAAATACCTTTCAAAAATTCACCAAATTGGTTTTGGAGCCTCTCTGATATTAGGGGAATCTAAGAAAATTAAAATTTCAATTTTCTAAAAAAGTTGATTTTTAATATTATTTTAATATTTTTAATAATTAAAAAATAATAAAAATCACAAAAATAATAAAATTCATCAAAATGTCACATTTTGAATTTTAATCACTTAGGAACAAACCCCATATTTTTATTAGGTCTATTTAGTGAGATATTAAATTTTAAAGCTTTAGGGTAATTTTAAAATTAAAAAAATATATTTTCTAGCTTTTTCATTAAAATAATTATAATAAATCATAGAAAAATCAAAAAATTTCAAAATTTGCTTCTCTGATTTCCTTGATATCAGAGAGATTTTTGAAAAATATAAAATTCATTTTACAACATTTATTTTATTTTTAAATTAATTAACACTCCAAAACTTAAAATAATTATAATAAAAATAATATAATTCAAAAAATCACCAAAATTGGTCCAAGTGGTCCTCAGGTCATTAGGAATATCCCCTAATTTTCTTAAGGACAGAAACTTTACCTTGGTCATGTTATTAAATTTTCCTTGGAAATCTCTATTTTCTACCAAAAATAATTATATAAATAAATTAAAAACAGAAAAATCACATTTTCTCCTCTCATGTCTTTATTGACATATGAGTAAAGTCACATAAAAATTTCAAGTTCATTTGAGTTCAATTTAGTGAGTAATGAAATTATTAAGCTTAAAGGGTAAAGTAGTAATTAAAATTTTTAATCCTTAATTAAAACTTTAGGTTTAATAAAAAATTAACAAGCAAAATATTTGATCCTAATCTGATTTGGATGATTGAAATTTAAATAATTAAAGGGTAGAAACCCATTAAGCAATTTAAAATGATTAAACTTTAATTAAATAATTGATTAAATTTGGAAGAATAATAAAATTGGAATTATTAAAATAGGGATATTATTTGGAAGAGATTTATTCTTTAATTTAAAAATCCCTAAATTAATTATCTCATTAATATTTAATTCTTAATTAAAAATGATAACTCAAATTTAAAACATTAAAAGACTTAATCATTAAACTAAAATTAAATTATTAAACTCTTTTAAAATTTTAATTAAAATTAAAAAAAATAAAATAAAATTAAAAAAATTAAATTAAATCAAATTAAATTAAATTAAATTAAATTAATCAAATTAAAATAAATTAAATAAACAAATTAAATTAAATCAAATTAAATTAAATTAAATTAAATTAAATTAAAAATTAAATTAAATTAAATCAAATTAAATTAAAATTAAATCAAATCAAATTAATTTAATGTAACATCAAATCAAACTAAATTGAATTAAATTGAATTAAATAGAATTAAAACTCAATTAAATTAAATTAAATTCAATTAAGTTGAATTAAATATAACATCACCAAAGACATAAAGAATTCAAAATAAATCTAAAAATAACTTGAACACTATTCCAAATTTAAACCCATTAACTTAAATTAAATCATTTGAATACCAATTTACCCTCGAAAGCTTTGGTTATTATAACTCCTAAACGGATAATTAAATGAAATGTTACTTCACTTATAGGACATTCAAATGTCCTAGTTCACTCGAGCAAGACAACAAAATTTAATCCTCGGACGATTAATTCATTTATATAATTAAATTCATTCGGACTTAAAACAATCCTAGAAATATTGAAAAGATGTTTAAGATTTGTCTTAAGCACTTCCTCGATATGATAGGATGTTTATAAGAACAACTAAATTTAATTATTCTTTGATGAAGAAAATCGTCCTCAAACCAAAACACAAAGACCTAGACGTCATAAGAAATGACTAGCTATAGGATTAGGAATTTGGTAGAAAACCATAACCCTTCCCTTAGCTTTACCTAGGAACTTGCTTAAATATTCTAATTGTGTTTTAAGTGCAGCTTGGGATGACGGGAAGACCCTCCAGGTACGCTGTTATGTTATTGCGATTTACTTTCTTGCAATTTACATTATTGTAATTTATTTAACTGCATTGCACTTACTTTTCTTGCATGATAAACAACTGTTGCATGAAAACTCAAACCTT